>JASCZW010002444.1:0-462500 GCA_034211315.2 Aedes japonicus
ACACCAGTACATCTGACGTACACTTGGAGGCGAACATTCCAAAAATAGATTTGAAAATTGCTGAAATTAGGAACAAATTTGTACAGAAATCCATCATTCCAGAACATGACCTGATATGTATTAGTTTAGTTGTAAATAGTAGATTAGGTTAGCTGTACGTTGTATGTAGTAGTTGTAAGTAGGTAGTTATTTCAAATTTTTCAATTTCTTATTTTTAAACCACCAAGGTGACTTCTCTCAGAACAAGTCGTGTAGGACTAGAATACTAAAATACCATTATCAAATTTAAACAAAACCACCAAAGCTGAAAGAGAAATCTGTGTCAATTGAAAAATTTTATGTATGGAGAAACCAAATAACGAAAAATAAACATTCATTTATCATCATCATTGCGCAACCAGCTGGGTTGTTTTTGCAGTTGCGGCGAACGAATCGGCACCATGATATTAGGCGCACAAATCAAACGAAATAAAAGTTTAGTTCTTGTATAAACAACTCTTTTAATTAAATTGGTTGTCCTCAAAAGGACAGATTATCAATTGATGGATTGCGCCAACCAACTGGGTAAAATTTTTACTGACGGCTCGCCCTCCAATTTAAAATTAGTTCTTTAATAAACAACTCTTTTATTTTAATTTATTGTCCTCATAATGACAGATTATTTCCGCCTACTACTGCTTGCCCCGAAACAGCAGCGTTTTCGAAGTCGCTGCGAAACAATCGAAACGATGAGGTAAGATGGCGGCTTGCACACGCGATTGTGCGCCCCCATAATCCGCCATTTTACCTCATCGCGACGATCGCTGTTTGGGATAGCCTTGGTACTTACCACCACCACCAGCTGCTAGGCGACCACCAGCTGCCTCTGCGACCAGCTCCGCTGCCGGACGAATGAAGCAGTTGCGACCAGCTCCGAACAGCTTCAATGCTGCCAAGCGAATGAGGCAACATTTTCCTAAGTGTGTGGAATGAACTGTTCTCAGCTGCATTCGAGGCGTACATGGAGAGACGAATGATATGATTGGTTAAAGTCTCTCTCTAAGTCAAAGAAAAAGAAGATGATGCAAGACGTTCCCTGCTTCGATTTGAAATCTGTGATAGGAAATTTGGTAAATTTACTCTGCAAAATGACATTATAAGACATCACCTTATATTTGCGTTATTTTCAATAGTTTACTATTGTTTGAGAATAATGTTTCACAACTGAATTGGAGCGCTGTAGAATTTCCGACCGATTGAGGAAGAAATCATGTAAATCTATCGTGTAATATTTGAGTTATTCGCGTACAAAACGTACGGTTTTTCGTGACGGTCGCAATATTTTAGATTTTCATTTGACACCCTACCCTTGCCGTAAGACGTAGTCTGCGTCAAAAAAAAAAAAACAAACATATGCTATCAACCTGACGACACTGATCTAGGTCGACCTGCAAGATCATACAATACAGTAGCGTGCTTGCCACCGCGTGAGTAGTCACCCGTACTACCATTTCTTCAACGTCAACGTACGGTCTTCAAATTTAAGTATGTTTGTTTTCTACCCAAGACAAACATTTCAGGAGGTGTAATTCTTAACTTGGCAATTTTTTTCAAAATAAGGGATGGCCTAATGGGTAGCCTTTGTGCGATGATAATTTTACGAAAGAAATCATTGTTTACGTTTGTACCCTTATGAAAAATCTTTATCGACATAATAAATTTAAAAAACACCTCTTATTAACACAGTCTCGACTATTCAATGCAAACATCTGGTATGTCCAATCACTGTTAATTTACACTGATCGTTAAAGATGGTTTTTGAACTTACTCACGCCTAACAAAATGCTATCATGTTGTGGAAATAAACTCTATTTGTTTAAGACTACGAGCATTCAGACTACGAGCTATATCACTTGATATAGCGAATCTTGATATGAGCCGTCAGATGCATTATTTCCAGTGAAAAATAGATGTACGAACATTGATATGAAGCTAAAGGGTGTCCACGATGAAATTGCCACACTATGAAATTGCTCTAACTTTTTAACCGTTGGGTAGAATTTAATGAAAATTTGGGTGGAACTAGTTCATAGTGCATTATGTACATCCTCCAAGTTTTAAAGTCCTGTGATCAAAACTCGCGGAAATGGAGTCGAAAGAACAGCTCGTGCGTGATAAAATCTTACGCATTCATCACGAGAACAAGGATCTCTCGCATCGTTCCATCGCTAAAACGTTGGGAATCGCGAATTCCACGGTGTCGCGAGTGATTAAGTGGTTCGAGGAACGGTTGATCACCGATCGGAAGCCCAGAAGTGAAGGAAAAAGTATTCCGTACAACACCAAAAATCACAACCGCGTAGTTGGGGCCTTCAACCGAAATCCGAACGCCTCCGTTCGGGATGTGGCTAAGAAGCTGCACCTAAGCTGAAGTTTTGTCCAGAAGGCCAAAACTAAGGCTGGGCTTCGAACGTTCAAGGTACAAAAGGCCCCTAATCGCGACGAGAAGCAGAACAAGTCCGCCAAACCCCGTGCCAGGAAGTTGTACCTCAACATGCTGACGAAAGTTGAATGCTGCATCATGGACGACGAAACATATGTGAAGGCCGATTTCAAACAGATCCCCGGCACGGGTTTTTTCATAGCCAAGGATAAGTTCAGCATTCCGGAGCATGTCCGTACTCAGAAGATGTCCAAATTTGCGAAGAAATTCCTCGTTTGGCAAGCCATCTGCACGTGCGGGAAGCGTAGTGCACCTTTCGTGACCCAGGACACGATGAACGGACAGGTGTACATAAAAGAGTGCCTCCAGAAGCGGCTGCTTCTCTCCTGAAGGCCCACAACGTCCCAACAATCTTCTGACCGGATTTGGCCTCATGCCACTACTCCAAGGACGTGCTGAAGTGGTATGCGGACTATGGCCGGGGTTAAGGCCAAGGGGCGGGCATTTGCGTATGGACTGTAAATAAAATTTGAGTAAAATGGTAAAATGAAGTTTAATAGTTATTTCTCAATCCCTGAAAATTTGATGGCAATCGGATGAAAACTCGAATTTCGCGAATCAATTTTGTGTGTGGCAATTTCATCGTGGACACGCTTTAGTCTATATCAAGTGATATAGCTCGTAGACTGAACGGCACATTACGTTTTCTTCTATTTTTGACAAAATTATGAAATAACATTAAACATATTTAACGATTCGTTAATTATGAAGAAAATATGAAAGTTTGAAGGTTACCTTTGCTCAACCATATTTAATATATCACCTAAGTATAGATATATAGTTGTGTTTTATTCACCAGTATTCACTACAATGTTTAGTTTATTTCTTAATTATTGGTGGCTCATACTTCAGAATATGTTTTCGCTGGAATCCCAGTGCATTTTAAATGTGGCTGGATTTTTGATTTTCCGTGTCGAAGTTCCGTCAATCTCAGCCCTTTGAAATTACATCAGAACAAAATGTTTGGACAAGGTCCCCGAGGGGATTTTGAGTTTTTGTTTTGCTTCAATTAGACATACATTGCAAAACACTTTGTCAGGAAGCAGATGATGTGTAAAACCATTTTTGACATGTTTTAGTGCACCAATTTTTTTCCACACATCGCTGGTTCGATTACGATTATTTGTGGTATCAATATTTACACTTGCGGTGGAAATTTTCTCGACATTTAAGGCGGACATTTCATTATTTTTAAAGTCAAGTTCAATCGCGCAATTACCAAAAGACGAAACACAAAAATGTACACTGAAGTTTCTAGAACGAAACGACAAAGCTGATCAGTGTTTCACACGGAAACCCTTTGGATGGCACATCTCATCGAGATGTTATAATTTGTCATCAGTAATAAAAGCAGGTTTCTGAAGGGCTAATGAACATAACTTAACTAAACTTAAAGCATATATGGTGACAGTTTTTATCGGCGTGATTCAAATTGCCCGGCGGCGCGGGCAAAAAAATGCAGCGGCGCGCCGGTCGAAAATAGCGGCGGCGGCGGCGGCGCAATAAAATCGTCGGCGGCGGCGGCGTGGCGCGGCGGCGCACAGGTCTAGCTGTGTACTGTTTGCATCGAAAAAAGAAGATACTTCTAAGAACTTTTTTTTCAGTAGGTCGAATCTAACAATGACAGTTTCTCTACTGTCACGTTCTCTTTCATTTATTAAAGCGCCATTATAAAACTTTTGAGGGAATCTTCAGTACAAATCCAAAAACACAACAGATACATACTCTACAAATAATAGAATAAAAACCGTAAAGGTGATTGGAATATGAATGAAAGAGAAAGTAATCAGTCTCTCAATGTAAGATTCGCCCTAATGAAAAAAATCCGTAGACTTTCAAATCAAACACATACAGTATGTCCCATAAAAAATGCAAAAATCCATACGACAGTTTAAAAAAAATAATAATTTCGTAAAACATAATTTTATTTACGGAATTGTTGTTTAAGCCTTTCATGATTACATTACTCAATATGTCCACTATTTTTCACGATCACCTTCTCCAAACGGGAACGGAATCGAGAGCATACCTTCTCGAGGTATGAGTCAGTCATCCAGCTCCATGCCTTGGTAATGGAAGCTTTCAGGGCGCCAACCCTGGGGTAAGAACGTTCACAGGCCTTAGCATGAACATATGTCCATATTCAGTAATCCAAAAGATTTAAGTCCGGGCTGCTAGGAGGCCAAATGTCCTTTGGCCAAAATTCCATGTTTTCCTTCAGCCACGCTTGAGTCCTTTTTGAGGTATGACATGGTGCTCCGTCCTGTTGGAAAATGACGTGTTGGTGTGCTCCAAAGTTGGCTTTCATCCATGGCAGAACGTGGTCCTTCAAAATGTTCATGTAAACCACGGTATTATCTTTTAATCCAGTTTTGATAAATACTGGAGGCATTTTCAAGCCATTGGACGCAACTGCCCCGAAAACCATGACTCCGGCCGGATGTTTGGTTGTAAACTTGAATTTCATGTTCTCTGGAACATCCTCAATCTTTTTCTGCAAAATAAACCTGTCTGTAGGTGTGTTAGATACGGGATCGATTGTGAACATTTTTTTCATCGGTGAATGCGATGATGGTATGCATCTTTTTTAATGCTGACACCAAACGTTTTGAGCGATCCAACCGTAGTTGTTTGATTCGGTCCGCTACAAGGTGGCGCTTTACTCTTGCCCTGGACGAACATTTCAAGTCATCTTTGACCAACTGTTGCATGGTAGTTTTTGAAATATCGACTTCCTTAGCCAATTTCCGGATCGATTTGATAGGATTTCGCTTCACTTTGTCTCTCAATGATCTGATGACCTTCGTGTGCGAGGGGATTGTGGACGGCCACTTCTTGTCTTCCGTGGACGTGGTCCATAAAGGAGTGAACGTTGGATACGGTAAGCGGTAGTCAGGTGGCATCCCACAATCGTTGCAATTTGTTTTACGGGCTCTTGGGCGATCATCAAACTAGTCACAATCTCCGCATTGTTTATGGGACATACTGTAGAAGTAAATTGTTTACAAAAATTCACGAAGCTTAAGCCGTCGAAAGATATAAAAGGTTCCCCCGGGCTATCTGGATTGTTTCAGATTGGTGAATATGGTCATTTCAAGGCTTAACGTATACTACGCATGATAAATCATGAAGTTTCAGCTGTCGAAAGGCATGTTTTGGCAAACATCCGCATTTTCCCCCTTCTAAATGGTTCTTCCGGGGCATCCGGATTGTCCCGGAAAGGCGAATATGGTCATTGGTCCATTTCAAGGCTAGAAGTAGACTATTCATGAAAAATTATGAAGTTTGAGCCGTTGAAAAGCGCCGCCTCATGGATCGCACGGTTGGCAAAAAATGCCATCTTCCGGCAAAGATTCCTTTTGGCAATCGGGTCTAAAAGGACAGTTCTCACCAGAAACTGAAAATTGGGACTTTAATAATTATTTTGACTGCAAATACTTTAAAATTTGGTCATATATAATTTCCACAATGTGAGTTTGAAACCAGGGTCAATATGACCCGAAACACCTTATTCGTAACTTTTTTTTAACAGCCCTTCAGAAATGTTAAAAAAATATTTTTTCCATGCAGAAACGTACCTCTGTATGATTTAGGAAAAATCAAGAAAATTCAAACTTCTATTAGCTTATTTTAGAATGTTATAGCATTTTTGATATCCATTCCGGGTCATATTGACCCCAACACCTAAAGAAGGTTAAGTAAGTTTAACATTGATTTAGGCGTGTAAGAAAAGATTTGGGAGGGGTAGTTTCCTTTAGTTGAAAGGATATTGTTTCTGTAACTGATTAGGAACAGGTTAATACGACAGGATATGACGACGAAATTACTGCGGAGGTAACGGATCCAGACATTCTTTCAGACTTGACGAACCCAGGACAGCAAACAGAAATGGTAAATAGTTTTAATACAAACAATTCTAATGTTATTTTACAATCAGCGTGTGAAATCTTAGTATACTGTCAGAATTTTAATAGAATGAGAAGCGCTGTTAAGATAAACGAAATTCAGAAAAAGATTTTAAGTTGTTCTTACACAGTGATTCTTGCAAATGAAACTAGCTGGGATGAAGGTGTAGGAAGCGCTGAGGTCTTTGGTAATAGATTTAATGTCTATCGTGATAACCGTAATTATCAATGGTCGGAAAAGAAGTCAGGAGGTGGAGTTCTAGTCGCTGTTTCAAACATTTTCAACTCTGAAATCATAGTTACACCTAAATTTAAAGAATTTGAACACGTGTGGGCAAAAGCTCAAGTCGCAGGTGAAACACATATTTTTGTTTCGGTTTACTTTCCTCCAAACAATGCCCGTAAAGACATATACGATAAGTTTTTCGGTGTTGTTGAAGAAATTATGTCTAGCTCACCACCAGAAGTTAAACTACATATTTATGGTGATTTTAACCAACGAAATATTGACTTCATTCCAGACATGGATAACGAATACATATTACTCCCAGTCTTTGGAGAAAACGAAACATTAAATTTTTTGTTTGACAAAATTGCAAATTTAGGACTAAATCAAATTAACCATGTTAAAAATCAGCAAAATTGCTATTTGGACTTGCTGTTGACAAACATTTACGATGACTTTTATGTAAATGAATCATTATCACCAATATGGAGAAATGAAGCATTTCACACTGCAGTCGAGTATTCTCTGTTTGTGCATAACTATGAAACAATTGTAGACAATGAATTCGAGGAAATATTTGATTATCAATTAGCAAATTATGACAACATTAGGAATAAACTACATAATATTGACTGGCAAACAGTGTTAAGGATTGAAGAAAATGTGGAAAATGCTACTGAAGTATTCTACAAAAAGCTGTTTAAAATAATACATGAAGAAGTGCCGGTCAAAAGAAGAAGGCGTCAAATTACTTCCAAAAATCCGGTTTGGTTCAACAAGGAAATAAGAAACTTAAAAAATCGTAAACAGAAGGCACATAAAATCTATGCATGTATGTATGTATGGTAGCCACCATCCCCTCTAGCCCTTGGCTTGGATGCAGCTCCACTTAATAGCAAGATCAAATTGGGCCACCGATCTGAATTCGCACTATCGCTGTATGAAGGGCCAAAAACGGAGGGGTGGACCCGTAAGCAGAGACACTTACACGAAATCCACGGGAAATTAAGAATCTCCTTCCAACGATATGATCCAACAAATCGAATAACACAATTCGCAATACTCATTAAGCTTTCTACAGGATGGCTTGTTAAGAAGGGCGCGTCACTCTCCCTGAAACTGTTGGAGTAGAACTCGCAGCACCACACTCGAATCGGTAGGATAAGAAATGATACTGTTTGTTCCCTCCTAGACTCAGGCAGTCAATCAAACCATCGTCCAGTTTCAGCTTGAATGATACCCTGGTGCTCCCTCCCAACCCAGTATTTATTATATTTATATAAATATAGATGTAATGTAATAATAATATGTTATATATGAATATATAGTAGAGCAAAAATTATATAAGGATATTTAGTTAAATTATGTAATAGTTGGAGTTCACGAGCCTATGATAACCATGTTAAACTAAATTAATTAACCTGCTGAAATAATAATATTAAGGCAGTAATAATAATATGCAGCTTCGTACCACTTTGTTTCACTGATAGATGACTGTATCTCTGGAATGTGAAGGTCATCTTGTTATTTATCGAGGTATAAATATGAATAAAGCATTCAATTGTATATAAAACCATAATATTATAATATTACGTATTTAATCAACATATAGATATGTAACCTTCTGGAATGAAGAGCATTTATTAATTTTGATTATTATTTGATATAATGTAATAAAATAATTATACCGGCCGGATCACCAATCTGAAGCAATTAAAATTTTATTAATTATTTTATTACTTCTTCCATAATATTATATTTATGATATGCAATTAATAATGATGAACAGCTGTGTTCCTCTGAACCGCTCAAATAGTAGTTGAGGATCGTGTACTGAAATGTTAAGGTCATATTACGTCATTTAATGGAAAATATAATGAAGGAATTAAAGGTTGAGTGGTCGAGAGAGTCGTCAACATTTCTATTAATGAAAATATGCTAGAGCTTGTAAAAAAACATGCATCATATAATAACACATACTAGTATCTACACATCTATATATACATCCATTGCTACTTTCGAGAAGGCAACTCCGACGGTGCAAGATACAGCTGAAAAAACAGAAGGCACATAAAATCTATAGAAATAATAATAATCAAGAAAATATGGAAAACTATGTGGATATTTGCAATCGACTCAATTTGGCGATGAGTATAGCATTTGAGCAGTATAATTTTAAAATTGAGCAAGAAATTAAATCCTGTCCAAAAAACTTTTTTAACTATGTCAAGACCAAACTGAAAAGTGACAATTTTCCGTCTAAAATGTACCTTGATGATAGTGAAGGTAATAACTCGGAAGAGATATGCAATTTATTTGCGAACTTTTTTCAAAAAAACTGCACAACATATTCAGAACCAGATCGCGATCGTGAATACTTTAGTTTTCAACCTGAATTTCCAACTGACATTAGCATTAGTAAAATCAATGTGCATGACATATTGGATGCATTAAAAAATTTGGACGCATCTAAAGGTTCGGGACCGGATGGAGTCCCTCCTGTTTTTATGAAAACTTTGGCCACTGAGCTTACAGCTCCGTTGTTTTGGATTTTCAATATGTCACTGGAATCGGGAGACTTCCCAAAAATATGGAAAAAGTCATTCCTAGTCCCTATTTTCAAATCTGGTAAAAAATCTGATGTCAGCAATTATCGTGGTATAGCCCTTATTTCTTGTATCCCAAAACTTTTTGAGGCGATCATAAATGAAAAACTATTTAACCAAATAAAAAATAGAATAACTACCTCACAGCACGGATTTTTCAAAGGCCGTTCGGCAACCACTAATTTACTCGAATTTGTGAATTATTCTCTGGAAGCAATGGAAAACGGAAGTCATGTAGAAGTTCTGTACACGGATTTTAGCAAAGCTTTTGACCGCGTCGACATACCCATGCTTCTTTTTAAATTACAAAAGTTGGGAATACAACCTAAACTAATCAAATGGCTTGAATCATATTTGACCAACCGTGAACAAATTGTTAGATTTAACGGGGTAAAATCGACTTCTATTCATGCTAGTTCGGGAGTACCACAAGGCTCTCATTTAGGACCGCTTCTATTTATTTTATTTGTGAATGACATATCTTTTTTACTTAAGAAACTAAAATTTTTAATGTATGCTGACGACATGAAATTTTTTTTAGAAATAAAAAACGGTGAAGACTGTGACATATTCAAAAATGAGATACAAATATTCCACACATGGTGTAACAAAAGCCTCCTAGAACTAAATGTAAAAAAATGTAACTTGATTACATTTACAAGAAAACGAGACATACCTAATTTAGTAATAACTTTAGGAAACCAGAACGTTGAAAGGTGTGATGTAGTCAGGGACTTAGGTATTATGTTAGACACTAAACTTTCGTTTATTGTTCATTATAACACAATTATAAACAGAGCCAGTAATATGCTAGGCTTTATAAAACGGTTTTGTTATAATTTCCGTGATCCATACACAATAAAAACACTGTACGTGGCTTATGTCAGATCAATACTTGAATATTGTAGCATAGTTTGGTCCCCATTTTCAATTACACATGAAAACAAAATAGAATCTGTGCAAAAACAGTTTTTATTATACGCACTTCGTAAGTTAGGTTGGACAGTATTTCCTTTACCATCGTATGAAGCTCGATGTATGCTAATCAACATTCAAACACTGAAAGAGCGTCGAGAATTTGCGATGGTTTCATTTATAAACAACATTGTCTCACACAGAATTGACTCGATGGAACTATTATCAAAACTAAACTTCTACACACCAACACGTTATTTAAGGCACCGACAGTTATTTGCAACAAATTACCATCGTACGAACTACGGAAAATTTGGACCTATTAATCAAATGATGACTATTTACAATAAACATTGCCATAGTATTGATTTTACAATGTCCAAAACAAAATTAAAACAATATTTCCGCGCGCAGTAATAACTAGGAAGTCTTTATATATACTATTGGCAAATATCAATGCACACTACATTGTATTAAAACAAATATAGAGTTAAAACAATTTAGCGTATAAGATAAACTATGTAACAAAACGGTCTACAAACTCGATTGACGACAAATAAATAAATAAATCTGAACCATCACATCCTTATGAACAAATTCTGGGTCCATTTGGATTTTTTTAGTTCACGTTTTACAGCTCTCACCAATCTCTTAGCCTGTCCATGGACGAATCCTGGTTGAAGAAACAACAAGACACCGAGTAGTGGTAAATCTGACAGCTCTCATACTAACCCGGTGTCTCCACTAGCTTTTTCTGTCTTGTCAGATCTGTCTTAACATATGACAAGCAACCTGACATTTTTTCGATGCTGGGCTTACCTTTAACAGATTTGTTAGGACATTTTCATCAAATTTTAACAATTGCAGTATCCGATCCCGAATTTTTAAGGCTCTAGAGCAATGATGGAGACTCTAAAATCCATTTTATGGAATTGAAAACTAAAACAAGCATTATTTTGGATTTCGTCATATTTATTTAGAAAAATGTCTGCTTAAAAGTCTAACATTTCTGTCAAGAAATATGTTTGAATAGATCTGTCTTAACATATAACATATGTGTCTCCACTTGCCATATTCTTTGACAGTGAAACAAATGTTAAGACAAAAAATACTAGTGGAGACACCGGGTAAAGTACAGGGCGAACATTTTAAAAGGCTTATTTAAAATTCAAATGGAATTCTAATTAAAAGCGAGCATTTTGTAAGCCTCTACAAAATTTCATACTCATGAATTGATAATTCTAGCACAAATCGCTGTTATCTAGTAAAAACTCGAACTAAATAGAAGTATTTTGTAAGCATTTTGTAAGCCTCTACAGAATTTTATACTCATGAATTGATAATTCTAGCACAAATCGCTGTAATTATAGTAAAAATACAAACTAAATAGAAGTAACTCATTAAACTACACGCTAACTTTAAATACCTCAAAAAGCATTTTGCTACCGATTATGATAAAGCCATGTCCATTAAGAATCCGGAATAAAATCATCTGTATCTCGGTACGGATTGACGTACAAATAAGTTTAATACATCAAAACAATCGTAATTTACTGTACTTTGTACGAAAAAGATCGATACAAATCATTTTTCTTCGTTTCTAATGAAAATTTGCATTTCTCCTCCCATCAAACGCTGCACACCACCGGAGTCAACTTGGCACATTTGTTCCGCATTTTGGTCATCTGAGACGCGTCCCGTGCCATTTTTCCACTTTTTTAAGCCTCCGCTTCATTACTGCCCAAAATCTTTCGATGGGCCGGAACTGCGGGCAGTTGGGTGGATTTTTTTTATCGATGAAATCTACGTTATTTTCGCGGTACCACTTCCCGGCTGTAGTGGCAACTCGCCAAATCTGGCCAAAACTTCACGGGACCTTTATGGGCTTTAATGAAAGGTAGTACGCGGTTTTTGAGGCATTCTTCCTTGTACAGCTTCGAGTCCATTGTCTTATTCGTCACGAACACTTTGATTTTTGCTCCGCAGCTGCATATCCCTTGCCAAATCATCAGTTTTTTTTTTGGCAAATTTGTCCATAAAAGCAAACTTAAACTTCGCAAGAACATCTCCTCGCAATGTAGAATGTTTGGCCAGGAAGCTGTCCGAAATCCATTTTGACGTAGGTTTCATCGTCGATGAGCAGGAATCCTTGGTAGTTCATCAAAACTTGCTGGCACAAATTCTGAGCTCGAGTTTTGGTGACGAAACTTTGCTTCAACGTCCTTTTTGGTTACTTGCTAGCTCGATAAGAACGATATCCTGCTCGCAAACGAAATCTTCGAACGGAACTGCGAGCAGCAGTGTAATTTTGTGCGATTTCATTATCTGATAGTCCAGGGTTTGCTCTGACGGTTCTCAACCTTCTTGTTCAGCTTGCGGTCATATGTTCCACTACGACGCTTACCTTGAGACCGTTGATCGAGCGCTCTTTCGCTCCCTGAAACGTTTGAGCACATCATACACGGTTGATTTGGCGATTTTCAACGTTTTTTTATTTTTAGACCAACCGCACCAATACGGTAATATCGGTAAATTGTTAACCTGTTTGACAACGTGACACCGCACCGATGGTTAGTAACCGGGTTGGAAAATGACAACTTGCTTGCTCGGTGAGCAGCCGGTTCGTAAATTTAACAACCCGACCCAACCGAGCCGAGCGTTGCTATTTGAAGAAAAATAAGCAAAACAAGCTGAAACGGTTAAACAAAATCATCATTTGGAAGACTTTCATTTTAATTTGAGTGTTTCCGATTTGTTTTTAAAGGGTTATTTGCTAATTTTACGTTTATTGTGATATGTTGTGAAAAAATGAGTGCATCAAATCCCCGTGGAAGGAATTGGATGCAACAAAATATCGAAGGGCTTTGCAGGGCTTGGCTGGGTGTTTCCCAAGATTCAATCTTTGGGACAAACCAGAACGTCGAAAACCTGTACGGAAGAGTATTCAAATTATACACTGCACGAAATATTTAGCGAAACGAAACCGGCGCGAGAATAAATTTGAGTCTTATTGTGTTAGCTTCTATGAACGACCGGTGCGAAAGTAGGTGGCTAAATCAAAATAGGAACGATCTCAATCATCAAAATATTACCCAGATAAGAACCTACCGGTGGGGATGGTCTAAGACCATATTCGATTATCAACGTGGGTGTGCAGAATTTTTTCTCTCCTCTCGGCTTTCATCTGGAATAACTTTGACTCACTGCACGAAACACCGTGAAATTTATATTGATTTCCACAATAGAATCTAATGTAAATTGAGTCATTGACGCCAATAGAAAAGGGGGGTTGTTATGTATCTTAACTATAGAAAAAATCATTTTCTCCGAACAAATTTAAGTCAATTACTATTAATTGTATTGTTTCACAATTGTTGAAAATCCAAGCATATGAAGTGAACAGTAAATGTATTGTAAAGACACCATGCATTTTTCATTTGTCTGAATAATAAACAATAAGATTCATGTTCGGAAACAGATTCTAATGTTATTTTATATTATTGTATTTTTATTGTATGGTTATTTTTATACAGACATACAAGCTATAAGCAACTCAAGTACCCACTTCAATACTTGTATTGTATTCTAATTTTTTATTTTTTTTATTTTTTCCAGTTGCGTCCACATAACAGACATCGGTGTCGGTTACATTTCGACGATGCTCTCCCTGTCGGCCCTATTTCTTCGCTGGTGCACGCAAATCCGCGACTTTGGCCTGCAACATCTGTGTTCGATGCGCAACCTACAGGTCCTGTCGTTGGCTGGTTGCCCGCTGCTGACTTCTTCTGGCCTATCCAGTCTAATACAGCTGCGCCATCTACAGGAACTGGAACTGACCAACTGTCCGGGAGCATCACAAGAACTGTTCGACTACCTAAGGGAACACTTGCCACGCTGTTTGCTAATTGAATAATTAAAAGAATATACGTTCAGTTGGTCGACGTCGTTTATGTTGTGTTTTCTCGTGACCCTTCGGTGAACAACCGACAACCGTATATGGAACTGTTTTCATAGCCGTTAGATTATTCAGTAAGTCTATGCGAAGATAAGTGGAAATTAAAAGCAAGTAAACTTTACCTGATTCAAGCAGAACCTACTCATCGCTAAAATTAAAAAAAAAAATGCAAGTGGTTAAGCGATAAGTTGACAAATTATTTTTAACGTAGATCAATACCTAAGAGACTTCGAAATAACTTTAAATTCGTTGTAGTGTTATAATTTGGCATCTGTTTTGGAGTGCAAAAATGAACAATATTACAGACACAAGAGCTCAAGAAAAAGAAAATAAAGTAAAAAAGTGAGATGACGAAACTTGATTTCAAATGTTTTAATTATTTACTGTTTCTAAAATAAACCTGATTAAAATAAAACAGCGTTTTAAACATAGGTTACTTTTTCTTCTCAGTCATTTGTCTATAAATCAAAAGTAATGGTAACATGCATGAAATTTGATACTCAAAAACTGGAGTGTGCTAAATATGAGCTAACTAAGATTAATTAATAACCGTCGTCTACCACGCAAACACAATTAGGAACACAAAACGTTCGCAACAATTGTTTCAACAACAACCTACGAACCGGTTTATTTCATCCAATATCGTCCTTGGATGTTATTGCACTCAAAGCATTTAAACTTTCACAACATTTGTTCCGAAATACCAGAGGAAAGAATCTCTATCGGGAATTCAAATCAACAATTGTCAAAGCTAGTTTCCATTGAACAATCTCTAATGGTGTCGAACATTCACAAAACAACACTCCATCCCCAAATGACACACATTCTTCCAATTATTTCGATTACATCTTTGAAAAATTGCGATGGAACCACACACTAGTGCATTGTTGTAAAACAAACTTTCTCAATGTTACGGATACGTGTTCGAATGTTCAAAATAAAATCTTATTTAGAGTGTTCTAATAAACATCACGGGAGTCAGAAAAATCGGTGAATGTTTATAGTTATGCGATAATGGCTGTGTAGATATAAATTGTGTATAAAAATCATTTAGATAAGGTTTCCTTTAAATTAAAATGCCAGGTCTGTCGAGAGTGCAATTTGAGTGACGTCCCAAGGGAGAGCGGCACGCAAAATGAATTTCTGAATCATTTTAATACAAACAAAATCACAAAGAAAATGGCATTATATAATTTACCAGAGAGCAAAAACAAAAAGTATAAAAATGCATAGCGCTGAAATCGACTAGGAAAATACCCAGTACTTAATATAACAAAGTAAACAAAACAAAGAAACAAACTTGTTACAACAAATTGACTATTGTGAAGAAGTTGAAAATCGATGGGAAGAGAATATGATGTAAATATTTTTTTAACTGTAATCGGAAAATGCCAGTTGTTGAACGTATTGTAGAGTCCTATTAAATCAAACCAAAAAACCAACTTAAAAGTCCTTAACAGTTTTCTTACCAGTAAATGCGAAGCAAACGATATTAGCAAACCAAACGTAGTACGACTAACATTAGAAACTAAACTCAATAACCCATGAAGAACAATGATATGTCGTTACAAGAATAGTAGGTGCATTACCTAATTCTAGTAAAACGCTTACCAAAGTCAAGATGAAAGTAAAAGATAGACCGCCCAAGTCTGACTGATTTTTCGAGTTGCTTGTAAATAGAAGATTCGTCATTCAAGAACACAGAAAATCACATCCCTCGCCATCAACCATTTCGAATACCTTAATCACCATTCATTGCTAATTCGGCTGCTTTTCTATCATTGTGGATGCGCCAAGCAGGATTATATTTTACCTGCTCTTTATAGATAATCATTAATCTGTTGAAGTTGGGTAAAATCAGATCCTGCTTAAATCTTCATACAAAACCTAAAGCGAGCATAAACAGATGGTGTGTCACATCCTTTTTGCTATTGAAAGCGTTTTTAAGAAAACTGATAAAAAAAACTAGTGAAGGCGAGTATTTCCAAGAAATGTAATAAATAGTTCTATATTACAATAACTATTACATGATAATGAAATAAAATAAAACCAGAAAGCTGATACCAAGAAATTATATACAATTCTTTCATTCGTCCTCTTCTTCTTCATCATCATCAGCTTCCTGCTCTTCCTCGCCGTCTTCATCTTGGCTTTGGGTAACCCACCAGGATAATAAGCCCAACCCGGACTCGTTGATAGCAGCCATAATCCGATAAGGAGTTTTATTAGCCTCCGTCGTAGTCGTACTTGTACTGGGAGCTTCCTGATCCGGTGGACCAATCGGCGAACTTTCCTCGAAAACTTCTCCAGAAACGCGAAACTTAATGTTTTCTCCAATGTCCATGTAAAGATCGTGCTTTTTACCATCTTCCAGAGGGTATTCCCAAACCCAAGCCTGCTCAGCTTCCTCGAATCGGGAGGGGTGTTGTAATGCCGATGGCGGAATCAGGATATCGTCGAAGAATCCTAACGTCACGTGTACACCTTCTCGACTACAACTTCTAATTTTTCCTGTTATTACATCCCCTATCATGGGTCGGAAAACTATGTATCGAAAATTTACTTCTGTGTGTGAGGCACCGTCCCCAGGTAGAATAATAGAATCGCCCAACTTTACGATGTCTTTTAATGCAATGCACAGACCGACATTCAAAAGGACCTACAAAAAAGAGGTTTCTAATTTTAAAGCGTCAATCTTCCTAAACAAATGTTATTCATAATCATTACCTTGTTGGCAAGCTTTCTGTTGACTTCATCCTTAATTGCTTCGGGTAGTTTTAAATTAAAAAGTTCTGGAGCAATGCGAACGGTATCTTTGAGTTCAGCTAGGACGAACATGTTGTTATGCTAATAATAGTTTACACGATATTTTTACAATTAAACACTGCAATCATAATTCAATTATATTGACAATTACCGATACTAGAAAAGTATCGCCGGTTTTATCCGTAATGTTCCACCTCACGCTGTACTCATTCACTATTTCAAAAATATCTATTTCATGTTCAGCCGTAGAGCATCGCAAAACAAGCAAAGAGCAAAACACGGAGAAACGTCATTTTCTGTGTGAAGTACTAGAACATTGAAGCCAGTGCTGCCAGATATATTGATAAGTCATTCTTGATTTTCGCCAGTTTTATATCCTGTTCACATTGCAACATGAGATACACGCTATTTCTTAACAAACCAAAATTGAGTACGATTGATTCAAATCAGTCAAAAGTCTACTCAGAAGTGAGTAGATATAGCACAGAGAACAGACATCCAGGCACGGAGAACAGACATCCAGGCTCGAACATATTTTCTCCGATTTACTGTGTAAACTTTTAAAAGCAAACCGTTGGAAAAACAACGCCGCCTAGTCTATGTTTCACCAAACTAAAATTGACAGGCTATCAAATCTCAAGGGGGGGGCAAGTGGCGCCATCAACATACGATTCACCAAAACTAACGGAAACGAGCTGTAATTTTGAAATGGCAGTTCGAAAATTTACACAGGATGGGAACTCCAGCTTGCATGTCTGTTCCCTGTGATCCAGGCTCGAACATTTTTGCATCAATTTACTGTGTAAATTATTAAGAGCAAACCGTTGGAAAAATAACGCCGCCTAGTTTAGATTTCACCAAACTAAAATTGACAGACTATCAAATCTCGGGGCGAGCAAGTGGCGCCATGAACATACGATTCACCAAAACTAACGGAAAGAAGCTGTAATTTTAAAATAGTCGTTACAGAAATTTACACACGAAGGGCTCTCCAGCTTGGATGTCTGTTCTCTGTGCAGATAGTTCGTAATTGAATGATTATAGACAGTCCACTAATAGAGGTTGCTGCGCAGTGGAAAATGTGCAAAATTCAAGGATGCTTTTATTTTTCTGGTCGGTTAGAATGATTACAATAGCTACCAAGGATTTTGTTTACTCGATTTGTCTTTGTTATTAGTATTGTTATGATGGTAACAGACGTCACTTTTGTTTGATTTCTTTTGTTTTGGTTTTGCTTTTTTAGTTTTGGAATGATCACAAACCAATCACAGTGGGCAAAACTGGATCCAAAATCCCATTAATTTAGACGGCGCAGGGTAGGAGTCCTGAAAAATAGCTTATCTTATGGGAAAATACGGGGAATCCAATGGTGTTGGTTTCATTTAGGGTTGACCACAGTAAGTGTCCCATTTTGCCCATTTCTCCCCTCCTTTTGGATGCAAACTAGATTTATTACACAAAAACTAAACTTGATGCTCCTATATTGAACCCAAATGCACTGTTAATTTGCAAAACAAATTGAAAAACTACAGGGAACAAATTTTACTTTGATTGTATGCCAGGAAGTGGTCCATTTCACCCGATTTTCTCTCACACATGAATTAACTCATATACCATGTGGTTCGGAAGATTGACGCCTGTAAAATTGCTCTCACTTGCACCACGGACTAATTGCGGACATCGGACGGACGATTTATTCATGACGCACCTGGTCAACATTTTCAGTGTATCAAGTTCCATATATACTAGAATATCATTATCAGAGCAGTACTAGAAAAAAAAACAGCAACCCTTCTTTCAAGTTCTTTTTTTCAGCTTCGGCAACATTGTTTCTTGTCAAAACAAAGTCAACCGTTTTGCGTATTCATTAAACTTAGAAAAATTGGAAATTTTCAGTCGGTAACTGGACGCTACTTCTCCATAAAAACTATGAAGTTGTTAGTAAATTCAATGGTGATGGCGTCGGTATATTAGCGATCAATATTTGTATACATCAAACATAATTGTATCTATAAATTTTTTTCAGGTTTTCTTCTGCCACTCGGATGTGTTTATCGATGCATTAAAAATTGGGCCATGCTTGTGCTGACCTTCAGTGCTCCGGAACCTGCAGCTGCTTATCACAAGGGCATTCGACTCCTCAACAGCACCGTAAGTATAAAAAATAGGGCGTATAGAAAAGATTTAACTGACTCTAATATTCTAGTTGTGCTCAAGGCAAATGATTATGAACATGATGAACAATCCTTTATTTGATACGATTCGGTTGGATCACAGGTATATTCCTTGTGCCGAATCGTGTGCAGCACGAGGCCAATGACTTCCTCGGCTGTATGATGCAGACTGCTCGAGGCATGCGGTTAGAGATCCGACAATGTGAAATCGTCACTATCCCAGATGATACTGTTTCACACACCGTGTACAGCATCATCTATGACACGTTCGGTCTAAAGATCAATCACTTGAAGATGTTGACTTACAAGCAGTGCAATCTGTGTAACAACTGGCCCGGGAACGACCAAAACTTCTAAATTAATTATGAGTTTTTGTGAAATAAATTTAGCATTTGCATATGCTAAAATAGTTTTTTTTTTATATTTGGATACTGTTTATTACATTTTCAAGGCACGTTATTCAATTTGTTCACCTTAGGCCCATGTATTTTTTGAATATTCTTATTATCTGTGGTACTCCAAACACAAATTTTGTTAATGTTCTTCAAAATATTCTTGAAATAACTTGTTTGATTTAACTACTGTTATTTTTTGAATTCGGAATCATCTGTATCGAGTAAGTGTGCACTCATATCGTTTGAAGAAATACTTTCATTTATATTAATTTCATTTTGAACTTGAGATAGACTATCGGCAACGGCGTTTTGTTTTCCGGGACAGTAATTCGTAATCGAATTCGCTCAGCAAAAGACGCCAATAAACTAGTATATTGAGGTTTGTGGTCTGTGTACAACATGATTTTTCGTCCATAAAGATACGGTCGAAAATACTTGCAAGCCCATACGACTGCTAACAATTGTTTTCCGATTGCAGGGTACTTATCCTCTGACTTATTCAGTGTTCTAGAAGCGATAGCTATTGGGTTAGATTTGTTAGAGGTTTTGCTATCTTGGCAAAATTTCGAATAAATTTCCAATAGCAACCTATAGTTCTATGAAGCCTCGGAGTTGATGGTGCATTTTTAAGACCGAAGGGCATTCGCATAAACTCATAGTGTTCATTTTCAACACTGAATGCTGTTTTGGGATGTCTGCCTTCTCTACTTTCACTGGTGGAAGCCAGAAGCAAGATCTAAATATGACGACTTAGCTTATCGAGCATGTCTGATAGTGGAACATCATTGCTAAACTTCCAGCAATACAAACATCATCATCATCATCGACAGCAGTGATATGTGTCACCTTCACCATCGTTTACCATGGGTTCCGTTGTGGCTGGATCGGCTACCGGTTCGATCATGAGCCAACAACAATAACAACAGGATAATAATGATGCGATATTTAAGAATTGGTTTATTTTTTGTAAAAAAAAAAGTTACGATCAGACTGTTTTTCGTCTGTAAAAAGCGGCAATACAAGATGATTTCTTTGAGATTATTTTGGTTTACGTTTAATGGAATGTAAATGAAAGAATTTTGTAATCAATCAAACTATTTGTTCTTCTTATTTTGCATTTCTGATTTCTGCATTCTGATTTGTATTCCATGATTGTCATATTCCGGGATGAATCGTGAGAACTTCATTGATGATTTCGGAACATCTTTATCAGCTCCATCGCTTCACGGGAAATCTGTAGTCGGAAGTTATTTTCTGGGCTCTCGGGAATGTAACGCAAGTGACTGAAGAGGTATCATCATTATGTTTCGTCGAATTGATTTTATGGTCCAACCAGGGCAATACCTTGATACCAAAGCTGTTATTCGTTATCTGCAGTCAACGGATGCAGCATGGTAAACGCTCCAACGGAACACCTCTCTCGTTCATAACAACTTTTATGCACAGTTTGTTCTCGATACAATATAAAACACCGCGATGTCATCCTTATGAGTCTTCAGCAAAGAATAGATCTCCGACGGCAATTGGCTGATGTGCATTATCATATTCGACAGGTGTTTTTTCTCTTGTTCTGCCCATCCTTTCACCTACTCTTGATTGTAGTGATAAATGCAATACGGTATGATGTTAAGACGATTCAATCAGATTACTCTGCAATCAATTAATCAGGTTCAGCTGCAGGTTTGTGTACTGCTCTTCGTACTACTTATCATCTGATATGAGGTTGAAACCCAGGACGCTAATTAAAGTTTTGAAATGGGTTTAAGATTATTCATGGAATTTATTGACCGACAGCCCGCCACTTGGATATGCAGTGCGATGATTCAGCCGAAGGTGGATCTTTTTTAAATGGAACGATCATACCGGGATTGCACCTGAAAAAAGAATATACGATTAATAAACAGACAATGTAAACACATGAAGAATCTTACGACTATTTTGCAATCTGTGAACGCACACTCGGTTACTGACCAAGATAGAAAGGACGCCCGCCTTTGCTAAGTGTTGACACTCTTAGTCGGGCCATCATAGCTTCCCGTCCTGTTAGAAACATTGCATTGGAATTTGGAATGAGCAGCACTCGGAATGTGCAGCACCGACATCGGATCAAAATTAAAAATATTTACAAACCAATATTTTTTTTTTTTTCTTTGTGGTGTCCCTTTGGACGGCTAAGACCGCTCACGGTCCATCTCGCCACAAACCAATATTTGTAAATAAAATCAGCTGATATAATAACTTACATGTACACTAAAATACGCCTACGCAATATCGAAAATAACCTAGTACACACGGCACTTTGACAGTACTAGAAGCCGGTTCTCTAGTACGATAGTGATCCATAATTTATTTCATGTTTCTTCGGCACAACTACGTCCTTCCCTTTTGGGTCCATGGTCCCAATCTGATGCGCCCCTAATGCCTGGGGCAGACATACCAACAATCAATATGTAACTAGCTATTTGAAATTGGTTCACTGTTGTAGAACCCCTTGGTCCGAATTACACCTTGAAGCCAGCACCTTGCTATACATATTTGCGCCTTTGTTTTGATTTGCTGTGTTATTTTGACAGAGTATTTGAGAGTGTGTTCATGTGAGTTCATTATAAGGGGTGCATTATTGAGCTTGGGACCGAGCTTGGGACGATGTTCTAGTACTCACTGAGCCAAGAAAAAAATCGTTTTTGTATGGGACCTACTGGTCTTAGAGTTAGTCTAGTCGTTTTGTGGAGCTATCGTTCCGGTTCCTCATCCGCTGTGAGGTGTTAAATCCATTGGTAATTGAAAATTTTGAAAAGCTAATCGAACGAAATCCTCAAACTAAGTTCATGACACTGTACTATTGGTATATGACTCTGGAGGTGAGCCCTTCTTCGAATGTTCCTAATCGTGATTACTCCCAAGACTTTTCTAGTTCTACTGTAGTTTTTGATCTGACCATGAAGCAAGAAGCTCGCGGAATACCAGATCCACTCCGTTCGGAGTACATTCCATTAATTTTTGCAAGTAAGTTTGGCCATATCAGATGTGACAGGAAGTTTTACACCGACGGGTCAAAAACAAATGATTCCACTGGATTTGGTGTTTTTAACGAAATTCATAGCGCCTCCTTCAAACTACAAAATCCTTGCTCCGTATACGTCGCAGAGCTGGCGGCTATACACTATGCATTAGAGCAAATCGTCTCTCTTCCCTCTGATCAATTTTTCATTTTTACGGATAGTCTCAGCTCACTTCAGGCTATTCGTTCGATGAGGCCAGCAAAGCACTCACCGTATTTCGTTAGCAAAATACGATCTCTTTTGAGTGCTCTATCAATCAATTCCTACACCATCACCTTGGTTTGGGTCCCTTCTCATTGCTCCATTCCGGGTAATGAGAAAGCGGACTCACTTGCCAAGGTGGGCGCTATGACAGGCGATATTTATGATCGACAAATCGCCTTCAACGAATTTTTTGCTATTTCCCGTCAACAGGCCTTGATCAGCTGGCAACAAAAATGGGATGCAGGGGATCTGGGCAGATGGTTACATTCTATTCTCCCACAGGTATCGAAAAAATCGTGGTTCAGAGGGTTGGATATTAGCCGGGATTTTATCAAGGTAATGTGTCGTCTAATGTCCAATCACTACTCGCTAGGCTCGCATTTCTATCGAATAGGGCTCTCAGACACCAATCAATGCGGCTGTGGTGCAGGTTATCAGGACATCAACCATGTTGTCTGGTATTGCCTCGATTTTGAAATTGCCAGATCTAATCTTTCCGCATCCCTACGGGCCCGAGGGAAACCAGAGAAGGAAGATATCAGAGATGTGCTGGGTAAGCTGGACTTGGACTATATGGGGCTAATTTACAAGTTCTTGAAACAAATAGATGTATTCGTTTGATCCTCTCTTAGCTGTCGTTTTAACATGTCCACCTCGCCCCCTCCCCCGTAATACCGCTTCCGTTGTATAGTTACAGCTCAACGCAACGCAACATCTACGCCAGACCAACAGCAACAATTTCGCATCGCCAACCTCCCGTTGAAAACTAACGTTAAGATTCCTACTTCCCCATTCCTACCCGAATTATTGTAATCCCTAACCTCGACCAAGTCGCGAGTTTTTCGGCTTTCCAAAATTAACATAGTTAGTAAGTTATTGTCATTATAAAAATGAAAAAGAAGTCGGCTCCGTTATGCCTATGGCACTTGAGCCTCTCAAATAAACGAGTAAGTTAAAAAAAAAAAAAAAAAAATTTCGGCTTCGTTTTGATGTAGGTCATTCGTTTGTATTAGGATAAGTGACCTTGAACGCACGCACACTACAGCGCCATTTAAAACAAAGGAGGGCAAGTAAGAAGGAAAATCTTTTGGAGGAAAACAAACCATAATTCCTCTGCATGTGCTAGAAAGGGAAAGGTGATTAAACGTCAAAAAGCCTAATAGCTTCCAGCCGATGTTTTGACATGCAAACAGTGTTGCCGAAGTTGAGAAAAACACAGTGCTGCTGAATTTTTCTAGTACTGCTCTGGTAATGATATTCTAGTATATATGGAACTTGATACACTGAAAATTTTGACCAGGTGCGTCATGCATAAATCGTCCGTCCGATGTCCGTAATTAGTCCGTGGTACAACCATGAAAATTTTGATTTGTTTTTTAAATCGTAATTGTAAATTAATCATGTAATCTTTAATTTTTGCATGGTTTGCAACGTAAGCCGTCGTCAAGATCACAAAGAAAAAGTTGGTTTTGAAGTTTACTATGATTCTAGTTGTGTAATTGATACATTTGTTACTTAGGACCCATTGCATTTACATATATAGATTGGACCTGTGAGATTCGTCTTCTGTCAAGTTAGAATGTACATTGGACTTTTTTTTTATTGCGATAACTAATAAATAAAAGTTCACATTAGCTTCCTTCTAGCTCTATTTTTGTACTTTTGTACCGCCTCATCTTTGCAATTAGCAAAATTTGCAATACCGTGCAATAACGAACCAACGCATCTAATTTTGTTATTCTGCTACAACGCAACAAACCTCACATTAGAAAATGAGATACATTGGTCCTTGATTTGCGATTGAATAAATATGTAGCCGATGTTGGGGTTCTCAAATATGATGGGCTACTGTTTGCTAAATGCAAGAATTAGGGGGTTCAAGAGTTCAACAATAAAGCTTATACAGAATTACTGTGAACATTATTTTACTAGAGCATACCGCAATCACAATAGTCCAATGCACATTCTAACTTGGCAAAAGACTAATCTAACAGGTCCAATCTACAAATGCAAACGCAATAGGTCCTAAGTAACAAATGTATCAATTACACGCCTGGAATCACCCTAAACACCAAAGGCAACATTTTCATCATAATCCTGACGACGTTTTACGTTGAAAATCTTACAAAAATTAAAGATTACACAATTGAGTTGCAATTACGATTTGAATAAAGAATATTAAAATTTTCGATTCTATTTTTTCGATTCGAGACACATATTGCTTGAAGAAGTTAAATATTTTCCTTCCCATCGAAGAACTTTTTGTTTGTTTTCATTCTTCGAACAATCGTTCTGATGCGTTTTGAGAAGAAAACATTTAGGTCCTATGTACATCTGTCAAAATTTTAAACAAACATTGTACATTGGACAAGCGATGACAAAAGTCCAATGTACAGAACTGTGTGATATCAGACGACAGGTACATCGGACGTTTTGTTATCTCTCGTATATTCAATTTGTTTTAGTCTTAGAGCATAATTTCAAAATGATTCATAGAAAAGTAATGGATTTCTGTCCGAATCGATATTCAACTCGATTTTGTTTATATAGTTACTTAGGACCTTATGCAATGTTTGACTTGAAATCTGTTCGTTTTCGTAGCTGCCATTATGAATGTACACGATCAAGTAAAATTGATCAAAATCGTGACTTTAACGCCTTTATCGCTGAAATCCGATCAAATCGGATGAAATTGAGAGTAATCGAAAGTAGCAGAAATTATTTAATCATATTTAGATTAATGAGAGTTAAAAAATAAAAACTTATCCACTATGAATAGATTAATGTCGCACCCCTAGGTTGTACGCGGTTGATGAAACAGTTCTCTGGCGCACCGATTGCGAAACGATATAGAAATCCGTTCTAAAAGAGGGAATAGCTGAGGGATTCCATCCAGAATGTGCCGGAAATCCCAAAAATCATACCCGATCATCATTGATTTGGATGAAACTTGGCACATGAGTTCGGTACGTTGGAAAAAAAAATTCCACTGGTGTTAAGATAATTTGGGTTCAAAAGTAAGTTTTGAGATGGGCGTATGTGTTTTTTTCCAACATTTTACTTGAAAAATCGTAGTTCAAAAACCATTACATTTAGAGAAAAACTTTATATAAGGGAATTGTAGGGAACTAAAAAGCCTTTCTTAAAAAAATATTCATCAAGAAAAATCAAAAATAATTACTAAAAATAAAATATCTAAAAAAATATATTTTTAATATTTTTTTAATTTGTTGTATGGAAATTTGAAGAAAAAAGACACGTTTTAAAAAAAACTCTAGGATGGACGCTCTTATAATAAAAAAGTTTTTTAAATAGTGAACTTTGGTCTATATTTCAAATTTTGGTTATTCATTCTTATAAATAAATTTTGATGTTACAATATGGTTTTGGAGATTATTACAAACAATAATGATGATAATGATAAACCACGTAAACGCAACCGTTTTCAAGATATTTCTGATTTTCTTTCAATAAAATTTCAAAACCTAAAAAAATACGCCCTTTTCATAAATTACTCGTGATATTAAAACAACAATAGCTAACGATTGTTTCTCTTGTGTTTTTAGCTTTTTTAAAACACATGTATGTGCCTCTTACTTACTCTTAACAGCTCGTCGATTGAAAAAGCTTCACTTGAAGTTATTAGACAAAAATAATGAATTATGGTTGGATTTATATTTATATATACCATTTATTAGTCTCGGTCATTGATAATATTACATAATCATTATATAAACTATTGATTGCTTTTATATATATTATGAATCCTGCCTTCTTCGTCATTCGAAAACAGTTTTACAAAAACTTCGTTTTCTGAAATTGGAACGAATGAGTGGTACTTTTGTGTACCTGCAATCGTTTTAGTCTGTCGGTAAATTTCATTCCATTCTGCTACCCCCTGTTCATACTCTTCATGTGGTACATAACAAAACGACATTTTTGTTAAACAATCATCACTTTTTTGGTTCGCCCATTCGAATAACTCTAATGCACTTTTTATAGGGTGTTCATGTTGTACAGCAAGGCTTGCATATCTTGCCATTCGTTTTAATGTACCACCAATTGCATCGCAAGGTCCCTTACCGTGGGATGTTGCGAAAAAATGCCATTCAGCATCAATATTGTATTTCTTTTTAAACTTACAAAGGCTTGCAAAGTTCTTCCTATTTTTATATTGGGATGCTGCCCCGTCAGACATAAACGTAGCTTTCTTTACTTTAATTTTTGTTTGCAAAAAGCTTATTAGTTTTGAAATAAACACCTGCACCGCAATCGCATCATGTTTCAACACTTCTGAGATAACAATGAAACTGATATTTTTAAGTATTCCAGATTCCGTGTAATAAATGACAAAAGGGTGAATAGTGGCTTGCTCGTTACTCCAATAACTACTTTGAACAGCATCTTGAAAAACAAATGAATAATTTTGAGAAAAATCACAAATTATTATTACTTCGCCGTCTTTAAGACAACTTTTATAATCTCTCAAGAAACTAGACTGCTGAGATTTGACAAAATCGTGGGATACTAATTGTTCCAACTTTTCACAAAAATAAGCAATAAATTCATCAATTGGTTTAACAAGTGTCTCTAAACTACATCTATCAGTTGAAATCCATTGCTCAAAAGATATTTCAACTAAACCACGTTTTTCTAATTTGTCTGTTAAACTACTCTCAAAATCTGAAAAGCCTGGACATCGTTCGCATTCACGGAGGTAACATTTTTTAGTTCTAGTTGATGAGCTACATAATATTTCTTCAAAACACAATTTATAATCATTCTCGAATGAATATTTTCTAAGATCATGAAGCATCAAGTTAATGTTCTCATGAATGGTGCAAACACAAATGTTATGAGAACCTGTGCTGCCAAGTAATTTGCAATTCTTTGGTCTTAGTGCTGCAAAAGAGCTAAACCCAACAGCATTTCGATGCATCTCTTGAAATTTAATGAAAGCTTCTCTTAATGAACAAACTAAAAGGCGCTTTTGAATATGAACCCTCTTACCTTCACTCCTCACTGAAACGTAGTCGTTCATACCAGGGGTTGCTCGTGTAATCTCATCACTGTCGTAAAATTGCAAAATTTGGTTTTTTATTTCCGGGTTCAGACCGTGTCCCAGCTTTTCGTTAGGGGCAGCTAAAACACCTACGTGCTTTGCAAGGAATTTAGCTTGTGATACGATGTACTTGTTTGTTATTCCAAATTCTGCCATTACTCTTTGATTTGTCCAAGATTGTGGTAAAACCGAAAGTATCCTTACTTGATCGTCCCTCGAAGTTTCTGGATCAGCATACCGGTCGTTTAGCTGCGCGATTATTTCGTCATATTCGGCTGCTTTCACTTTCAATTGTTCCAGGTCATCCTCCTCCGCTTGATCCCCAAATATGTGTGTCCGAATGCCGTTTGAAACATCTTTGAACTTTTGCGGGCATAATTTACGTTCAGGAACTTTTTAGCCGATATTGGCGAAACGTTGATTCCAGCTACGCCCTTGTTAAATAGCTCAATATTATGGTGCCTTGAATAATCTTGCACACTGCTATCAGATGGCACTGAACATTAATGATATTGCCGATGGCGTTTCCTCCAGACCATACAAGTCTACTTGCCGTGATGTAGATGGTTGTGGATCCATAATGTTAGTAATTGATGGTTTCTCACTAGGCTCCGAAATTGCAGCATGGGATTGTTCCGTTCTATTTAAATGCAAACGACAATTATCACAAATCATCAAAGAAGTGTCCAAATGTGTTTTGCCCATAAACTTGAGTTTTTTGACATTTTGTTCGGTTAATTTACGAAGGTTTTTTGAGCACCGTTTAGTGGGAAACGGCATACAACACTTCTTCATGTTAAACTCCATTTTCAGTTCACTCAGATAGATTTTACTGATGAATGCGACTATGTATGAGCATATATATTGGCTGTGGTACCTTTGGAAATGCAGGTATAAAACATCTCTGGTAGTTTACAGGCAGCGTACATTAGCTGTTTTTTATGAGAAGATATACCTGACATACGTTATAGCTGCTATTTGTCTACCTACCTTAAACAATATGTGTTACTTTCATCGCTACATCACCGAACTGTTCGGAGTGTAGTTTTCACATACTACACCCGACCTCTAACATCGTTGGAGCTTGGCAAAATAGTCAGCAGTTCGATTAATATGCTTCTTCTATATGACCCTCCGCATAATTTCATCATCTGTCCATTTCACACTTGTCGCCCCTGCGACATCTATCTCGCTGTTACTTTCATCGCTTTAGCAAATTCGCTCCCTTCATTCTCTGAGCGGCCCGACCGATACAGCATAAAACAATTATAAATATATTGATTGCAATATTAAAACAATAGTGCTATTTATCTTGTTCTTTTCAAATGAGTCTTCTTATCATCCTGATATCAAAAGAAAAGAGGACATTAGAGTAATGTGAACGTTATAATATGAAGATCTTGGAAAATTTATCATTTCTGGTGGAAATCTCGATTAACTTAAGAAAAGAGCGAATTTTCTTATGTTTTTTCATTCTATTGAAATAAAATCCGAAAAATCTCGAAAACGGTTGCGTTCAGGTGATTTATTATGATTATCATTATTGTTTTTAATGATCTCCAAAATCATATTGTATAATTAATTTTCATTTATAATAATGAATAACCAAAATTTGAAATATGCACCAAAGTTCGCTCTTCGGAAAACTTTTTTATTATAAGAGCGTCCATCCTAGAGTTTTTTTCAAAACGTGTCTTTTTTTCTCAAATTTCCACAAAACAAATTTGAAAAATATTAAAAATATTTTTTTTTTATATTTGATTTTTAGTATTTATTTTGGATTTTTCTTTATGAAAAAATTTTTTTTCCAGTGTACATTTTTTTTAAAAAGCCTTTTAAGTTCTCTACAACTCCCCCATATAAAGTTTTTCTCTAAATGTAATGGTTTTTGAACTACGATTTTTCAAGTAAAATGTTGGAAAAAAAACATACACCCATCTCAAAAGTTACTCTTGAATCCAAATAATCTTAAAACCAGTGGATTTTTTTTTTTCAACATACCGAAGACGTGTACCAAGTTTCATCAAAATCGAAGATAGTGGAGTTTGGTGACCGACCGATTTGGCGTGGAATCAGTCAGCTGTTTTAAAAATCGTTTTTGTTCGAAACCGGCTGGTCTTAGAGTTCACCGACGAAAAAAACCTTAAGAAGTTCATTAAAAAACCTTATGAAATTTAGCCACAAGGAATCGGTTTGAATTTCATACTTTTACCTTATGAATGCGAATGCGATGTTTTCTGTCTTCATTTCCAGCTATGTTTTAGATATGATAACTATATAAGTTTCATAAGACAGCCTTATGAAATACATTATTGTCAATAATGATAACTGAACGTGTCCGTTATGGATTTTAATTGTCAATAAAATACAGTTTTCACTTTCATGCATAGTATTTTTAGGAGGATGGGTTTATTTTTTAGAAGAATTAAATTAATGAGACCAAAAACATCTTTATTGTAAATAAAAGGTACCCACAGCATCTAACACAAAAATCGACTCCACTTTGCGGATCTCTAACAGACGAGCTACGAAACTGTACGGCTTGTTAGTCAGAGGACCAATCGGGCAAAGTTCGATCACATTTCCGTACAATTCCGACAGGAAGAACTTCTACATGATATGCTCCAATCTGCATATCATTTCCTCGTCCAGTAGTACCCGAATCATCGAGTCCGTTAACTTTTAACACGAATCGGCTACATCTCGTGCATTGAATGCATCGGGTCACGATGGTCCAAACCAACGGGTCAATGTCCTTATCTTCGACAGCACGCTTTCGACTGTGATCGATATCGGTGAACCGGGAACGATCCGATCCGAAATCCATAGCCTGGTCCTGCAGATCGCATTCACTACCCTGGTCGCAAATCGGACAATCCAACGGGTTAATCATGAGCAAGAACTCCATCACACCTACGCGAGCCTTGCGGGTCATTTTCGAATTGGTCTTGATACGCCATCCCTTCCAACCAGCATGGCGCAAGCGGCTGCAGGCTTGGGAGACTTTGCCACTTCCACAAAGCAGATACGACAGTTACCGGCCACGGCCAATCGCTCATGATAGCAGTAGGGAGCAACACCCACCAATGCAGCAGCCTACAAATTAAAATTAAACACAATTACATATTACATTTAATGGCGAAATCCAAACCCCTCCATCCCAAACATCTTCACCTGCAAAACCGTTGTTGCCGGATCGACCATCACCGACACATCATCTACAAACACCTTATTCTTTTCGGGGGCCTTTGCCGGAGTCATCGTCGACGTACGGATGACGACTGGCGTTGTTGGGCAGCGCGCTCCAAGCGCTGGTCAACGGCGCACGAAGAAACTTGCCTAGCTGTTGGTCGTGTTCAATTTGGTTCTGCAAAAAAACAAAACAAATAATACCGTCTGTTATCGATCGTAGCGGTAGCGCCAAATTTCCGTAGCAGCATTCAAACGTGTAGTGAAAAAAAACGCCTCTTTAAAACCGGAATGGAAAATGAATCAACTTTGGAGTATTTTAACGGCACAACAAAAGCATTGTCAAGAAGCAATATGGGCTTTCTTGTTTAAATTTTAGGATATTTTCTTCATTTAAAATAGGCTTACCTCGTATGCAAGATTATATTTCCATTTCCATTTCACAACATTTCTTGATTCGCCATTGTTGATGATTTATTAAATTGCCTTATGGTTTTTTTCATCCACAGAATGAATATGGAAATCATAAGGTAATTTAATGGACCTAAGATACACATAGAAAAACCATTATGACTAAGTAAGAAAGTCGTAAGAGTCCTTATGAATAACATAATAATCTTATGAAGTCCAAACAACCAGCATTTGCGATACTTCATAAGGCGTAGTTTATGATAATCAGTAGTTTTTTTCAATCAGTGTTAGTCTATAATAATATCTACCATCTATGATTTTTCGCCACATTATCATCAAATAATATCTATTTGTAACCACACATAATTCCGATGTGTACTGATAACCGCTATATCTGGCCACACATACTTTTCATTTGTCACATAAACTTGAATTTAGTTTCTCAGAGGGTGCTATTTATATGTTAACACATCAGTATTATGCCTGGGACAGATATACAACGTACAGCGTTGTACCATAGACTAACTCTAAGACCAGTAGGTCCCATACAAGAACGATTTTTTTCTTGGCTCAGTCAGTACTAGAACATCGGTCCCAAGCTCGGTCCCAAGCTCGGTCTCAAGCTCAATAATGCGCCCCCAAGAATGAACTCACATGAACACACTCTCAAATATTCTGTCAAAATAACACGGCAAATCAAAACAAAGGCGCAAATATGTATAACAAGGTGCTGGCTTCAAGGTGTATTTCGGACCAAGGGGTTCTACAACAGTGAACCAATTTCAAATCGCTAGTTGCATATTGATTGTTGGTTGTACCATAGACTAACCAACAATCAATATGCAACTAGCGATTTGAAATTGGTTCACTGTTGTAGAACCCCTTGGTGCAAATTACACCTTGAAGCCAGAACCTTGTTATACATATTTGCGCCTTTGTTTTGATTTGCCGTGTTATTTTGACAGAATATTTGAGAGTGTGTTCATGTGAGTTCATTCTTGGGGGCGCATTATTAAGCTTGGGACCGATGTTCTAGTACTGACTGAGCCAAGAAAAAAATCGTTCTTGTATGGAACCTACTGGTCTTATGTCGTTTTCGGTTATTGCCAGTGCGAAACTGGGTTCGCTCTAGGTCCGCCCTAACAGCTGTCAAAACGTTTTTTTATTCAATCGGGTCGGATCTCGATCCGCTCTGTATCCGACCCATCAGCGATGAGGTTCGCTCTCAACTTTTTTCGAGGTCCAACCTGGATTCACCAATACACAAACATGAACTGTCAAAATGCAATGTTTATTTGTTTATGTTTACGTTTTGCACTAATACCATCATACTGATTCGACTCTGGATCCGTTTTCGTTCGGTAATTGCGAGTCAGAGTCAGACCTGACCGAGGTTTAAAACCGAAAACGACATTAGAGTTAGTCTATGGACTTAGCTATAGCTGCCATTATGAACGTACACGATCAAGTAAAATTGATCAAAATCGTGACTCTTATCGGATGAAATCCGATCGAATCGGATGAAATCCGATCAAATCGGATGAAATCCGATCGAATCGGATGAAATCGTGAATAATCGAAAGTAGCAGACATTATTTCACCATAGTAAGATTAATGAGAGTTATTGTGTAAAATTAAAAGAATCATGGATAAATCAAACTTATCCACTATGAATGGATGAGTGTCGCACCCCTAGATTCGAAATTATCGTGGCATTGCCATAATATCATGCATTCCAAAACTTTTCGAATCGATTATAAATAAAAATGTATTTAGCCAAGTTAAAAATAGAATAACTACTGCACAACATGGCTTTTTCAAAGGACGTTCAACAGCTACGAATTTGCTGGAATTCGTCAATTTCTCATTAAAACCATTCCGAGTACAATGATAATGCGCGGTCTAACATAATGTGCAAAATTTTCAAACCTCAACAATAGAATTCTATTCAGTCAATTAGTAGAAAGTTGATGCGAAAGTTGCTCTCAGTCGATCTGGTTGAACGAAATTAAATTAAAACTAATGACTACAACTCTTCTCTTCAGTTATAACTTAAAATCATATCCCATCAAAATCCCAAATAAACTAACTAGTTAAAAAAATTCAAAATCAAAGTTGACTACTTCCACTTCCAGTTAAACAAATGTAGCCAAAGGATATTTCCACTATTTTCCGATTAGTAATCGTTTTCAGCGGTTAAGTGGTATTGATGAACGTTTAAGCCAGCGACAGGTTTCCCTAAAAGGCACTACGAAAACTCTCCCTAGCTTCTTCTCATCAGGTTATACTCTACAATCGTTTCCGGAACATGACGGATGCGTTTAGTGACAAGCTACATCTTCCATGGAACCTGTTAATAATACGTAACCAGGTGATTGTACGGATTCAGACAGTCTTAAATGCTGCAGATTGAAAAACTCAATTGTATCAAGGTTTCAAGAATTCAAAATCAAATCGATTGTACTGGTTTCTTACTGTACTCGAAATTGATATTTTTTGGAATAGCTCGTTCTCCTCATCTTGGGCATCCATTTCGTATGTGTGGATGGTTGTCTGAGGTTCAGAAATCGCCGACAAGACGTTATTCGTGCCAGACATGGCAAATTTTTCCTGCATCAATTCCCTCCAGCATGATCAACGAACTTTCACCCATTACATTTTAGCCATTTACCCTCGCATTTACCACTCGACGAAAACTTCCACCGCTACCCTGCGCTCGACAATCCGATGATTGACCAACTGAACCGATTCCAATACCAAGATATGATACAAAGAAAGATATTGTTCAGGGTTTTGAATTGATCCATTTCACAGCAGGACAGTATGCTGAACATTCATGGTTCATAATCTGCTTCGAGTAGGTGTTTTTTTATGTTGATAGTCAAATCCGTGCGATGGTAAATTTTGTTTAATTTTTATTTTACATATTTCTTATTTAAGGAAATGAAAGTGATACGGCCTCAATGAATTTTACACGCTTTCAAAAATAGGCAACGTGAATAATAATCCATACTAGATGTTAATTAGGTGAAGCTTATGATCACATAACCGTTAGCAGTAATATTAGATAAGCTAGAGACTGTGCTCGAAACTGGTGGCAAATAGGAATACGGAAAAGAAAGCTAAACGTAGTTGGGGATTGGGTTATTCCGAAAAATGTCGTAGAAATGCTGGCGCGAATTAAAGGGGCTTGTACAGACGTCATTATTTCTACCCTCCGAAGAAAAGAAAATATCCCATCAATGCATGATTTTTACCTTACGTGTAATAATATAATTGTCTCTTACTCTCAAAACCAACAATTCAACGGATGGATTTCCGTTCGAATAAACGATGCTAGGGTGTCGATGGCATTATCAGTGACACCTACGGCAGCAGCAATTATTCCGGTGGTAGCGTTGATGTCACCTATAGTCTTTGCGTTAGTTGGGTTTGTTCCGGCGGTTTGGGTGGAGTGTAAGGGTTAATACACCTGAGGGAACAGCTTGAAATAGTTTATCATATTCATTGGCTATAAGAAAAAAGAAATATATCCGAAGAAAACTTACCCGACATTCGACTCAATGTTGCTTACAGATAATGTTGAGATTGTTGAACTAAATCTTCGTTATATGATTTTTATTTACTTCTACAATTGTTGACATAGAAAATCTCCACCGTGGTCAACGCAATTACATCAGCAACTTAAGTGTGGGAGCCATAGAGGTGAAAATATGGCTGATTACATGCAAACTTGTTTTCTTGTCACATTTGAAAGAAGCGAAAATTTAGAAGTTTTACTTTAGGCCAAGCCTCAAACTTTCTATCGTTACTACTTCCAAGATGGTATTGCGGTGATCCACTTTGTGCTGCAGCCAAAAGACGGGCGGGCTAAGCCAGTTGGATGGAATCTTAAGTCACTATCAGGTGAATCCATATGCACATTCTTTCCATCTCTATTTCTACGCTATACGTTTTCTGCAACTGTTCAAATCCAACTCACTTTTTGATTGGACAAATCCATAGGTTCCGACACCGCTGGTGGAATCCAACTACCTTCGAAACTGGTATCAGCATTTTCGCAGCCGATTGGGTGATGCAAATGTTTTATCCGTCTTCGGTTTTTTTCCTCTTTCATTTAGAAATTCCAACTTGCAGAAAAATCTGTAGTAGACGTGAATCCTAAAAAAAGAATCGATCGAATAATACGGAGTAGAACATATTGTGCTAGTTTTTTTTTTTTTTTACTTATTTATTTTCCGTCGGCCTATTTCCTCACATGGTGACAATCACCGACGCCAGGGAGACGACTCCACCACCTGGACCCTACCTAACGACTCATGACTATGAACCGGGACCAACGGCTTTACTTCCCTTCCGAAGGAAGACGTGACCAAGATTTTTTCGCCTCAGAAAAATCACCGACGTCGACTGGGATTGAACCCAGACCCACTGGGGTGCCAGTAGCAGTCACGCTTACCATTACACAACCGACGCCGGCTTTTAATTTACTTGAAAACACCGGTGATGATAAAAAAAATGACAAGTGATGTAAATAATATCAGCTGACATAACTAACATGCACGCTAAAACACGTCAACGTAATATTCAACGTATTCTAGTATACCCGGCACTTTAACAGTACTAGAAGCTGGTTCTCTAGTACAATAGTGATCCATAATTTTTCAAATGTTTCTTCGGCACAACTATGTCCTTCCCTTTTTGGTCCATGCTGGGATGCATAGTTGACGTAACCACCATCGGTATGATTGTTAAGAAAACGCGTTTTTCCGGGTTTAAGCTGAAATGCAGTATATACCAAAAATTATGGACAAATGTTCTGTCCATTTGATGAAGTTTTACTAATAAAAGTGGGCCAGCAAGATAATAAAAATAGTTTCATTTTTTTATCATTTTGAAAACGCATACACCAACTTATGCGAATAAACAGGCATATTTCTGAACGTTTATTCTCATAGTTTGGCGTTAAAACCAGGCTACTCTGTTCTGAATCATATGTCGTACATAAGGCTCTCGCCGATTGGCTTTACGAATACCAACGAAAAGTTTTACCCAGCAAAGCTCCCATTTGATTTTGCCGATATCTACCGATATCGGACTTATCAGTCCAGAAAATGTTCAACTCTTTCAAAGAGCGTCAGTTGAAAACAAAAGCAAGAATGTTGCAGTTACAGTTTCTACTGTAAGGTGTTGAGAGACCTGAACATAAAATTTACCCAACTGGGGCATGAAGAGTGCGAACGTTGTCAAGCCCATCGTGTTGACGAAAAGCAGACAGGGCACTCTGCTAAAGCTGATGATACTGATCAGGGAGTATCAACAACGAACGAAGTTCAATGCGAGTTGTGTTTTAGATGGAAGGATCACGGAAGAACGATTGCTGGGCGGAACGTGTACAATAAATGATGACGTCAATTTCAACACCCACTTGCTAATTCCTTATGCAATTTTACTACCTGTGGATTTGATTATATATCAGAATTCCAGGCTCATCCCTTTTCACTTTCTCACCAAAAAAAATCTATCAATTCTATCCCGTTTTCAACTTCAGATGCCTAGAAAGGCAGTATGAGGGACAGTATCACTGATCGTAAGGAACCGGCCAGGTGTTTTTCAGAGGTCGATAGATGGCAAGTATGTATGTAAGATTCTTCATGTGTTTACATTGTCTGTTTATTAATCGTATATTCATTTATTCAGGTGCAATCCCGGTATGATCGTTCCATTTAAAAGATCACCTTCGAGCTGAATCATCGCACTGCATCATCCAAGTGGCGGCTGTCGATCAATAAATTCCGAAGAATCTTAAACCCATTTCGGAACTTTAATTAGCGTCTGGGTTTCAACCTCATATCAGATGATAGAGTAGTCGCGAAGAGCAGTTACACAGAGCTGCTAGCTGAACCTGATTAATTGATTGCAGAGTAATCTGAATTGGATCGTCTTGACATCATACGTATTGCACTTATGACATACAATCAACGACGTAGGTGAAAGGTATGGGCAGAATACTTGAATAAACATCCTGTCGAGTATGATAATGCACATCGTGCACAGATTGCCGTCGGAGATCTGTTCTTTGCTGAAGACTCATCAAGGATGACATCGCGATTGTTCTTATATTGTATCGTAGATACAAATCTGTTGCATAAATCAGGATTGCTAGAACGAGAGATGATCGTTCGCGTTGAGTAACGAATATCACTTTCATTGTACACTCCATTGCACTGGCAGATACCAAATAATAATTCGACGAAATCATAATGTATTGCCGCTGTTCATAATCAGTCGAAAAACATATGACGTAACTTTTCGTATTGCAGAAACATGACCCGATTCCGAACATCGACATTTCCGATGATAGAGTTGTAGCCTGATCGAAGGTAGTTCGATCAAGCCATGCAACTGAACCCATTATCACGATTGTGAATGTGACAATTCACTGCGTCGATATGACAGATCATGCCTATATTGCAGAATTCAGCAATCAAAATCATGAGTAGACAGCAACGATAGCTTGATTGATTACAAAATTGCTTCTCATTTACATTCCATTAAACGTAAGCCAAAATAATCATCAAAGAAATCATCTTGTATTGCCGCTTTCTGCAGACGAAAATACAGTCTGATCGTAAGCTTTCTTTTACAAAAATAATAACTCGAGGTTCTTAGAATATCGCATCATTATTATACCTGTTGTTAGTGTTGTTGGCTCATGATACAGAACCGGTAGCCGATCCAGTCCACAACGGAACCCATGTTAACACGATGGTCAAAGGTGACATACCACTGCTGTCATGATGACGATGTTAGCAGTCGTATTGCTTAGCAAGTATTTGCACCGTATCGTTATGCACGATAAAATCATGTCGTACAAGACTATAGATCGTCGATATCTAGCTTCTTGGCGTCTTAGCTAAGCGACATCCATTACGAATTAGTCCTGAAGACAAACGCCTGACTGACAGTCTATCTCGTGTCAAAGTGAAATTATGATAAATGCAAAGTATTAGGTCTCCAAACGCATCATGAGGAGACTTCATCGATTCAGGTTGCTGAATTGAAAACTTATTCGAAATTTTGCCAAGATAGCAAAACCTCTAACAAATCTAACCCAATAGCTATCGCTTCTAGAACCACTGAATAAGTCAGAGGATAGTACCTGCAATCGGAAAACAATTGTTAGCAGTCAATGGGCTTGCAAGTGTGCCTTAAACACGTATCTAAATGGACGAAAAAAATCATATTTGTACACAGACCACAACCTGCAATATGCTAAATTTATTGTCTTTTACTGAGCAGAAACTCGATTACAATTACTGTCCCAGAAGTACAAAACGTCCGTTGCCGAGTAGTCTATCACAGAGTTCACAATGAAACTAATGTAAGTCAACATTTCTTCAAGCGATATGAGTGCACATTTAGACTCGATACAGATGATTCCGAGATTCAGATACTGTACACAGTAGTGTGACCAAACAAGTTATCTCAGGGATAGTTTTGACGAACATTCACAAAATTTGTGCTTGGAGTACCACAGATAATAAGCATGCCTCGAGCAGTACATGGGCCATACAGCCGAGCAAGTCGAATAACGTGCCTCGAAAATGTGACACACAGTATTCGGACACAAGAGAATACTATCTGTAGATTCAATCCGAAATCGTATCAAATAGAAGGATTGGTTCAGTCATGTTCATAATCGTTCTGCCTTGTACACAGATCCTGCTTAGTAAGTTAGATCTATTAGAGTCAGTTAAATCTTTGTCTGATACGCTCCTATATGGTGTTGTATACTTAACGGTGCTCGTCTGAGGATAGTGACGATTTCACTTGTCGGATACGCTAGCCGCAGGCCTCGAGCAGCCTGCATCGTACAGCCGACGAAGTCATTGGCCTCGATGTTGCACACGATTCGGCATCAAGTGAATACACATCCGATCCAGCCGAATCGTATCAAACCTGAAAGGATTGTTCATCATGATCACAATCATTTGCCTTGATGCACAACGAAATATTGATCAGCTAATCATACTCGTACGCCCTATCTACCACTTGACGGTGCTGTTGACGACGTCGATATGCCCTTGTGGATAAGCAGCTGCAGTTACCGGAGCGCTGAAAACATGGCCCAATTTTTAATGACGATAAACACATCCGAGTAGCAGCAGAAAACCTGGAAAAATTTATAGATACAATTATGTTTGATGTACACAGAACAATGATCGCTAAGAACCGAATCACCATTGAATTTACTAACAACTTCAATATGGAGAAGTAGCGTCCAGTTACCGACTGAAAATTTCAGTTTTTCTGAGTTTTGACGAAACGGTTGCTGAAGCCGAAAAAAAGAACTTAAAGAAGGGTTGCTGTTTTTTTTCTAGTACTGCTCTGATAATGATATTCTAGTATATATGGAACTTGATACACTGAAAATGTTGACCAGGTGCGTCATGAATAAATCGTCCGTCCGATGTCCGCAATTAGTCCGTGGTAGAACTAAAGTCGAAAAGGGCCCCACTCCTGCCAAATTAAAGCTAGCGCACATGCTTTATTGAAGCCAGAAAATAAGTATATTTAGGGCATAGTTACTTTTTCAGCAGTTGAATTACTGCTTCTACTGAAATGTTTTATTGCATTTTAAAAAGCATATATAGAGCTTGGGGTATTTTGGAAAAAGAAACATCGAAAAAATATTTAATTTTCTTCTAGATGAATTCATTTTTTCTGTTACGTTTTATTGTGGGGAAATTATTTTATTTTATGTTATGGCATCTGCGCGTAACAATGATGGGATATATTTTTAAATAAGCTCAAATGTGTTTCCTACATCGGGATTCGAACCAAGGCTTCTCACGACTGGTCGATGAATGCCGGTTGTGTTATCGCTCTTAGCCATAAGAGCAATGGAATTATATAAGACAACTGCATAATATTAAGGAAGCACACCCCAAACATAACCTCTTTGTCGTTCTATAAAAACATATTTCATGCAGCTATTTTTAGATTTTTCTTGCTAAACACGCCATTGAGACTGCGATACCCTAACCTTTAATCAGTGCAAACCTCAACCCGATACGAGCTACAAATGAAATCATACCCACCGCCGTTCATCATACAACAAGCCGACACAATTTTGATGCCCGGTGCAGGTTGAAACTGGATCATTAATGAAAATGATAAATATGAGAATAAAGATTGAAAAAACAGCTCCGTCCTCTGAATATAAACAACCAGAAAAATCCCCGGCTCCCCATAATGCATCCATACTTTTTGCTGAAATTTTAAGAATCAAACTTTCTGGTTAAAGAGAATGAAGGTGACGATTCTGAATCTGACAGGCAGCTCAGCTCGAGCATATGTTTTTCATTTCCAAAGTGAAATTGGAAAACGTCATCCAGATGATATTGCACCAATGCTACTTTTCAGCTAGCAATGAAGCATTTATTGAGACAATGCATTAATGGATCATTTAATGCGTATTTAACGTTAAGCTGTTTGTAGAAATATAGTAATGCATCATAACATGTTTAATGTATAGGTAATGCTACATAGCATGGGAGTTGTTGAAAAAATGTGATATGGTATTACTGTTGCTGATAGTCGGTCGAATTAGTGTTATGATATAATGCTTGTGGTTACTTGGGTTGGAAGTTACCTCGGGAATTACATGTTCCTGGAAATGCTTGAAAGTCCATTCAATAGAACTGCTGGAACATCTCATCGGAAGCATATTCTGAGCGCTTGTGTTCAATTTGTGCCATTCTTTCACATGCCTTTTCATTTTTACTCAGGAACCAAGTACGAATTCCTGGCATCCGTCAACAGGGCACTGCAGACATATATAAAAATGTGTTACTAATCTATAAAATCACTAACCTTTTTTGGTTCCAGAAACTTTCTGGATTCAGTTACAGTTCAGTTGTGTCCAGTTCTGTTTTTCCGTCCCTCAGCGATGGAAATAATATTTAGCGAAGCTGAATGGTAGAAAAATTGTACTTGTGCTTCTGATGAACCCTGGACGTTTTCAAATTTTGACGAAGTTAATTTTCACCCATAAAATAATTAAAAACACCCACCTTTGGAACTACATGAAGCGGTTTCAAGGTGGGTACTTTTAACTCAGATTGTATGTTTAGAAATCACCCATCTTTTTGACAGCTTCATGTAGCTGCAGAAGGTGAGTAATTTTAATACATAAAATGTGTAATCTCAAATCTCCGTGCAGAGCAGCGTAAACAAGCTCCCTGAACTGTCAAAACTGCATTGATGACACCATCGTGCAATGATATACACGCTATTTCTAAACAACCCAAATTTGAGTACGATGGACTCAAATTCGTCGGAACAATGGCTACCCAAAAGTGAGTAAAGATGGTTAAAAGTAACACGTTGATAATTAGTAAACATTGATCGGATTCAAGCCGATGTTGACTGTTTGTCATCTTACCACCACGGACTAATTACGGACATCGGACGGACGATTTATTCATGACGCACCTAGTCAAAATTTTCAGTGAATCAAGTTTCATATATCGACACAAAATTTTCATTAGGGCCTAACTGACAAACGTAAACAATGGCTTCTTCCGTGAATTTTTTGTGGCACAAAAGCTACCCATGTAAGCCTCCAATTCTATCGGATAGGTGAACACTTTCTCTTCGAAATGATCGAGGTGGATTGATTAGGCGAGTTTTCAATAACGAGAAATTTAAGGAAGAAGCCATTGTTTACGTTTGTCAGTTAGGCCCTAATGAAAAATTTGTGTCGATATACTAGAATACCATTACGAGAGCAGCACTAGACAAATCAGCAACACTGCTTAAAAGTTGTTAAAACTTTGCCGATTTTGCCAACATTGTGCATTTGTCAAAAGTGAGTCAGCAAATTTAGACTGTTTATGTTCGAGAAATCGAAATATTATTGTTGGTTTACACAGATAATTGTGCGTTTAGTGTAATTATTGTTTTTTTTACACATAAATCTGCTCGCTGAACGACTTCAAGGACAAGTGGTTCAACGTGGGCTCGGACCTACATGGAAACCTAGGACAGGACCTGCCAGCTGTTAGTGCAAAAACAAGACAATTTACCTGTCAAAAAAGACCGGTTTTTATCGGTCGCTTTGACAACCACCTCTACCGCCTCCGTCGAGTTATGTTACAAGCAGGCAGTTTGTTGTTGGTTTGGCGGTGTTGCTAGTAGTCACTAGAGGTGGGCAAAATGGCTCCCTATAGTGAGCAGATCCGAACAGTTCCGCTCATTGAAGTGAACTAGTTCTTCTGAACCGTTCAATTGATCTTTTTTGTAACATTTAGCTTTCTCTTATCAACGTATTGAGATTTTTAAATAATTGTGTAATTTTCAATGGAAATATTCGATTTATTAGAAAATAAAAGTAAAAAAAAAACATAATTACAATTTAGGTATGGTTAACATTGATAAACATAATTTGAGAAATATTTGTCGCCGTTAGCCTATTGCGTTTCTCACAAACCAGTTGTCCTGCTTTCGAAAAGATCCGCTCACAAGGTACAGACGTCGCCGGAATGCACAAATTTTTCATTGCCATCTGATGCAGTTTGGGATACACTAGTTTCCTGGACTCCCACCAAACTAGAGGGTCACATGATCTGAGTAAATACGGTTCCGCTAGATATTTATCCAATTCGACAATACTAGCTGCTGTTGGATCCTGTGTTGTTTGTAGCTTGCTTATTTTCTCGTCGAATTGTTCCCATATGGATGATTGAGTAACAAGTGGTTGGTGTTCAGCTTGCTGGTTTTCATCCGATGAATCAATATACTGCTGCATTTTGTGCACGAGAGCTTGGTACGTCGCGTTGCAATTTTCTACATCTTCGAAACCTTGCTTCTTAAAGCGCGGAGCAAGAAAGATAGCTTGAGCGATTTGTTCATTCGATTCTCTTTCCCCGAACCACTTGTTGAGACCATCCTCCAGTTCAACTACCAACCTCTTGATATTTTGAGGAAGGGAATCGTCTGAATACAGTTTAATCCGATCCCTCATAATGCGGGCAAGTACTGCGCTTTTAGAAAATGAAACAGATTTCTCTGACGAAATTTCAACCGTAACCTCATTGAAAAGGCCGAGAATTTTTGTACTCCACTGAATTGCTTCCCAATCCTTGTTTTTCAAAGTGCAGCGGGTCGAGTCTAATAAAGCCAGAGTAGAAATAACAGCATCTCTGTTCAGCAGCAATCGTTCTAACATATCAAAGGTGGAGTTCCATCTCGTCGGAACATCCTGCTTTAGCTTAAGTGGAATTTTTTCAAGTTTAACCAGCATGTCTTGCAGTTTTGAAGAAGCGTGGCTGCTTTTCTTAAAAAAAACTGCACGATAACCTTGCACCTGTCGACAATTGGTTTGATGGAATTTGTTATGGCATTTTGTACAGCCAGGTTCAAAGAATGAGCGAAACAACCCAAGTGCTTCATTTTTAATATAATAGCTGCTGATTTCATGTTTGAAGCGTTATCAGTAACAATCACTGTAATTTTATTTTCGATCCCGAACTTACTGATGGGGCTTACCCGTTCCTTTCTCGAAGGATTTTCCACTGTCGAGATATGGACAGCCCAGAAGATTACTTCGCTGAGTGCACCGGAGAGAACAATCGTCGGCTTGCCGTTTTTCGCCACCTTTCTCGGACAATTTATTGGGTAAATTGCACTCGACGCACTTTCTCGCACTACACTGCACAATTGACGAAATTTTAAGGAACTTCTCCACGCTGATGCTTGACCACAGGACCACCTTCAGTAACAAACTTTACCGGGATTACCTTCGGATTTACACGAAACTCGTGAATAAATTGCAAGGAGTTTGATTGGAGTTAACAGGACAACGCGGTGTAATCTTGCTCCGTAGAAGGTTTATTTTGCACTAACTGACTATCTACAATCTTCTATCTATATACACTATCTACAATGGACCACTACAAGTGGGCTACGATATTGCGGGTGAGCGTAATTAAAATACTCTCCATCTCGTTGCTCTTATCACAACGTTAGGGTGATACCGGTTTTCCGTTTAGATTAGATTCAATTACTATTAGGAATTTGACTTAGTTTTAACATTAATATTTAGGCTGTTTAGTTCTAAGATTATGATAATTAAATAGGGTAGTTTTAGTTCAATAATAATTCACTTAGTGGCGGTATAATTAAGTTAAATAGTCCAAATTCACACGATACTCATCATTCCGGCCACCTTGAACTAACTTGGTTGTTCAACACTGTGTATAAGGAAATTTCTCCTACTCTGGGAACTTCAATTCATGGGATGACATCACTTCGGTTTCACAGCGACGTTTGGACATCGTAGGAGTTCATCAATGACCGGGTTATTGTAGTTACCAGGGTTAATGAGTGGTGACATTTGTTGATAAGCAAGATCCATTGAATCACTGTAGTCGTCGACTGGGGATAGAAAAGACCAGGTAGACTTGACAAATTACAGGTAGAGTATTGGAACCGCAATTACCTGCTTGGTTCCCACGAAGGCATCGAGCAAATTTCGGCGTGCTCTACCAGGTCTCAATCTGCGGGTTCTGGATGATGATTCTCTGACGTCGGCAGGAGTGCAATCTTTGCGACGGGTCTGACGACGGCTTCGGATGACCCTGTCTTTAGGGTGACGACGCGAATTACTCCATCCTTGCCCGGATGTACTTTGATGATCTTCCCGAGTGGCCATTGGATCGGAGGTAGATTATCGTCCTTAATTATCACGACTCGTCCAGGTGCGATAGCGACTGGAGCCGTGCATTTGGTTGCCCGTGACTGGAGCTGCTGGAGATATTCACTGATTGAAAAAAACTACTGATTATCATAAACTACGCCTTATGAAGTATCGCAAATGCTGGTTGTTTGGACTTCATAAGATTATTATGTTATTCATAAGGACTCTTACGACTTTCTTACTTAGTCATAATGGTTTTTCTATGTGTATCTTAGGTCCATTAAATTACCTTATGATTTCCATATTCATTCTGTGGATGAAAAAAACCATAAGGCAATTTAATAAATCATCAACAATGGCGAATCAAGAAATGTTGTGAAATGGAAATGGAAATATAATCTTGCATACGAGGTAAGCCTATTTTAAATGAAGAAAATATCCTAAAATTTAAACAAGAAAGCCCATATTGCTTCTTGACAATGCTTTTGTTGTGCCGGTCAAATACTCCAAAGTTGATTCATTTTCCCTTCCGGTTTTAAAGAGGCGTTTTTTTCACTACACGTTTGAATGCTGCTACGGAAATTTGGCGCTACCGCTACGATCGATAACAGACGGTATTATTTGTTTTGTTTTTTTGCAGAACCAAATTGAACACGACCAACAGCTAGGCAAGTTTCTTCGTGCGCCGTTGACCAGCGCTTGGAGCGCGCTGCCCAACAACGCCAGTCGTCATCCGTACGTCGACGATGACTCCGGCAAAGGCCCCCGAAAAGAATAAGGTGTTTGTAGATGATGTGTCGGTGATGGTCGATCCGGCAACAACGGTTTTGCAGGTGAAGATGTTTGGGATGGAGGGGTTTGGATTTCGCCATTAAATGTAATATGTAATTGTGTTTAATTTTAATTTGTAGGCTGCTGCATTGGTGGGTGTTGCTCCCTACTGCTATCATGAGCGATTGGACGTGGCCGGTAACTGTCGTATCTGCTTTGTGGAAGTGGCAAAGTCTCCCAAGCCTGCAGCCGCTTGCGCCATGCTGGTTGGAAGGGATGGCGTATCAAGACCAATTCGAAAATGACCCGCAAGGCTCGCGTAGGTGTGATGGAGTTCTTGCTCATGATTAACCCGTTGGATTGTCCGATTTGCGACCAGGGTAGTGAATGCGATCTGCAGGACCAGGCTATGGATTTCGGATCGGATCGTTCCCGGTTCACCGATATCGATCACAGTCGAAAGCGTGCTGTCGAAGATAAGGACATTGAACCGTTGGTTTGGACCATCGTGGACCCGACGCATTCAATGCACGAGATGTAGCCGATTCGTGTTAAAAGTTAACGGACTCGATGATTCGGGTACTACTGGACGAGGAAATGATATGCAGATTGGAGCATATCATGTAGAAGTTCTTCCTGTCGGAATTGTACGGAAATGTGATCGAACTTTGCCCGATTGGTCCTCTGACTAACAAGCCGTACAGTTTCGTAGCTCGTCTGTTAGAGATCCGCAAAGTGGAGTCGATTTTTGTGTTAGATGCTGTGGGTACCTTTTATTTACAATAAAGATGTTTTTGGTCTCATTAATTTAATTCTTCTAAAAAATAAACCCATCCTCCTAAAAATACTATGCATGAAAGTGAAAACTGTATTTTATTGACAATTAAAATCCATAACGGACACGTTCAGTTATCATTATTGACAATAATGTATTTCATAAGGCTGTCTTATGAAACTTATATAGTTATCATATCTAAAACATAGCTGGAAATGAAGACAGAAAACATCGCATTCGCATTCATAAGGTAAAAGTATGAAATTCAAACCGATTCCTTGTGGCTAAATTTCATAAGGTTTTTTAATGAACTTCTTAAGGTTTTTTTCGTCGGTGTTCTGGATACCATCTGGACCAGATTCGTTGGAATCGCTTCTGAGTGAGCTCCCAGTGTGAAAGGCGATTGTCCGGAATGTCATGCAGATTGTGTTCCGGTACGGCTTGGAAGCTGGTTCCGATCAAGAAGTGTCCTGGGGTCATTACTTCCAAATCTGACGGATCGGTTGGGATTGGGACCAGGGGCCTGGAATTTAGGCACATCTCAATTTGGGCTAGTAGGGTGCACATGTCCTCGTAACTGATGGTGACATTGCCAATCTCGCGCAACAAGTGGTTCTTGGCTGATTTAACGGCTGCCTCCCACAGCCCACCAAAGTGCGGCGCTCGTGGAGGTATAAAACGCCAGATGATCTCGTTTTCTGCACACCAGTCGAGTATTTGTTTTCGATCGGCTACGTTGGTTTTCATCATTTGGTAGATTCTGTGCAGGTCATTAGCTGCACCCTTGAAGGCAGTGCCATTGTCACTGTGGATTTCGGACATCCTTCCACGACGAGCGACAAAACGGTGAAAAGCAGCTAAAAAGGCCGGTGTTGAGAGATCGGAAACAAGTTCGATGTGCACAGCACGAGTAGCGAAGCACACAAATATGGCTATATATGCCTTCGTGGCAGCCCGATTGCGGATTGGTGACTTGATGTACACGGGACCACAGTAATTGATCCCGGAAATAGAGAATGGTCTCGTTGGTGTTACACGTGAGGTGGGCAAATCGGCGATGCTCTGCTGTACCAAGACGGGTTTACTGCGAAAACATGTGTGACACTGATGATAAGTGCGGCGAACTAGGTTTCGCCCACCAACTATCCAGAATTCGACACAAATTTTTCATTAGGGCCTAACTGACAAACGTAAACAATGGCTTCTTCCGTAAATTTCTCGTGGCACAAAAGCTACCCATGTAAGCCTCCAATTCTATCGGATAGGTGAACTCTTCCTCTTCGAAATGACCGTGGTGGATTGATTAGGCGCGGTTTCAATGACGAGAAATTCGCAGAAAAAGTCATTGTTTACGTTTGTCAGTTAGGCCCTAATGAAAAATCTTTGTCGAATTTCTGGCGGATTGTTGCGAGCATCAACTGGGGGCTAGCATGTAGCAGCATGAAATGGTAGTACTTGGCCAGCAGAGTAGCTATTGGGTGTTTCGATGAAAGTACAATTGGAAACTTCACATCGTCGGATACAGCAGCGTTGCTGAGTCTCCCACTGACTCGAATCACACCTTCTTTGTCGAATTTTGGTTTCAGTCACTTCAATGGGGATGATGTAACTCGTCTACCAGCAAGAAGATCAGACAATTCCTCGGAGAATGATTCTCGCTGAGCCAGGCGGCATAATGCGAGATCTGCTTCACGGATGTCGGCAGTGGTCAAGGCAACGAATGGTTCAATAGAGGTCTTCTTGGTGGCTGATTTCAAGGCGCGGAAATATCGCATCCAGTATGCGACAGAACGACGAAGCTTGCTGTAGTTGGAATATCGGCTGAACAGCTGATCGGAGAATTTCACATCGACGGTAGCTAGCATCGCTACTCTGGTTCTGGCTTCAGCCATCCACAGGGGTTCTAAGGCGGGCATGTTGCTTGCAGGCCAGGACGATGATGACGAGGACAACCACTCCGGGCCGTTCCACCAGAGTGAATGGTCTCGGATATCAACTGGGTTCACGCCACGGGAGAGTGAATCAGCTGGATTGGATACTCCGGAAACGTGTTTCCAGTGGCAGGATTCGGTAGCCTCTTGGATGGTTGATACGCGGTTCGCAACGAACATCTTCCATCGCGACGGTGATGATTCCAACCAATGCAAGACGGTGGACGAATCAGTCCAGAAAAATACTTCAGCGGGTTTTGAGATAGCGTGAACAACCTTCTTGTACAAATTTGACGACAATACTGCAGCACATAGCTCCAGGCGAGCGATGGTATGCGACTTAGCCAACGGAGCCACCTTTGACTTGGACGTCAGTAGCTGGACTCGAACGTTTCCAGCAGATTCCGTCCGCCGAACGTAGCAGCACGATCCATACGCCTTCAACGACGCATCGGAGAAGAAATGGAACTGGAATGATGTCGGTTTGGCCAATGAAATACAGCGAGGAATCCGGAGTGTAGCGATTGTATCGAGCGTTCCGTGAAATGTTTTCCACTCGGATTGGAAATGTGGAGGAAGCGGACGATCCCATTCGTAGGAATCTCCGTTTTCGGTCTTCAGCCCCCATAAACGCTGCATGAACAGCTTAGCGACAACTATTGTGGGTCCCACTAGGCCAAGGGGATCAAAAATCTGGGCAATATACGACATGACCTTCCGCTTTTTCAAAACAGAAGCTGGTAACGGTAGCTGAACCTTGAAGCTCATCATGTCACTTCTTGGTTCCCAGACGAGCCCGAGGGTGGAGACGGACTGATCGTCTTGAAGGTCATGGTACGAAGTGAAGGCTAGATCCTCTTCGGGAATATCGGCGAGGAATTCAGCAGAGTTCGAAGCCCACTTTTTCAGTGGAAACCCTGCTTCAGAAAACATGTTGGATATTTCTTGGCGTAGGTGGATAGCGGAATCAACGTCGTCGGCACCAGACAGGAAGTCATCCACGTAGAAATCCTTCTGGATACACTTCGGATGCATTTTGAGCGATTTTTAGGATGGTGCGTGTTGCCAGGAATGGAGAGGACGCAAACCCGTACGTCACGGTTTGCAATTCGTACGTAGTGATCGGTTGATCTGGAGTTGAACGCCACAGGATGCGTTGATACCGGCGGAACGATGGATGCAACTGGATTTGCCGATACATTTTTTCGACGTCAGCAATAAACGCAATTTGATGGGTTCGGAATCTGATGTGGATCGACAGTAGGTCTTCTTGAACGATGGGTCCAACTAGCTATAGGTCGTTCACCGAAAATCCAGACGACGTCTTACATGACGCATCGAACACAACTCGGACTTTCGTTGTGGTGCTGGATTCTTTAAACACCGGATGGTGTGGCAAATAGCAGTGCGGCTGGCTTTCATCTACTGGATCCACGAGTCTTTTCATGTGACGTAGGCGTTCGTATTCTTCCATGAAGCGACAGTAGGCCTCGTTGGTGGCTGGATCTCGCTCAAGTCTTTTCTCGAGATTCAGGAAGCGGCGTTCGGCGATCGAGCGTGATTCGCCGAGAGTGACGAGCGGATCGCGGGTGAGTGGTAAGGAAACGACGTAACGACCGGACGAATCGCGAGTGGTGGTAGCGGAATACAGATCTTCACAGAGGTTTTTTTCAGCCGTGAGTTTGGAACAGCATTCAACGGCTTCTAATTTCCAGAACTTCTGGAGGGCGTGTTCTAGATTACGGTCTACAGTGGTGAGGTGACAGACGCTTGGAACTTTGGGTGATTGGATGGATACCTTTCCAGACACAGTCCATCCGAAAGAGATCTCGACGAACACAGGCTGTCCGTCGGCGTAGGAAATCTTGCTGCCAGTGTGCAGCTCGTGGTATGCGTCTCCACCGATAATGAGGTCGATTTCAGCTGGCACGTGGAAGCTTGGATCAGCAAGCGGGGCATCGGGGAACTTCCACGAAGATACATCAATCGGCATGGTTGGCAAACAGACAGTTGGTTTCTTCAGAATGAGGAATTCGAGCGTTGTGCTGTACGATAGCAGCTTGGACTTAATCGTAGCAGTCAATTTACGCTTGATCTGCTTTGAAGTCTCTCCTATTCCCGACACGGCGATGTCTACCTTCGTTCGGTGGAGATTGAGTTTGTTTGCAAGCTTCTTCGTGATGAAGCTGCTCATTGATCCTGAATCAAGTAACGCCCGAGCGGAATGCTCGCTGCCATTCTGGTCCACAACTAGGAGGGTAACCGTTTCTAGCAGGACAGTGGAGTGCTTCGATTGTACCGACAAACTCACTTGGGGATTCGGATTCGATGGTCCGCGAGTCTCGATGGATGTCGACGTGCATGGATTCAGTGGTTGGGATGGCTGACAAGCTATGGCTACAGGAGTGGATTGAACCTTGGGAGCTACAGTTTCGTGCAGCAGGGTGTGGTGTTTCTGGTGACAGTTTCGGCAATCATACTTGGATGAACAATTTCTGCTTTGGTGTCCACAGCGGAAGCAGTTCCAGCATAGGCGCTTCTGGGAAACCAGGTCTCGGTGCTGGCGAACGAACATCTTGGCAAATGATGGGCACTGGAACAGGAAATGGCTTTCTGGACAACCGATGCAGGACGGAGCGGAAGTCTTGGATACGGTCGTGATGGAATTGGATACTAGCTCGAATGGTTTCTTTTGGATGGGATTAGAACCGGCCACCTTGACTTGGCCGGGTTGACTGTAGCGATGGTGTAAATCGGTGACGACGGATTTCAGCATTCGAACTCTTTGGTTCAGAAACTCAACTAACTGCTCGTAAGTGACATCATCACCACTACTGGTCTTCTCTTCCCAGGCTCTGAGGGTCGTAGGGTCCAGTTTGTAACAAAGCAGATTGATCAACGGGGTATCCCAATGGACTACAGGTTCGTCGAGCTTCGCTAATGCCTTGACATGCCGTTGGTAGTCGTCTATTAGGTCGTGCAGCTCTTGGGGTGACTCTTTCTTGAGTGGAGGGAGGTCGTAAAGGGCACGGAATAGTTGACGCTTCAGATAGCGCTTGTTGTCATAGCGTTTCAGTAGAGCGTCCAACGTTAGCGAATAATTATCCGCGATTATGTCGATCGATTCAAACGGCTTGTGAGCTTCTCCTTCCAGGGACTGCTGAAGGTACTGCAACTTGGCGACAGTTGGAATGTCTGCGTTGGAATGGACCATGGAGGTGAACGTATCACGGAAGGAAAGCCATCTGGAAAAGTCTCCATCAAATTTTGGAAGATCGACCTTAGGTAAGCGGAGATGGAAACTGGGTGGAACTGCATGCTGATTGCCCGTTAACGACGTGTTCAACGCTGCTTGATTGGGATCCGTGGAACGCTTCATCAGCAGAAATCCCTTGGCCGTACAGAATCTCGATTCAAACACTGCCCGCTCTTGAAGGTGCTCCTCAAACTTTTCAGCATCGTCGTACTTCTCGATTTCCGTCTGCAGGTCCTGGAACTCGCTGTAGACTCTGTCCAACGCTTCAAGACGAATTGAGATCTGGAATACATCGTTTTCGTTGTCAAACTTCTTGATGAATGCCTCGACGGAATCACGAACGACGAGCAATGCCTTCCGTTTCATCAGGCATTCGGCCAACTTCTTTTCAGGTCTGGACATTTTGGCTCACAAAAATCACCACTTCACTACCACCACAAATCGGAAAATACGGAAACGAAATCGGAAAATCGGTACGTAAATTGCCAAAACGGAATCCTTCCCGACGCGTTGTACCGTTTTCTACACGGCGCGAAATCGGAAAGTGACACAAGTCGATACGTATTTCTCCTTCCCGTCGCGGTATGCCACTTTCTACACGGCCGAAAACTCGATAATGGTACGCAATTCGAACGTAAAAACTCCTTCCCGACACGAACGTACCACTCACGCAACTCGACTTAAGCTTGTAGTACACTATTTGTCCAATAGCCAAATATTTGGCATAGGCAGCTAGACAGCTGACAGATATCATAGATGTTTGTCAGATGCCTATCTGCCTATGACAAATATTTGGCTATTGGACAAACAGTGTACTACAAGCTTTACCACCCACCACCACCAAATACAAATATGCAAAATGAAACAACTAAAATCAATTTGCAATGATTGGGATTGCAGATCAAATCTTTATTTTCTTGCGGAATCTCTCCAATCGGATACACCGTTGCCTCGCCAAAGCAACGTTTTAACAATACTGCCTACTGTGTGGAGGACTATTCAATTTGCGCACATTCAAATTAGCTTCAAAATAGCTTGGCTTGGTCAGCCGTACAAAGCTATTGACCACCGCTGTAGGTCTAACAATAGCCGGTGCGTGGAAGAATCGAAAACTGTTGTACTCACCGCACCTGCCCTTCTGGTCGGGGGAACCTTCGATTCGGTTCGAAGGACCAAATGATGGGGCTTACCCGTTCCTTTCTCGAAGGATTTTTCACTGTCGAGATATCGACAGCCCAGAAGATAACTTCGCTGAGTGCACCGGAGAGAACAATCGTCGGCTTGCCGTTTTTCGCCACCTCGCTCGGACAATTTATTGGGTAAATTGCACTCGACGCACTTTCTCGCACTACACTGCACAATTGACGAAATTTTAAGGAACTTCTCCACGCTGATGCTTGACCACAGGACCACCTTCAGTAACAAACTTTACCGGGATTACCTTCGGATTTACACGAAACTCGTGAATAAATTGCAAGGAGTTTGATTGGAGTTAACAGGACAACGCGGTGTAATCTTGCTCCGTAGAAGGTTTATTTTGCACTAACTGACTATCTACAATCTTCTATCTATATTCACTATCTACAATGGACCACTACAAGTGGGCTACGATATTGCGGGTGAGCGTAATTAAAATACTCTCCATCTCGTTGCTCTTATCACAACGTTAGGGTGATACCGGTTTTCCGTTTAGATTAGATTCAATTACTATTAGGAATTTGACTTAGTTTTAACATTAATATTTAGGTTGTTTAGTTCTAAGATTATGATAATTAAATAGGGTAGTTTTAGTTCAATAATAATTCACTTAGTGGCGGTTTAATTAAGTTAAATAGTCCGAATTCACACGATACTCATCACTTACGAAGAACATCTGTTACCCATTTCGCAATATTGTTGTAAGGTGTACAATAAGCTTATGCTTAATGCCACAGTGTCACTTGCGCTGAACATCGTGTGACAACCAACTGTCAATACATCGCGCCAACTGCCGTCGGTTCGTCCTCCTTCTAACTCCAACCGCCGAGTAGGTAAGTCGCACTTTGTGCCGAGTTATTACTTCCGATTTAATGCGATTTGCAAATGGCTGCAAATCAGCGAACCGCGCGTTACCAGGTATTTTACATTGGCGATCCTGCCAGGAGTGGATGTTAGATTAGCACATAAACAAAATAAAATGTCAAAGAAATTAAACGGAAAAATAACTCGGCACCAAAACCACTGTGAAATATGAACAATTTAAAGAATAAACAAAATGGCGAACTTACGCTTGATTAAACAGTAATGGAAACTGTTTGCCTGAGCCAACTGTAATGAAAACAGCTTAAACGAAAAAAAAAAGAAAAAAAACCTATTGTTTGCTATGGGTGAGTAATGAAAACTACCCTCTCTGCGCGTCAACAGTAACGAAAACTGTTCGAATAGTAGCTGTAATGAAAACAGCTGGGAAAAAAATGACAATTAATTGTTATCTCCGGGTGAAGAATGGAAACCCTTTCCCTAACTAAATCCACAGTAATGAAAACTGTTCGATTGTCACCGCAAGTAGTAATGAAAACTTCTTACGATAATTAGACCTGTTAAAGATCATAGACGTGTAATGAAAACCGTCTCGGGTTAATTCCGTGGTAAAGAATACCACCAAATTATTGTATAGATAATAGACCATGTACAATAATAACAGTTTGTTTTCCTTCCTCAGTTTTACAGATTGTTATCGATAGTTAAAAAGTTGGATAAAATTCGTAGATACTATAGTATACAACACAAAAAAGCAAAGATGTCGGAAGGCAAATACGTCCGCCTGCACCACTTAAGCGATGATGAAGACGAGGAAGACATTGGGAGGTATGTTCGCCCTCCAGTGATCTCCGACGAAGTAGGCGAATTCTATAACGACTATCCAGATCATCAAGATGAGAACTGCAATCCTAGGCCGTACGAAGAGAACGAAGAGCTAAAGAAACAGCTTGCGAAGATGGCCCAAGCGATCGCGGAGCTATCGTCAAGATTCAGACATTCTCCGGAACATAATCCTGACGCTTCGGTCGCCGAAGATAGCTGGACAAGTTCTCGGCATCATCCGTCGCCGCAAAGGAATCAAAATACGCATGGCATTCGGTGGGACCAAATGAAGCCATTCCCGAAGAACATTCCGGCAAACAAGATGTGGGAGGAGTGGACGAAGTACATAGAAAACTTCGAGATTGCCGCGTCGCTGTCCAACGCTACCGACCCTGTGCGACGATCTCAGCTTCTCTTCCTTTCGATGGGAGAAGAACTGCAGGGTATTGTCCGCGCTGCGAAGCTCAGGCCAAATCTAAATGACAGCAAGTGCTATAAAATTTTTATCAAAAACGTCGACGAGCATCTTCGGTCTATGACCGACTCAACAGCTGAACATGAGACATTTTCGTGCATGCAGCAAGAAAAAGGGGAAACCGCCGTGAATTTTCATGCTAGGTTGATGGAGAAGGTGCGGCTATGCCGTTATAGCCCTAACGATCAAGAACGGTTCGTTCGGGCTCAATTGCTAGAAGGTACTTCAAAGGGGCAAGAAACTGAAACATAATATATAACAATCTATTCATTCATTCAAATTTAAAGGTATGGCAAACCGAGAACTTGCAAAAACAATGAGGACGTTCGGACATGACACGAATTTTATTGTCCAATCGGCGACACGAGATGAAGCGTATCAGGCAGAGTTACCACAAACAAGTTGTTCGTCGTATGAATCCGTCAATCAGGTGTATAAGCGCACATCCAGGGTTCCATTTAAGCGCGATGGTGATGATGCTAAACCTGGGGGATCACGTAGCAAGCAGCCCCGCTTCAACAACCGTGCTAATAACAGCCAACAACAAGTTTGTCCGAGGTGCAATAGATGGATGCATAGGAACCGACCCTGTCCGGCACTCAAACTTAAGTGTAATTCATGCGGCGTACTTGGTAATTTCGCCGTGGTCTGTAGAAAGAAACGCGTCCATGCCGTCGAAGTTACCCATTCTGACAATACGAAAGTCGAGGCTAAAGAAGAAGAGGTAAAATAAGTTGATTAATTTGTTTGTTTTTCCTAGTTTAGTTTTGAAAATACATTTATTTAATCACGATGCAGTTAAACACGATATACTTTGTTATCTTTGATTTATTGACAGCTCAATGCATTATCCCTACAAGACGTATTAATTAAATGCCGAATGGGATCCTCGTACCCAATTCAATTTCTCATTGATTCTGGGGCCGATGTGAACGTCGTAGGTGGAAGCGATTGGATAAGGCTACAGAAGGAGTACTTATCAGGAATGGCTAAGCTAGAGCCCATTGAAATACGCACGAACAGAGGACTGAGGGCATATGCCTCGCACATGCCGATGAAGGTAGACTTCGCTTTCTGAACGAAAATAGCACCGGTCGGATCAACGAGAGTCGTAGAAGCCGATTTTCTTGTAGTTAGGGACGGGAAACGTTCTCTTCTGGGCAGAACGACAGCAAGCGATTTGAAAATGTTATTCGTAGGTCCCCAGCTCAACAGCTGCGAGGTTGTGGACAAAACTTTTCCGAAGATGCCTGGGGTCAAAATTAAATTCAGCGTTGACAAAAGCATCCCCCCGACTCGAAATGCTTACTACAACATTCCTGCTGCATACCGCGAAGGTGCTCGTCGTAGGTTATTGGAGATGGAAGAAAGCGGCATCATTGAAAGGATAACTTCTGCACCCGAATGGATAAGTGGAATGTCAGCGGTAGTAAAAGGGAAAGACGATTTTCGGTTGGTAGTAAATATGAGAGCACCAAATAGAGCAATAAAGCGCGAATATTTCCGTCTGCCAATGTTGGATGAGATGAAGGTTAAACTGCATGGGGCGAAATATTTTACAAAACTGGATCTGAAGAGCGCATACTATCATCTGGAACTGTGTCCGGAATCGCGGGACTTGACAACATTCTTGGCGGAAAACGGAATGTATAGATTTACTCGACTTATGTTCGGAGTGAACTGTGCTCCGGAAATTTTCCAAAGAGAAATGTCCAGGATTCTAAACACCATCGAGAATAAGATTATATATATAGATGACGTGTTGATATTTGCCGATAGTTTGGAGGAGTTACATACAACGGAGACTCAGGTACTGAAAATCCTTAAGACGAACAATCTTACCCTAAATGTTGCCAAGTGTGAATACGACAAAACACATATTACGTTTCTCGGGTTTGAGTTAGATCGAGACGGTTTTCATATCGAAGAGGCGAAAATAAGTGCTATTCAGAAGTTTCGACGTCCCACCACATCTTCAGAACTAAGAAGTTTCCTTGGATTAGCGTCATACGTAAGTCCATTTATTAGGAATTTTGCAAATATTTCGAACCCATTGTGGGCACTCGCTGGATCCAAAGCTTGGGCATGGGGTGAAAAACAGGAAGAAGCGTTCAATGTAGTAAAAGAGCAAATAATTCGCTGCACTGTATCGCTAGGCTATTTTTCGGAGTATGAAGACACCGTGCTCTGTACGGATGCTTCACCACATGCCCTAGGAGCTGTACTGGTTCAAGAATCTGCTGGTAAAAATCCTCGGATAATAAGTTTCGCATCCAAAGCGCTAACAGAAACAGAAAAACGGTACGCTCAAAACCAGCGGGAAGCCCTTGGGGCAGTCTGGGCAGTGGAACATTTTTCTTATTTTCTACTGGGCAGACATTTCACGCTACGGACGGACGCAAAAGGAGTCACTTTTATTTTCAACCGTACTCGAGAGTCTTCTAAGAGAGCACTAACCAGGGCAGAAGACTTATCCATGAAAGAAGGGATACTTACTAAGCGTGGATGCGCTGTTATCCCAGAGAAATTGCACGAGAAAACTCTAGATGTAGCCCACATGGGTCATCCCTTGGCGGCAAAACTCAAAAGTATTCTGCGAGAACGAGTGTGGTGGCCTGGTATGGCGACAGATGCTGAAAATTGGGTGAAGTCATGCAAAACTTGTGCCATGAATGGAAGACCGGAGAAACCACCACCTATGAATCGCATGTTTGCTCCTAAAACGGCTTGGGAAACAATAGCACTAGATTTTAATGGCCCATATGCGAGGTTCGGTGGTATTTCCATCCTAGTGATAATTGATTACAGATCTAGGTACGCTATTGCAAAAACGGTTAGATCAACGACCTTTGACTGCACGAGGAAAATTTTAGATGAGATATTTAATAGAGAAGGATTACCTTTGACGATAAAATCCGACAATGGACCGCCTTTCAACGGCGAAGAGTACAAAAATTACAAAAAGGGGCATTCAAACAATTTTCTCTACGCCATTTTTCCCCCAACAAAACGGGTTGGTGGAAAATTTCATGAAAGTAGTGAATAAAGCGATGTGTACAGCAGTATCAAACGGCAGCAATTTCAACGATGAACTACAGGCGGCAGTAAACGCCCACAACGCATCAGCACACACTGTAACTAGGGTGGCACCGGAAGAAGTCATGAGCGGTAGAAGGATCCGTCGAGGTTTACCGTTGATTAACCCAGGTAAAGCGGACATTGATCACCAGTTGTTGGACAAAAGAGATGTTGAAGCGAAACTACAATCCAAAGCCATAGCAGATAAACGGCGTGGAGCAAAGCCTTGCACGTTAGGCCCTGGAGATATCGTCGTATTAGAAAGACAATCGAAAGTTAAGGGAGATACACGGTTCGACGGAAAACGCCATACAGTTATTCAAGAGAATAATGGTACTCTGCTCTTGCGGGATGAGAATGGTCAACTCTTTCGTCGACATGTCACTCAGACTAAGAAGGTACATGCCTGGAGGAACACTTATTCTGATACCGATATTGCAGGGGATATCGAAAAGTGTGAGCCAACTACACCAGCCAGGTCATCACGAAATAGGAAACCACCAGTTCATCTATCAGACTATGTCAGGCTGACAGAAGAAAAATTAAACTAAGAGTCGAAAGTGCATATGTAAATCTATGTAAATTTCACTATCCTAAGAAAATTCACCAAAAACTTACTCACTTTTTGTTGTTGTTGTTCCTTTATCATTTGCATCCAACATTGGAAACAAATTCCTGTTGATGATTTCATGCCAACTTACTCCTGTTATTTTTATAAACTCCCATCGGGCAAACGTCAATTTTGTTCGGCAGTCAGTGTCAGAAAAACATGAACTGCATGTAAAGCTCGAACTGGCTTGGATTACCGATGGAAAAGATGCGCAGATAGAAAAACACACATCGATTTCTTGTATTTGGAGATTCTGATTCTGGAAAAACATTTTGTTGTCAAGCAATCGGAAAGTTACAGCTGTTGGTTTTGTTCTAACTGGTATACGTCCATTAGCGTCGGTAATCTAGTGGGGGACGAACAGTAACGTTCTTGGTTTTGACAACGTTAGTTGTGACGTTCAGAAAGCGCAGGTTTCTCTATGTGCGGTGGTACGTTTTTAAATTGGAAATGACTACTAAGATCTTATTCAACGTGACGTCACCATTGTGGAAAACATGCTAGGTTATTGATAGGGTCGTCGATGAGTCCATGGCATTATGGAATCGTAGATAGTGCCATGAAAGAAATCTTTTTGTTTGGATAGGTATTATTAGTTGTCGTGAAACAAGAGGGTGTTTTGGGCTAAGACGATATAGTTTAACAAAACCGGTCAAGATGAATCAGGTATATATATATATATATATATATATATATATATATATATATATATATATATATATATATATATATATATATATATATATGTATATATATATATATATATATATATATATATATATATATATATATATATATATATATATATATATTTATATATATATATATATATATATATATATATATATATATATATATATATATATATATATATATATATATATATATATATATATATATGTATATATATATATATATATATATATATTTTAATTCTTTTTTTTTAGAGTAGAAGTAGAATGTAAGGTGTACAATAAGCTTATGCTTAATGCCACAGTGTCACTTGCGCTGAACATCGTGTGACAACCAACTGTCAATACATCGCGCCAACTGCCGTCGGTTCGTCCTCCTTCTAACTCCAACCGCCGAGTAGGTAAGTCACACTTTGTGCCGAGTTATTACTTCCGATTTAATGCGATTTGCAAATGGCTGCAAATCAGCGAACCGCGTGTTACCAGGTATTTTACAATTGTCACCAGTGTGCCTTGTCGTAAATTCTGAACATTCTAAAAGAAATGATTTCAAAACACCATTCTTATCAATAAAATGTCCGGTAAGTGCATAAAACCCGGTATTCGTGATGCTGGTCCAACCATCGCAAGTTAGGCATACTGCAGGAGCCTCAGCCAACTGAATATTTACTTTTTCTACAAGTTCATTGTAAACAGTAGGTAGCAAACCGTTTGACAATGTTTTCCTGCTTGGAAGTGTATAGGATGGGTTTAGAAGGTTAACAAACTTCTTAAATTCCAAATCTTCAACAATCGAAAATGGATGAAACTCCTTACAAATCATTCTTAATAGTTGAATAGACTGGTATGGGTTTAACAACTTCGACAAATCGTGCCATCGAAGATTGTGGGCCAGATCGCGTCGAAATCGGGGCTGACGTTACGACGGTAACAGTATCGGACTTTGTTACAGATACTCGGTTTTCGTTTGAGCAAGAAGCTTGCAGTTGTACTTCACCTGACTTATCATCAGCGGGTGTAGCGGCAACGGATGTAGCAATAGGGATAGTAGATGGTTCCTTTTGTTGTCTCGATGAATCACCTCTATTCAGAGGGACGAATGGATGCTTTGCTTTCATATGTCTCTTCAAATTTGCTGAAGAACCAGATGACAAAGCAATGGTGGCTTTACAGTGTCGGCATATTCCTTTTCCGTCTTCCTTAGTGAAATGGTACCAGATATCACTGGTAGTTCTTCCGTGGGTTAGCATAATGAGCTAGAAGTTTATTATGAAGGTAATTAAATGCTGGTAATCGATCGTACGTGAACTAGTGGTAGAACTTACCTCGTACAAAATTTAATCCAATTGCCCAGACGATGATTCTACTCACTCTAAACGACAAACACAGCAAAGCAATAAAACGTTCTATTCAAAGCAAACCAGAGATAATCAATGGTTTGAAAAAAATTATTGACGAATTGCCTATTTCATCTTCGTCATTCATTGCTAGAAAAGCAGAATAAGAAAACCTCTGTTGGACGAGAGCGTGAGCGAAAATCTTTCATCTGCTTGCCAATTTTAATTTCACTCTCGGTCTCTTCATGGCAATTTCGTACGATTCTCTGGTTTAGGGGAGAATCTTATCAGATTATTGGCCCCTCCATCTCATTCCCGCTCTCGGTCAGTCAATAGTACACCTAGCTCTAGCAGTCACATCAAATAGGCGCTCTCGCTCAGTGAAATAGAGATTTGGCTCTGCAGAGCGGTCTCTCAAGAGCAAACCAGCGAGAACTAGGTGGGTGCACTCGAGAGCACAATTCGTTGATTTCACTCGAGAGCGTGCTCTCAAATTTTCACCACAAATGCTCTCAAGAGACTCCCTCTCACACTTGGCTTGTTTTGCACTCATCGTAGGCGTGGTGATTTTCTCGCCAGTGTGGCAACTGGTTCATCCTCAGAGGAGGCAAGCAATATGCATGTGAGAGGCGCACTTGGGTGAAATGCCATGTATGGTGACAACTCACACCAAATTTTTTTTGTTGGAAAACAGCAAATTTTTGCTGATTTTTTTGTGCTGTAATTTCAGCAACGCATACAGCAAAACCAAGATTGCTGATCAACCAGCAAAACTGATATTCAAAAAAGTGACATCTTTTATACTGAGCCATTCTCTCCACAGCAGAATTTGCAGCGTAAGCATGAATGAAATTCAATGAAACCTTATCAATTAACGTTTAGTTTGATGCAGCTTCATTTCCCGAACGACAAAAGAAATTTTTTTAATTACTTTATTTTCAATGGGATTACTGTGTAAACATATCTGGCAACATTGGAGCGACCCCCGTATCATAAATTTATAAGAGGTCATCTCTCTCTGCACGCTAAGATCAGATTACCGAAAATACGGTTTCAATTTTACCGAAAATTAGGTTTTGGTAGCAAAACCTAAAGTATCGGTATAATTTACCAAAACAAAACGTTTGATTTTACTTAGCTCTTCAGTAAAGTGGATTTACAGATTTTATCGTTATATTTTACCTAAATTTGGTTAAAAATGCTCTCATTGAGTTGCTAGCATTTTCGGTAAAAATTACCGTACAAAAATAAGTAAATATTAATGTTTTTCCTGGTTTTCCTGCAATACCGAAATTTCGGTAATCCATGTTTACCGATAATTTCAGTATGTGCATTTTTGTACGTTTTTCGGTATTTTATGCCGAATTTTTGGTTTTCTTGTCTTAGCGTGTGAGCTGCCATGGCACACGGTTGTTTGCGAAAACCCATTAATGGGTGAAAAAACACCCATTTTTCAATAGCTCTCCTATCTGTCATAAAATGGGGGAATTTCTGAATCAGACAATCACTCAGTGAAATAAACTTTCGATATTCATAAGATTACATTATGATTATTTGCTATAAGGAATCAGTATGAATTTCATAAATTTATCTTATGAAATATAATGATGTTGAAAAAATAAAAACATGGAGTAACCTGGATTCGAACCTTGAACGTTGAGGTGTGGGTCCAGTGACTTGCTCACTAGTATATATCATCACTTGCAATCAGGAAAGCTTAAAGGCGTACAAGAACAACGTCGGGTGAAACAAAATTCATTCATAAGTCAGCCTTATGAAATTCCAAAGCATCGTTCATAAGTTGAACCTTATGAAAATCATAAGATTATTTGGTTCAGTGATACACTCCCGCGTCACTTTACTCAATTTTTGAGTACAATTGTATGCTATCTCTTTTTCTCTCACGGAAATGTTACTCAATTTTCGTAAAAAGTGGATCTACTCAAAAATTGAGTTGATCCACTTTTTAACGAAAATTGAGTAACATTTTCGTGAGAGAAAAAGAGATAGCATACAATTGTACTCAAAAATTGAGTAAAGTGGCGCGGGAGTGTAGGACAGGACCTACACTCTATAGTCACTAGATTCATAGTCTGGCGGATACAACGACGGGAGCCAATTTGAACTGTCAGTTGGCGGAGCTAATCGAGCATATCTCGAGTAATTTATGTTAAGGGCCTAAAAGCCATTTGTAAACAATGACTTAAAACGTTGATTTCTCATAAATAACGAGAATCCCACCATATCCTGCTACTCCATATGGTAGAACTAACATTCTTCTACCAAATTCTGCTTTCATTTCACGAGAGTGATTTAAGACTCAAGAGAGGTCTAGTGACTATACTACACTCTCGCTGCACTTTCCTCAATTTTTGAGTACAATTGTATGCTATCTCTTTTTCTCTCACAGAAATGTTACTCAATTTTCGTAAAAAGTGGATCTACTCAAAAATTGAGTTGATCCACTTTTTAACGAAAATTGAGTAACATTTCCGTGAGAGAAAAAGAGATAGCATACAATTGTACTCAAATATTGAGTAAAGTGCAGCGGGAGTGTACACTATAGACACTCAAGTAATAGACCGGACAACGTAGCTGTGTTGTTATATTCACCAATTGCCTTTGGTGACTGAATTTGATGAGTTGCGCTGTCAGTTTTTGTGTCATATCGTGCCCGCGTGACACATGATTCATGAGTTTGATACACAGTTTTTGTTGCACATATATTTGAGGGTGTGCGTGTACTGAAATAAATTTATTGTTTTCGTACACACTCACACATGATAGTGGGAACTAAAGACAAAATCAAAATAAACTAAATTTGAAATCAACTTGGAGTAAATATCTCGGTACACAGAGACAAATTTGGTAGTCAATTTTACCATTATTGGGGGTTAGGATGACTTTTGCAGTATAGTGATTTTGAACTGACTATGATCATGGTCAAAACGCCAATTAAAAATAGTTGATTCAACATTTACCATAATATCGGAATAGTCCTTGTTATCATGATCATAGTCAAGAATGCCTTGAACGTGGTGAATTCATCCATTTTCATGGTTATTGTAACCATTATATGCAATAGTCATCTTGACCATGATTTAATTGTCGGTATAATGAGAGAATTTTTCTCAGAGTAGGCTTTGCTCCAATCATATTTGAGTTTATCTTAGTTTTTTTTCTGAATTCTATACAGTACATTCAGATTTTGAAAAATATTAAAATATATTTTCATGAGCTGATATAGTTTCGTTTGGATTAAAAATTATTTTTCAAACTGTAGAACGAAGGAAAAATCTTGGAATAAATTATATGTGTCCCACTAAACATAACCTCTTAATTAAGTTGGGTTAATACTTATAAAAATCTTAAGCCCTTGCTACATGTATAAAGTATATACGGGTAACTATAATAAATAATTTGTTGATACATGATCATTTATGTAAAATAACTCATAATAATAATATTGATTAAATTTGTTCAATTAATTAGTTCGATTTTGTTTATTTATTCTGTATATATTGAATTTTATTTTATATACAATATAAAATCACAAGTTTATTAGTTTCTCGGCAAATTGTAAATCCAAGCAAATGTTGAATTAGTGGTAGTATTGTGACACAAAGACATAAATTATGAAGTTTAAGTATTTTTCCACTTTGTCGCGAATGAATTGATGATTATTAGCAAGATGAGGAAATGAAAAAAACTGAAGTCTAGAATCACGGTTCCCGGTGACAGTAAAATGAAGTGAAATTTCAACGCTAAAAAACCGCGAAAATTGGGTTAAAGGATTGAAAGTATAAAGTTACGGTCGTTCGGAGTCGATTGGTGATATTTTTCAGTCCGGTCGCAACGTAGTAGCAATGCAAAAAGTGACTGCTAACCTTCCCCCAACTATCCAACATCCTAGTGATTTCTCGTGGAAGTGCAGAGGATTTTTCGGCTTCCTCCAAAGCGAGTATCATGTCAACACATTCCTTCCCATTCCCTACTTGACCAGCATTCGGGCACGGCCGGCGCCGGTATTGCTTTATAATGGGTCACCAGTTTTTAAACATTGAAAATGTATGTTAGTCCCAAACATCATCTGTTGGTTCTTTGTGTAAATACAGCTGATCTGGCATTAACGGAATTGCATGCTTGGGCGGTCAATCATGCTCATGCTCATGCAAATTGTAAATCCGAGCAAATATATTTTTTTTGGGAAACGATCCCTATGGAGTTAATTCAAGAGTTACATATTTGTTTAATGTAAACCAAGCAAACAGAATTGGCAGTTGTTTTAACTAGATTTATTTATTTACCCCTCGCACGGAGAATACATAACATAACAATTAATGTAGATTTATTTGATAGGCTACACATTTTGAGCCTAAGAAATGTCCACAGGAAAAGTAAAAAGAAATATAGTTTTTTTTTGTACATTTATAGATGTATAGATGATCAACATTAAATGCCGATCCGAAAGTACGATCACAATTTATTTAAAATTTCTTTATTTTATTTCCATAGTTACTACTACTTTTTTTGCATAATTTGTCATGAAGACATTACACATTTATTTGACTTCGGTTGCGTCCTCTCAAGTAACATACCAAATCAGTGCTGTAACTGAAATTCCATCACCTTGAAGAAGATACTTTAGTTCAGCGGTTGGCACTGGTTCGTAGTCGAATCACGTCGCCGTCATGCTGTCCGTATTCTAATCTTTCTTATGGTCTATATTTTCACAATGCACAATAACCAATTCATTCCTCCATTTCTAGTACACATCTTGTAACTCTTCGTTCGTATAAACACTGATATGCACCTGTAAAATATGCTAGTTATGATTCTCACAACCGATTGAATAATGAATCAATAAAAACAACTAACCTTGAAAGTTTTAAGATAATGATTAAATCACAGCAAGAATAACAACGATAACAACAACGCATAGCATAAAACATAATTTTTACTGAGAGCAACATAATTCACTTCACTCCACTTAACCGGTATTTTGCTAACCACCACCCAATGGTACATTAGTTGAAGAAAATCTATCTGGCCGCGTACACTCTCTGTCTCTCTTAACTTGCTCTTAGATTTCCTACAAAAATTGCTAACATCAACCATTTTGAGTAATATAATAAATAAAAACGTAACGTAATATAATAAATAAAAATTACTAACAACTGCAAAAGCGCACTGTTTCAAGCACATCACTTTTTTTCGCCATCAGCTTGTTTTTGGTCTTATTAGAACTGTCAAAATACACATTTGCCTTCTTCCTTTTGCTCCACTTCACAACTCAACAGCTCACCGTGATCCACCTTACGGTGGATTGATGAGCTGCATGGTGGTTGCATGTGAGCTTTTATCGTGTTGCGTGACATCGCTGTGACATTTCTAGGCAAACTCATCAAAAAGCGACTGGTGAGAAAAACAACAGCACTCGTGAGTCTGGCACAGTTCTGGATCAACTATAGAAAAGGGCCTATCAACATTTGTAAACAAACACTTCTGAGCCTATTTCGTCGCAAAGCGTAGGCCACCCACGCAAACCAATGCCATCACCATGTAGGGGAAAGTTTCCCCTACACGATGATTCTGTAGGTTTGCTTGTGTAGCTAACGGCTTCCGAGAAAACGGGCTCAGAAGTGTTTGTTTACAAATGTTGATGGGCCCTTTTCTATTGTTGATCCAGAGTTGATGTATCCAAAACAACTGTCAAATCGTATGGGAAATGCGAGGATATAGGATTTGACAATTCTCTTTCATAACAAAACCGCGTGTGATTCCTTCAAAAACATTAGTTTTCCCAATAGTTGGGTATTTCTTGCGTGCGCCGACAATAATTATTGTTGACTACAGTCAGATCGCTGGCTTCCCTAAGTTGAGTTATTCGTGAGGTTCATTCAATTTTATAAACCGCAAGATCAAGTAGTGGCACTTACTAGCAGATAGAAAATAAACTATTCACAATGAGTGCAGGTCAGTTCGATGATGCAGTGGAAGACACGTCTGAGTTGTTGCATATAATCAATCTCAGGAAGCCAGTTCCACCTGCAAAGATTTCTGAAGAAAGTCTTCTTCCGGTCCCCGCTACAGAAGCTGCCATAGCAGATGCAATCTTCGGTACCTCACGATATCGGGCGGAAGAGCGATATTCTGAGGACGACGAAGAATACAGCGATAACGATGATGGGTATTATGGCTTCGATGAGGATAATGTGCGGAAGAATCAGTCTGTGAACATGCAGCAATCACATAACAATGTTCAAAGTTCCAGCCAGAAAGTTTCCAATTTTCAGCCTGCTGATGCCTTGTTTAAGAAATTTACAAACAAAATTAACGTTGAAAAATATGAAGGACCAATGGCACTTCCTAATCATGCTAAAAACACATTGATAGAAACTCAGCGGAAGGCGGACAGTGACCGACTTCGAAGTAAAGATAAACAAGATCGGGCTACGGCGGAGCAGGTCATGGATCCAAGAACAAGGATGATTCTCTTTAAGTTACTGAACCGTGATATGATTTGTGAAATAAATGGATGCATCTCAACCGGCAAAGAAGCAAATGTTTATCATGCCACTGCAAAAACTGGGATGGACTACGCCATTAAAATTTTCAAAACGTCGATTTTGATTTTCAAGGATCGGGATAAATACGTAACAGGTGAATTCCGATTCCGACATGGGTACAGTAAACATAATCCCCGAAAGATGGTCCGGACTTGGGCCGAGAAAGAAATGCGAAATTTAGTACGGATGAAAAAGTGTGGTCTGCCAGTACCGGAACCGATCTTGCTCCGGAGCCATGTTCTCGTGATGGAATTCATTGGGAAAGATGGATGGCCAGCTCCAAAGCTAAAAGATGTTGAATTGAGCGGCTCGAAGGCACGTGAATTATACCGCGACGCAGTGGAAATGATGTGGGCGATTTACAGTAAATGTAAACTAGTGCATGCCGATTTGTCCGAGTTCAATCTTCTGTACCATGATGGCAAAATTGTGATCATAGACGTGTCGCAGTCCGTAGAACACGAGCATCCCCATGCCCTGGAATTTCTACGGAAAGATTGTACCAACATTACAGATTTCTTCCGAAAGAAAGACGTATCCACGATGACTGTTAAGGAACTGTTTGATTTCATTACCGATCCCACAATAACAGAGGAAAATATGGAAGACTGTTTGGAAAAAATGTCGAAGAAAATCGCTAACCGTAGCTTTGACGAGTTCACCGAACAGCAAAAACTTGAAGAAGCCGTTTTCAAGCAAATATTTATCCCTAAAACTTTACATGACGTGCACGACATCGAAAGGGATATCTTCGAAAATAAGAACAAAGATTATTTGGTTTACAAAACTATTACGGGATTGGATGCAAACTTGAAAGTAGCTGAAAATCCCGAAATTTTACAAGAGCGAAGCAGTAATGGTAAGTAGACGAAATAAGTTTCTTTCTTGTATTTTATTTTCATCTTATGTATTCATATTTCAGATCTAGCCAGTGGAGATGATCAACCCCAGGATCAGGATAGCGAAAATAGTAGCTCAGAGGATGAAGAAAATGACGGAGAGTCTAAGAAAAACGGGTTTATTCGAGAGAGGAACGAAACAGCAGAAGAACGCAAAGCACGCAAAAAGGCCGTCAAAGACGAAAAAGCCGAAAAACGTAAAACGAAGGTGAAAAAGCATGTCAAGAAACGAAAAGAGAAGATGAATGGTAAAAAGTAAAAAAAAAAACGTGGTGTACAGTGATAATAGGGGGTTTTTTTTTCATTAGGGCGAATCTGAAATTGATACACATAGGGTTTTTTTTCATTAGGGCGAATCTACAATTGAGAGATTCTCTCTGGGCTCGCTCTCTTTCATTCATAAACCAATCACCTTTACGTTTTTCATTCTAATATTTGTAGAGTATGCTAGCCAGCACTGTTGTGTTTCGATCTGTACTAAAGATTCCCTCGAAAGTTTAATAATGGCGCTGTAATGAATGAAAGAGAGCGAGCCCGGAGAGAATCTCTCAATTGTAGATTCGCCCTAATGAAAAAAAAAAAAAAACCCTAGACACTCTCTTTGATCACTTTCTCTTTCATTCATATTCCATTCAGCTTTACGTTTTTCATTTTAATATTTGTACAGTATGCTAGCCAGCACTGTTGTGTTTCTATCTGTATTAAATAATCCCTCAAAAGTTTTATAATGGCGCTGTAATTAATGAAAGAGAGCGAGAGAGGAGAGAATCTCTCATTGTTAGATTCGCCCTTTTGAAAAAAAATCCTACGGTTACGGAAACCAACTAGTTTGAAATTTTCTGTCTCGTTTGTTGGGTTTGATCAATGTCTCATGAAAGAAACTCCCTTTGAAATTTATGTTTAAAATTACAATTCTTTATTTTCACCCGTGGAATGTAAAACTGATGCTATTTCTAAAGTATGCATTCTATAGCATTACCCGAGTAAAGTATTCAAAAAAAAAAATTAGCCCTTAAAATTGGTTTGCCCAAAAAAGATGATCACATGTGTTGTCATGAAAGTTAGGTACATCGACGATCGTCGACTGGTCTCACTGGTAGAATCTCCTCCGCAGACTAAGGTAGCACAGCAATCGATAAAAAAGCGTCATTGTAATCAAGATGCACAGTTCAAATTGGAGTGTCGTATTGTCTATCCGCACGTAGTGCAGAAGTACTTTAGGATCATCGAAATGGCAGTACATTTCATTGCAATCCAAACGCTGTCGATTGTATCCGAAAACTACCAATACGACGGACACGACGCCTCCTCGGATGAAAGATGCACGCATCAGCCATTGCATTATCGCTGGAATCTGTGGTGCAAAATCAAACCCGTAGATAGCCAATCCGAGAAAAGGTGCAATCGTTAGCGGACCTATTGCAGAACCATTCTAAAATAGAACAAAATAAAATTAGATATACAAGTGAAACCATAGCTAATGGACACTTACCATCACATTAAACGTTGCACCGATCATGAGGCCAAATCCTTCGGCACCGTGAAAAATGCATATCGGAAGAACTCGGCTGGTAGGCCCGCCAACCAGTAGACGATCATAGTTAAGATCACATTCAGGAATATTTAAACCGGCAGTCGCAATAACGTCAGTGCTAGATAGTAAGGGAACAGACCGTACCAACGGTTGAAGCACTCTTTCATCTGGCGTCTTCTTGTTGCCTTACTTAGCAGCTGTAAAGCTGAAATTTATTGCTTAAGATGTTATTGGGATATAAAGGTGAGTATAATTAAATATCTTACATTTTCAGTGTTTCTTCTGTTTTAGGTTCCCGTTTCACCTTGCAATGATGATTGCGCACAAATCTACATCATAGAAAGTAAGTAGTATCAATTTTAGGTTAACAAAAAACTTCTATTGAACAACAGGCATACCTTGCACTTCGCTATGTTATCCACTTACTACGTGGTACTATAGTGCAAGACCAACTATCTGTTTTCTATTAATTTAAATAATGAATTAGAAACACTAGCACTACTATTTTACGAAACTTACTTTTACTGGTTCAAATTAAATTTACGCTGTAATATAATTCACTCTCAATATAATTCCCCGCACTATCTTTACTATGGAGAAATAAACTTTCAAACTGCTAACTCACGAATTCTATTGTGTTGTTTGTTTATGTTGTCATCTCCTTCACTTCGCCCGGCAGAGGCGTTTCGCTCGCGAGGGTTCGGTCAGTTGGTTCACCAACTTTTCGCCGCGACGAGGGGTCTCGTCGACATTCCCCGACCCGTGAACCACTTCCGTATCCGAAGCGACCACTTCCGGCATTTTGTCGCTGCCCGCAACGTCCAAAACTGCCAACTTCACCGCAGGTCTTCCAAACACTCCCTAGCTGTCTGCACCGTAGCACGTCTCACCTGTCCGGATTTATCCGGAAAGGTCTCCAGAATACGTCCTCGCTCCCAATGATTCTTTGCGTTCTCATCCACAATCACCACTAGATCACCAGGCTCCAGAGGCTTTGCTGCTTCGAACCACTTCGTTCGTCTTGTTAGCATCGGGAGATATTCCCGCACCCATCTGCGCCAGAATTCGTCCCTTATGTGCTGCGCAAGCTTCCAGCTGTCTTGCAGGATGTTCCCGGTTACAGGCTCGGTAGCTGGCTGCTTGATGCCGGTCGACCCGTACAGCAGAAAATGGTTCGGTATGAGGGATTCTGCGTCTATAGTATCCAAGGGAACGTACGTCAGTGGCCGTGAGTTGACGATCGCTTCTGCCTCTAGCATGATTGTCTCCAGCACTGTGGACCAGCTCCAGGTGGACAGCCCGTACGATGAGGCAGGTGAAAAGACAGATCCACCTCTTCACCACGCTGCGTCCGACTTTCACTTCAAAGGGCCCCATGTAATCTACGACAACGTACGTGAACGGTCGAAGAAAAGGTGTTAGGCGTACCTTCGGTAGTGGTCCCATCAACGGGGGCCGAGGAGCTGCTTTCTTCACCTTGCATTGCTGACAACTTCGACCCACTTTCCTCACAAGCACCCGCAGCTTGGGAATATAGAACCGCTGGCGTAGCTCGTTGCACACTGTTTCTACGTTGGCGTGCAGAAATCGTCGGTGGTAAGAATGAACCAGTAGACACGTGATAGGATGATCCCTGGGCAGTACTACGGGATATTTCGCTGCATATGGGATATACGGCGCGCTTCCAATCCGACTTCCTACCCGAACGACTCCGTGTTCATCGAGAAAGGGAACCAGCGAATGCAGTGGACTCCGTTTCCCTACGCTACGCCCGTGGTTCAGCTCATGAATCTCCTCCGAATACGCCTGTGCTTGAGCCTGTCGCCATAATGTCTCCTCCGCTTTCACGCTGTCATCCTGATTTAGACCTTGTGAACTTTCTCCACTCCGAGTTTGCATCCAAATTGCTGCTGCTCGGTGAACATTGGCCAACGTTCGGACTAAACGGTTCCAGTTCGAAAAACGATCGACGTTGACTACTGCATCAGCCGTTTGATGTACGGCAACCACATGAAATTCTTCGTTTGCCGCATCCGCTTCTGCTACCTCAATTACTGCCGACTGCCTAGGCCACTGCTCTTTCGGATCTCGCAGGAATGCTGGGCCTTGAAACCAACGGCTCTCCGGATCGAACGCTGGTCCCGAATTCCATTTAGTGGCATCGTCCGCCACGTTGAACTTCGAGGGGACTTAGTACCATTCGTCCACGCTGGTGATCGAGAGAATTTTGCCAACACGGAAGGAAACGAACTGATGATATCGGCGGCTGTCCGAGCGAAGCCACGCAAGGACTGTAGCTGAGTCGGTCCAGAGGTAGCGTTTCCGAATCTTGAGGGTGAGTGCCAAACAAACATTTTGCAGTAGACGTGCTCCTATCATGGCAGCCTGAAGCTCTAAGCGGGGGATTGAAAGTGATCGAATTGGTGCAACCTTTGTTTTTGCTGCGACTAGCGAAAACCTGCTATCTCCGTTGAACACCATCCTCAGATAGACTACACACGCACAGGCCGCTACGCTTGCATCCGTGTACACGTGAATCTCAATTTCGTCAACCTCCTGTGGCGGTAGATTTCCGAAAAAGCAACGAGGGATTTTTACCTCATCAATCGTCTCGTACAGTTTGATCCATCGGCTCCATAGATCGTGTAATTCCTCTGCTATGGGCTCGTCCCAGTTGGTGCCCGTTCGCCAGATTTCCTGCATCACTATTTTTCCCTGCACCACGAAATGTGCCACGAATCCCAGAGGATCGTACAGCTTCATCACGGTTCGTAGAACTTGCCGTTTCGTTGGGACTGCTCCACTGTTGCTCAACACTTCTTCTAACCCCGTTCGATCGAATGTGAAGTGATCCTCTCTAGGAACCCACACCATTCCTAGTACGCGTTCGTAGGTGGACTTCTTCTCTAGTATCAGAGGCTTGCTGTTTGGCGATCCAGTCTCTCCGAGACGATCTAGTACTTCCTGCGAGTTGGACAATTTTTTCCGAATTCGAATCCTGCTGCCGCGTGGATCACCTGCACCTGTGTTACAAGCTGCACTGCTTCTTCCACCGAGTTGACGCTGTCGAGAAAATCATCCACGTAGTGGTTCTTGAGGATTGCTTCTACTGCTCGAGGATACAGTTCCGTGTAGTCCAGCGCGTTTTTGTTCTTACAAACTGTGCCGTGCACGGAGAGCTAGTGGCGCCAAACATGGCGACGTTGATTATGTACACTTGAATTTCCTCTTGCGGACTAAAACGCCACAGAAAGCACTGCGACCACTTGTCCGCTTCCCGAATTAGGATCCTCAGGAACATTTGACGTATATCGGAGCAGACCACGTACTTGCCTTCCCTGAATCGTATCAGAGCTTCTACCAGCGATACAAGTAGGTCCGGGCCCTTGAGCAACATGTCGTTGAAAGAAACTCCCCAGCCTTCGCAGCAGCATCCCACACCATTCCTATTTTGTTGGGCTTCTTTGGATTTGTTACCACTCCTAACGGAAGGTACCATACTCGCTGCGGGTTTGCGTTCTCTAGCTTTTTCGGTGACACTTTACGGACGTACTGCTTCGTTTCGTAGCTCGATTTGCTCGTTCACCCTTCTGCGCAGCTCAGGATCTTTCGTCAATCGTTTCTCCAAACCTCTCAACCTGTTTACCGCCATTGCATAACTAGCTGGGAATTTCACGTCGTCCATTCGCCAAAGCAAACCCGTTTTCATGCGAGCTCCTTTCCGGACCGTTGTGGCTTCCAAAATATTGCGTGCCCGCTTGTCCTCCTCGGATACGAGATGCTTCGTCACCACAGCATCCTGAACCGCGAAGAACTTTCTCATTGAGTCGTACAGATCGCTGTTACTAATATCTTTATAGGCATGGACGTGCAGCTGTTCAATGGATCCTTCATTTCCGGAGTTCCTTCCATATACGCACCAGCCCAGCCAAGTTTTGGTTGCAACTGGTTCGCTGCTACTGCCTTCACGAGTTTTCAAGCTGGTAAGCAGCTTAACGTGCTCCAGACCAACGATCATACCTGGCTTGGCGTTGACGTAGCTGGAAACGGGCAGTCCCTGAAGGTGCGAAAACGTTTTCGCCAGCTCTTTGTAGTCCAACGTTTGAATTGGAATTGCTAGCACCGGATATCTTCACGCTCAGCCGCTTAGAAGTCTTCTCGTGCCTGCTGATCTTCCCTGTCCAACTTAGCAACAGGTTATCTGGTTCTCCTTTAATGCCCAATTGTGCTGCAATCCCTTCTTCGAGCAGCGTCGCCGACGACCCATCGTCCAAAAACACGAAAGTTTCGACTTGCTTCCCGTCACCGTAGAGCGTGACTGGCAGATACCGAAACAGGGAATATGACTTTGTGTAATGGTGATTGATGTGGACGGTCTCGCTGGACTTGGCGCTTTCATTTGGGTCATTTCGACTACTGTGCAACAGCATATGATGTCGAACACGGCAACCATCTACTCCGCATTCCTTCTTGGAGCGGCACGGCCATTTACGATGCGATATCAAGCATATACGGCACAAATTCTTCTGCCGCATTGCCTTCCAACGGTCTCCGATGTCCAACGACTTGAAGCTAAAACAGTTGAGGATTTGATGACTATCTTTCTCGCAATAGGAACACGCTTTCGAAGAAGGTTCTCCTCTTGCATTTTCTGTTTTCGATGCGGCAGGCGATTCATTCGCGTGAGTGAACAGCTTCTCCTTTTGCTTCGCTTTCTCCACCTTATGCTGCTTGTGATGGTTTTGCGCAGAGTCCACTCCAATGCTTAGCTCGGAAGCCAGATCTACCAGTCCAGACATGAAACTGTTGAAGGTCACTAAGTTGATGTGTACGAACGCTTGCTTGAATGTTCCCCACTGCATCTTCAGCGAGGTCGGTAATTTATCGATCAATTCCTGGAGCAGCATCGGATTCGATAAATGTGCTTGCTGGTCAGCCAGGATGATATGGTCTACAAGATTTTGAATCACCAACCCGTAAGTGACAATGGTGTTCAAGTTATCCGCTTTCGGCGGCGGAACGTTCCTTACCTTCTTCAGGAGTGAACTGATAAATATTTCTGGCCTTCCGAAGAGCTTGTGTAGCGTTGCCATTACGTACGGAACAGATGCGGGTAGAAGCAAACGACTTGTAGAAGATCGGCCAATCCTCGGAATTACCATTGAACTTCGGTAGCTCTCGTGGCATTACTTGCCGGGCTGCCAATTGTGCACTAGTTGGTCCCGCCAAACTGACTGAAGGGTTGTTCCTAATCTCACCAATTCCCACTGATGTTGGATGTTGCATCACTCCGGCATCGTTACTGGAAACGTAGCTATTGTTGGTGGACATGGAAATGATGCTAAATTTCTTGAAACCTTCTGGGCTGCATGAGTCGAAAGCGGAATTGGCAAAGGCGACGTCGTACCGATACTGGTTTGAGGCAAATACTGTAGTGGATTTCCATATAATCCACTCGATCCATACACATTTGACGGAATCATCTCAGGTGCACTCGAGACTCTCTTTGATCACTTTCTCTTTCATTCATATTCCATTCAGCTTTACGTTTTTCATTTTAATATTTGTACAGTATGCTAGCCAGCACTGTTGTGTTTCTATCTGTATTAAATAATCCCTCAAAAGTTTTATAATGGCGCTGTAATTAATGAAAGAGAGCGAGAGAGGAGAGAATCTCTCATTGTTAGATTCGCCCTTTTGAAAAAAAATCCTACGGTTACGGAAACCAACTAGTTTGAAATTTTCTGTCTCGTTTGTTGGGTTTGATCAATGTCTCATGAAAGAAACTCCCCTTGAACAAAATAAAATTAGATATACAAGTGAAACCATAGCTAATGGACACTTACCATCACATTAAACGTTGCACCGATCATGAGGCCAAATCCTTCGGCACCGTGAAAAATGCATATCGGAAGAACTCGGCTGGTAGGCCCGCCAACCAGTAGACGATCATAGTTAAGATCACATTCAGGAATATTTAAACCGGCAGTCGCAATAACGTCAGTGCTAGATAGTAAGGGAACAGACCGTACCAACGGTTGAAGCACTCTTTCATCTGGCGTCTTCTTGTTGCCTTACTTAGCAGCTGTAAAGCTGAAATTTATTGCTTAAGATGTTATTGGGATATAAAGGTGAGTATAATTAAATATCTTACATTTTCAGTGTTTCTTCTGTTTTAGGTTCCCGTTTCACCTTGCAATGATGATTGCGCACAAATCTACATCATAGAAAGTAAGTAGTATCAATTTTAGGTTAACAAAAAACTTCTATTGAACAACAGGCATACCTTGCACTTCGCTATGTTATCCACTTACTACGTGGTACTATAGTGCAAGACCAACTATCTGTTTTCTATTAATTTAAATAATGAATTAGAAACACTAGCACTACTATTTTACGAAACTTACTTTTACTGGTTCAAATTAAATTTACGCTGTAATATAATTCACTCTCAATATAATTCCCGCACTATCTTTACTATGGAGAAATAAACTTTCAAACTGCTAACTCACGAATTCTATTGTGTTGTTTGTTTATGTTGTCATCTCCTTCACTTCGCCCGGCAGAGGCGTTTCGCTCGCGAGGGTTCGGTCAGTTGGTTCACCAACTTTTCGCCGCGACGAGGGGTCTCGTCGACATTCCCCGACCCGTGAACCACTTCCGTATCCGAAGCGACCACTTCCGGCATTTTGTCGCTGCCCGCAACGTCCAAAACTGCCAACTTCACCGCAGGTCTTCCAAACACTCCCCTAGCTGTCTGCACCGTAGCACGTCTCACCTGTCCGGATTTATCCGGAAAGGTCTCCAGAATACGTCCTCGCTCCCAATGATTCTTTGCGTTCTCATCCACAATCACCACTAGATCACCAGGCTCCAGAGGCTTTGCTGCTTCGAACCACTTCGTTCGTCTTGTTAGCATCGGGAGATATTCCCGCACCCATCTGCGCCAGAATTCGTCCCTTATGTGCTGCGCAAGCTTCCAGCTGTCTTGCAGGATGTTCCCGGTTACAGGCTCGGTAGCTGGCTGCTTGATGCCGGTCGACCCGTACAGCAGAAAATGGTTCGGTATGAGGGATTCTGCGTCTATAGTATCCAAGGGAACGTACGTCAGTGGCCGTGAGTTGACGATCGCTTCTGCCTCTAGCATGATTGTCTCCAGCACTGTGGACCAGCTCCAGGTGGACAGCCCGTACGATGAGGCAGGTGAAAAGACAGATCCACCTCTTCACCACGCTGCGTCCGACTTTCACTTCAAAGGGCCCCATGTAATCTACGACAACGTACGTGAACGGTCGAAGAAAAGGTGTTAGGCGTACCTTCGGTAGTGGTCCCATCAACGGGGGCCGAGGAGCTGCTTTCTTCACCTTGCATTGCTGACAACTTCGACCCACTTTCCTCACAAGCACCCGCAGCTGGGAATATAGAACCGCTGGCGTAGCTCGTTGCACACTGTTTCTACGTTGGCGTGCAGAAATCGTCGGTGGTAAGAATGAACCAGTAGACACGTGATAGGATGATCCCTGGGCAGTACTACGGGATATTTCGCTGCATATGGGATATACGGCGCGCTTCCAATCCGACTTCCTACCCGAACGACTCCGTGTTCATCGAGAAAGGGAACCAGCGAATGCAGTGGACTCCGTTTCCCTACGCTACGCCCGTGGTTCAGCTCATGAATCTCCTCCGAATACGCCTGTGCTTGAGCCTGTCGCCATAATGTCTCCTCCGCTTTCACGCTGTCATCCTGATTTAGACCTTGTGAACTTTCTCCACTCCGAGTTTGCATCCAAATTGCTGCTGCTCGGTGAACATTGGCCAACGTTCGGACTAAACGGTTCCAGTTCGAAAAACGATCGACGTTGACTACTGCATCAGCCGTTTGATGTACGGCAACCACATGAAATTCTTCGTTTGCCGCATCCGCTTCTGCTACCTCAATTACTGCCGACTGCCTAGGCCACTGCTCTTTCGGATCTCGCAGGAATGCTGGGCCTTGAAACCAACGGCTCTCCGGATCGAACGCTGGTCCCGAATTCCATTTAGTGGCATCGTCCGCCACGTTGAACTTCGAGGGGACTTAGTACCATTCGTCCACGCTGGTGATCGAGAGAATTTTGCCAACACGGAAGGAAACGAACTGATGATATCGGCGGCTGTCCGAGCGAAGCCACGCAAGGACTGTAGCTGAGTCGGTCCAGAGGTAGCGTTTCCGAATCTTGAGGGTGAGTGCCAAACAAACATTTTGCAGTAGACGTGCTCCTATCATGGCAGCCTGAAGCTCTAAGCGGGGGATTGAAAGTGATCGAATTGGTGCAACCTTTGTTTTTGCTGCGACTAGCGAAAACCTGCTATCTCCGTTGAACACCATCCTCAGATAGACTACACACGCACAGGCCGCTACGCTTGCATCCGTGTACACGTGAATCTCAATTTCGTCAACCTCCTGTGGCGGTAGATTTCCGAAAAAGCAACGAGGGATTTTTACCTCATCAATCGTCTCGTACAGTTTGATCCATCGGCTCCATAGATCGTGTAATTCCTCTGCTATGGGCTCGTCCCAGTTGGTGCCCGTTCGCCAGATTTCCTGCATCACTATTTTTCCCTGCACCACGAAATGTGCCACGAATCCCAGAGGATCGTACAGCTTCATCACGGTTCGTAGAACTTGCCGTTTCGTTGGGACTGCTCCACTGTTGCTCAACACTTCTTCTAACCCCGTTCGATCGAATGTGAAGTGATCCTCTCTAGGAACCCACACCATTCCTAGTACGCGTTCGTAGGTGGACTTCTTCTCTAGTATCAGAGGCTTGCTGTTTGGCGATCCAGTCTCTCCGAGACGATCTAGTACTTCCTGCGAGTTGGACAATTTTTTCCGAATTCGAATCCTGCTGCCGCGTGGATCACCTGCACCTGTGTTACAAGCTGCACTGCTTCTTCCACCGAGTTGACGCTGTCGAGAAAATCATCCACGTAGTGGTTCTTGAGGATTGCTTCTACTGCTCGAGGATACAGTTCCGTGTAGTCCAGCGCGTTTTTGTTCTTACAAACTGTGCCGTGCACGGAGAGCTAGTGGCGCCAAACATGGCGACGTTGATTATGTACACTTGAATTTCCTCTTGCGGACTAAAACGCCACAGAAAGCACTGCGACCACTTGTCCGCTTCCCGAATTAGGATCCTCAGGAACATTTGACGTATATCGGAGCAGACCACGTACTTGCCTTCCCTGAATCGTATCAGAGCTTCTACCAGCGATACAAGTAGGTCCGGGCCCTTGAGCAACATGTCGTTGAAAGAAACTCCCCAGCCTTCGCAGCAGCATCCCACACCATTCCTATTTTGTTGGGCTTCTTTGGATTTGTTACCACTCCTAACGGAAGGTACCATACTCGCTGCGGGTTTGCGTTCTCTAGCTTTTTCGGTGACACTTTACGGACGTACTGCTTCGTTTCGTAGCTCGATTTGCTCGTTCACCCTTCTGCGCAGCTCAGGATCTTTCGTCAATCGTTTCTCCAAACCTCTCAACCTGTTTACCGCCATTGCATAACTAGCTGGGAATTTCACGTCGTCCATTCGCCAAAGCAAACCCGTTTTCATGCGAGCTCCTTTCCGGACCGTTGTGGCTTCCAAAATATTGCGTGCCCGCTTGTCCTCCTCGGATACGAGATGCTTCGTCACCACAGCATCCTGAACCGCGAAGAACTTTCTCATTGAGTCGTACAGATCGCTGTTACTAATATCTTTATAGGCATGGACGTGCAGCTGTTCAATGGATCCTTCATTTCCGGAGTTCCTTCCATATACGCACCAGCCCAGCCAAGTTTTGGTTGCAACTGGTTCGCTGCTACTGCCTTCACGAGTTTTCAAGCTGGTAAGCAGCTTAACGTGCTCCAGACCAACGATCATACCTGGCTTGGCGTTGACGTAGCTGGAAACGGGCAGTCCCTGAAGGTGCGAAAACGTTTTCGCCAGCTCTTTGTAGTCCAACGTTTGAATTGGAATTGCTAGCACCGGATATCTTCACGCTCAGCCGCTTAGAAGTCTTCTCGTGCCTGCTGATCTTCCCTGTCCAACTTAGCAACAGGTTATCTGGTTCTCCTTTAATGCCCAATTGTGCTGCAATCCCTTCTTCGAGCAGCGTCGCCGACGACCCATCGTCCAAAAACACGAAAGTTTCGACTTGCTTCCCGTCACCGTAGAGCGTGACTGGCAGATACCGAAACAGGGAATATGACTTTGTGTAATGGTGATTGATGTGGACGGTCTCGCTGGACTTGGCGCTTTCATTTGGGTCATTTCGACTACTGTGCAACAGCATATGATGTCGAACACGGCAACCATCTACTCCGCATTCCTTCTTGGAGCGGCACGGCCATTTACGATGCGATATCAAGCATATACGGCACAAATTCTTCTGCCGCATTGCCTTCCAACGGTCTCCGATGTCCAACGACTTGAAGCTAAAACAGTTGAGGATTTGATGACTATCTTTCTCGCAATAGGAACACGCTTTCGAAGAAGGTTCTCCTCTTGCATTTTCTGTTTTCGATGCGGCAGGCGATTCATTCGCGTGAGTGAACAGCTTCTCCTTTTGCTTCGCTTTCTCCACCTTATGCTGCTTGTGATGGTTTTGCGCAGAGTCCACTCCAATGCTTAGCTCGGAAGCCAGATCTACCAGTCCAGACATGAAACTGTTGAAGGTCACTAAGTTGATGTGTACGAACGCTTGCTTGAATGTTCCCCACTGCATCTTCAGCGAGGTCGGTAATTTATCGATCAATTCCTGGAGCAGCATCGGATTCGATAAATGTGCTTGCTGGTCAGCCAGGATGATATGGTCTACAAGATTTTGAATCACCAACCCGTAAGTGACAATGGTGTTCAAGTTATCCGCTTTCGGCGGCGGAACGTTCCTTACCTTCTTCAGGAGTGAACTGATAAATATTTCTGGCCTTCCGAAGAGCTTGTGTAGCGTTGCCATTACGTACGGAACAGATGCGGGTAGAAGCAAACGACTTGTAGAAGATCGGCCAATCCTCGGAATTACCATTGAACTTCGGTAGCTCTCGTGGCATTACTTGCCGGGCTGCCAATTGTGCACTAGTTGGTCCCGCCAAACTGACTGAAGGGTTGTTCCTAATCTCACCAATTCCCACTGATGTTGGATGTTGCATCACTCCGGCATCGTTACTGGAAACGTAGCTATTGTTGGTGGACATGGAAATGATGCTAAATTTCTTGAAACCTTCTGGGCTGCATGAGTCGAAAGCGGAATTGGCAAAGGCGACGTCGTACCGATACTGGTTTGAGGCAAATACTGTAGTGGATTTCCATATAATCCACTCGATCCATACACATTTGACGGAATCATCTCAGGTGCACTCGAGACTAACGCGTTCCCGCCGGGATATCAATAGACCCGTGCAGTCCCTAAACTTATAGGAGGATTTTGGATTCCTGTTATTGTCGATCTATGAACCACTGGCAGAGCTGGCACACTAGCGCATACAGACGAAGAAACCATAGGTGTGGTGATTAAGCTTCCACTAGCCGTAGCCAATACTGTCACAGGAACTGCGGCAACTGATTTGCTTCCTGGCATCGTTGATACTACAAGGGACTCGAAGGACTTCGTCAAAGTAGGAACGTTTCCGTCGGGAACTGGAATCCAATGATCCGGATACAATATATCCAGATTTGAGAGAACCGGGTTCGTATAAGCCGCTACGCTTGACGAAACTGTGATCGATGGTGGCACAATTACTCCTGGATTCTCCTGACTAACGGCTGAAACTAGCATGGTAGCTTTCTGTCCGGACATTAATAGCTGCGACCTCCCTTGGGCGTTTTTGGTGAGCCATTTCTCCATCCATTCACGCCTACTTTTGACGCTGACTCCGCTTTTCCTGCTAGTTGAATCCTTTTCCGCTTCCACCTGCATCAGCAACTCGTACTTCTGCCTCAGGTACTCCTGTTCGTCCTCCATTTCCTTCCGTTTGGCATCTTCTTCCTGCTTACGGATTCTCGTTTCTTCCTCCGCGCGTTTCTTCTTCAGTGTCCGTTGCTCCTCAAGAAGTTGTAGGCTTAGCTGCAATCTCTGCGAGACTCGACCGCTTTTACTGACGGATGACTCGTTGAACGATATCTTCGACGCACCATCCCAATTTGCCAGGCAACCACTGCACTTCCAACTTCTATCCGAAATCGATGCACTTACACCCGCGCACTCAAAGTGCTCCCACGATTCACATGCATCGCAACACACCATATCATCGAAGGAATCGACACGATTGCACTTTTTGCAATGTTTTACATTACTTCGCGAAACCGTAATATTCTCGTTTGCGTCCGAGAGCGACCTGACTGAACCTAACTCCTGATTGTAATTGTTGCTACTGTAAAGGGTGTCCACGATGAAATTGTCACACACAAAATTGATTCGCAAAATTCGAGTTTTCATCCGATTGCCATCAAATTTTCAGGGATTGAGAAATAACTATTTAACTTCATTTTACCATTTTACTCGTATTTACAGTCCATACGCAAATGCCCGCACCTTGGCCTTAACCCCGGCCATAAGATTCTGCACAACCTGTGAATCAACCGTTTTTTGCATGTAAACCCATACTTTCTTCAGTTCCTCGACTGTCTTCATAACCTTAGGTCGTTTAAGAAGGTGCTGCTTCATAATCGCCCAGTACTTCTCGATGGGGCGGAGTGTTGGGAGGGTTGAACATTTTCGGCACGAAATTGACCTTATTGTCCGCATACCACTTCAGCACGTCCTTGGAGTAGTGGCATGAGGCCAAATCCGGCCAGAAGATTGTTGGGACGTTGTGGGCCTTCAGGAGAGGAAGCAGCCGCTTCTGGAGGCACTCTTTTATGTACATCTGTCCGTTCATCGTGTCCTGGGTCACGAAAGGTGCACTCCGCTTCCCGCACGTACAGATGGCTTGCCAAACCAGGAATTTCTTCGCAAATTTGGACATCTTCTGAGTGCGGACATGCTCCGCAACGCTGAACTTACCCTTGGCCGTGAAAAACAGGTTGCCGGGGATCTGTTTGAAGTCGGCCTTCACATATGTTTCGTCGTCCATGATGCAGCATTCAACTTTCGTCAGCATGTTGAGGTACAACTTCCTGGCACGGATTTTGGCGGACTTGTTCTGCTTCTCGTCGCGATTAGGGGCCTTTTGTACCTTGAACGTTCGAAGCCCAGCCTTAGTTTTGGCCTTCTGGACGAAACTTCGGCTTAGGTGCAGCTTCTTAGCCACATCCCGAACGGAGGCGTTCGGATTTCGGTTGAAGGCCCCAACTAAGCGGTTGTGATTTTTGGTGTTGTACGGAATACTTTTTCCTTCACTTCTGGGCTTCCGATCGGTGATCAACCGTTCCTCGAACCACTTAATCACTCGCGACACCGTGGAATTCGCGATTCCCAACGTTTTAGCGATGGAACGATGCGAGAGATCCTTGTTCTCGTGATGAATGCGCAAGATTTTATCACGCACGAGCTGTTCTTTCGACTCCATTTCCGCGAGTTTTGATCACAGGACTTTAAAACTTGCAGGATGTAAATAATGCACTATGAACTAAATCCACCCAAATTTTCATTAAATTCTACTCAACAGTTAAAAAGATAGAGCAATTTCATAGTGTGGCAATTTCATCGTGGACACCCTTTAGCTAATACTAATCAATCTATAACTAATAGCGAAGCTCGTGACCGACGACGGTGACAGAATCAAAAGAGGATTTATTTCGTCGCACTTAGCTGCCAGTCCACACACCTTACAGCACTCAATCCGTGCTCGAAAATAATATCTTCAACGGTCGGTCGTCTCGATGTTTGTCCTCTTCAGGTAGGCAATCCGCAATGGAAATTGAACGGGAAACAAATCATCCAACTTAGGATGAAAATCTTTACAGAATGTTCCCGAGAGTCGGAACGAACACCGTCTTCTAGTTGCCTTACTTAGCAGCTGTAAAGCTGAAATTTATTGCACAAGATGTTATTGGGACATAAAGGTGAGTATAATTAAATATCTTACATTTTCAGTGTTTCTTCTGTTTTAGGTTCCCGTTTCACCTTGCAATGATGATTGCGCACAAATCTACATCATAAAAAGTAAGTAAAGGGCGATACGGTCAAAATTTGGTTAATATCAACTTGACGTATTTCTTCCAATTTTGCATTTAAAAAACCTGAACACCCCTCATTTTGAAGCTGTGTGTGTGTAGAATGTTGCTCCTATTTTGATTTTGGAATTCACTCTTCAGTTGTCAAAATGCCGTCCAAGCAAGAAGAGCAGCGTATCAAAATTTTGCTCGCGCATCGCGAAAATCCGAGCTACTCGTACGCAAAGTTGGCAAAATCGCTAAAAGTTGCCAAATCAACCGTTAAAAATGTAAATAAAGTGTTTGGGGAACGTTTGTCGACAGCCAGGAAGTCTGGATCGGGGGGAAATCGAAAACCGGAAGCCGCTGAGACGACAAAGAGAGTTGCCGGTAGTTTCAAGCGATACCCTAACCTATCTCTCCGAGATGCCGCAAATAAGCTGGGTGTATCGTCTACAACCGTGCATCGAGCCAAAAAACGAGCCGGACTATCGACTTACAAGAAGGTAGTGACTCCAAATCGCGATGATAAACAAAATACGACGGCCAAAGCGCGATCCCGGAGGCTGTACACGACGATGCTGACGAATTTTGACTGCGTGGTAATGGACGACGAAACCTACGTCAAAGCCGACTACAAGCAGCTTCCGGGACAGGAGTTTTATACGGCAAAAGGAAGGGGAAAGGTAGCAGATATTTTCAAGCACACGAAACTGTCAAAGTTCGCAAAGAAATATCTGGTTTGGCAAGCCATCTGTACCTGTGGCTTGAAAAGCAGCATTCTCATAGCTTCCGGGACTGTCAACCAAGGAATTTACGTGAAAGAGTGTTTGAATAAACGTCTGCTGCCTTTCCTGAAGAAACACGGTTGTTCCGTACTGTTTTGGCCGGATTTGGCATCTTGCCATTACGGTAAAAAGGCCATGGAGTGGTACGCCGCCAACAACGTGCAGGTGGTTCCCAAGGACAAGAACCCTCCCAACACGCCAGAGCTCCGCCCAATTGAGAAATACTGGGCTATTGTCAAGCGGAACCTAAAGAAGACAAAAAAAAACTGCTAAGGACGAGCAGCAGTTCAAGGCAAACTGGCTTTTTGCGGCGAAGAAGGTGGACAAGGTGGCTGTACAAAATCTGATGGCAGGGGTCAAGCGTAAGGCCCGGCAATTCGGATTTGGAAAAGCGGAAGCCTAACTGAATATTTTTCCTGAATTTTATACTAATTGAACTTGAAAAAGAAATTTAATTTGATTTTTTAAATAAACGATTTCACCGATTTACACGCGTTTTCCCTTGACCAAATTTTGACCGTATCACCCTTTAGTATCAATTAACAAAAAACTTCTATTGAACAACAGGCATACCTTGCACTTCGCTATGTTATCCACTTACTACGTGGTACTATAGCGCAAGACCAACTATCTGCTTTCTATTAATTTAAATAATGAATTAGAAACACTAGCACTACTATTTTACGAAACTTACTTTTACTGGCTCAAATTAAATTTACGCTGTAATATAATTCACTCTCAATATAATTCCCCGCACTATCTTTACTATAGTAATGTTCTGAGGTCATCAATGTACTCATCGGTCGTATCGCAAATGCAACAAACTTCGAATTGTGCCTGCAATATCGTGGGAAGTTTCCCGCTAGTGCTTCGAGTAGGTTTGATTACTGCTTGGAAAACGTAGCACAGAATCAAATCACGACCATCTAGAATTACGAGAAAGCATTGATTGAGTATAGTTAATTTTTGATTTATTTATTTATACCTTTGCAGATCGTAGCTTTGTCTAAAAGGCCCAGAATCCGTTGAGAGCGATCGTCTTTGATTTCGTTGATTCGGACGAAATTTAAGAAATTCTCGGAAAACAATTCCCAATCGTTGAATAGTTTCTCAGAATTTCCGTAAAGATGTGCGAAGTCTGAATCGATCTGTAAAAATAATAGAATATCAGAATTATTTTGAAATTTGTAATTTCATTATTATTATTATTATATGTCATGAAGTTGTTAACATGTGGACGTTAGAACCTTTCCAAAAGTTAGTGTCCAATTTTCAGTTACACTATTGAACGCACTTACTAATTCACTCAAAATAAGAATAAAAAATGCTTGCATATGATTAGAATATTTCCAATTAATATTATTCTGAAACCATTGAATTAAGATGCAAGGTACGAGGTAAAAAAATTAGACGGACAGCATAATAGGGTTTATTTTATCCTAAAGCATATACGTTTATGAATTTGAATGGAATGAACATCCTCTTACGATTTCTAAGCAATCCAATGGGTGAACGTTCATAATATGATTTAGGGTAAAATTTACCTTATTTAGTGTTTTCCAATTTGCAATGCAAAATATTTCTCATCGTGTATACTCAATGGTTACAATATGATGATAGGCCCTTTCCAAATGTATACGTGTGAAAAATTCTTTGTTATTGTTTTGCTTCACACACGCTCCTGCCGTTTGCTAAAAATGTTCGCGCAAGTCTCCAACTACGCTGAAAATCCTTATCATTTTCTGGATACACGACGAAGGGATCATTCTGAGCATGTACCTGACGAAGCAGTTCCGCACCAACCCTACCCTGGTAGCATTGGCTAATAGAATGCATGCATCCTATCGCGAATAAACAGGAAACGGTTTGGTCTGGATCAACAGGTGACTATCAGCATACCAGAATAGGAAAAAATCCTGGTCAGTCCCATCGGAACACCTGCTGCCATTATATGGAATATGCATGATCAGAAGCTGTGGTTCGATGCCAGCAATTAACCGGATCAGGTGAGAGATGACGATTTTACAGCACTAGCCCGAATATATCTCTTAAAAGAATAGCTTTGTTGAAAATCAGGACAAATCAGATGGGAATGTACATATGTGTTTGCCCCAAACTATTTATTAACGATTCGGGCTAGTCTCATTTGGGCTAATGCTGTAGCATCGTTCATTATATGTTAATTCTTGTTTCTGAGTTCCAAATTTCAAGCCCACATTTCAGATGCCTTCGATATGTGATATGAACGAGGATTCATCGTGTCTCTATGTACATACGACCGGTTTTGATGAATTTCTCAGCTCTACAGACCGCAACCCGAACTGCTGCGAACTGAGACTGCCCGCTGGAAGTAAATGTGAACGTCACACAATCCATGAAAAATTAAAACGAGAACATCTGGATCAATTGCTTCAGTTCGATATCCTGCTTATGCTCCAGTATCCCACTCACTCGAGTAAAACATAATTACATAAGTAAAAACAAATTTAAACTATTTGAAATAAATATCGCCCGTCTAGGTGGAGGCGTCCCATAAAGTGAATAAAGTGAAAAGTTTTAGAATTTGTTACAATAAAAAGCGTGAAAAAAGGAGTTGAAAATTCACAATTTGACGTCGTAAATACCCTGCGTTGCAATCATTATTTTTTAACACATTTTTGCTTGGTCTACTCACCAGTAGGTATCCAGTTTCATCCAGTATTCTGGGCCACTCGGAAAGCACAACTGTCTTTTCAATATCAGCTTCCTTGATAATAGATCGCAATCGTAAAGGCAATGATTCTCTCCACTTTAATTGCACCTCCTCTGCTGGCGCAAAGTTATTGCGTAGCCAGTTTCGTAGTGTTGATAATTTTGTGATGTCTGAATGCAAACAAAAAAATTAAGAAATAAAATAAGCCAAGAAGTTCTAATTTAAATAAAGTATATACCGTTTTCAGATAGATTGAGCGCAGTAGATTTTACCAGGCAGTAGACGTTTCCCGTTTCCGTTTCAGACTTCGATTTTTTAGTAAATTGTTTTTATTTCGGTTATGCAACCGATCGTAGATCAAACCGGATGAATGTTTCTTGCCGGCTGCTGCATCCCTAGGATTGAAGTAGTAAACCTGTAAAAATTCAACAGCATAATTATATTGAAATTACCTATTAGTGTTATATGGGCAATTTACAGCTAGTTCCTTTGGAAACCTTTCGGCAACCAACTGATTAAACTTTCCCATGTCTGCTAGAGTGAAGTACATTTCGTTGGCAATGTAATAATCGACAACCGTGTGGGCTAAATATTTTCTGTGCGTAGCATCTAGACACTGGTGTTTTTGAACATGCTTCACAACTATTTTTCCTTTTTCATTCCGACACAGAATGTCGTTTAACAGTTGTGCTGTCACGGAAGTTGATAGAAGGCGATGCTTCAGAGGGTTCAAATGTGAGGCCACTGTTGGAAACTCAACCGGAGTAGCTACCAAAGGATTCACGCCGACACTTGAATTACTTGCCGATCGGAACAATGCGCTTTCAGGCCACAGTACCAACTTCTGCCGCAGTGCATATTTATGTCCGGTCGATTTGGCTGCCGAGAACACGTCGTCCAATGATCTGTCGCAAATCTCTTTCAGATATTCAACCGAGAATCCATGTTCTGTTACACAAGTTATGCACAACTTATTAAGGTTTTTCAAATAATAATTTTTTCGGTTACTTACGGACAAGAATAGCGTAAACAGACGGACATAAATTCCAAAGGGCAATCAACTGTTCCAAATCCGGGTTATGGTCCTCCTCTGTGAGATAGAGGTGCATCGTGAAAAACGAGTTATAACATTATTTGTACGCTTACCTTCGATATTATCCGGATCGTCTAGTGCATTTTGCTCAATTATTTCAATTTTTTCCACGTTTTGCAGCGAACTCATTTTGTATAGCCTCGAAAAATCAAAAATCGACCGCACGGTTTGGAAATCAACACGAATATGATTTTAACAAAATGGCGTACGTCAGGCGATATTTCTGATTTGAAAATTACCATGTTGTAGTAGTTTTAAACAAAAAGTGTAGTCAGCTGAGATTTGTCGGTACACGACGCTTAATTTAACCATAAACATAGTAAAATTGGAATTGAATAATTAAAATAAATCAATGACAGTAGTGCACATAGTAAAAATTACCGCATATGTAGTATTTTGTGCGTACATCGGGATAGTTAATTTAACTATAAAAAATAGTTATTTCTACCATCCGATTTTGGATCGGAATATGGTAAAATTTACAATAATATGGTTCAGTTGACTACAAATTCTGTTATTTTGAAAGCATATCGCCATAGTAAATTTAAACACAGTTTTATTGTGATATTTACCAGATGATTTTTTTCCGTGTATGGAGAAATAAACTTTCAAACTGCTAACTCACGAATTCTATAGATCATTGCACGGAATGTATTAACCTCACTTTTTCGACAGTTCAGGGAGCTTGTTTACAAAGTGTTAGAATTTGAACTGTTCAAACGAAATTTTTCATTGGCTTTTTCCGGATTCTGTACGATTAGTTTCAGGAAATGATGTAAAAATAAGCAATAGTGTCTGTTTTCCGGGTATTTTACTTCAATCGTAATAAATTTGGAGCTTAAAATCACAAACCGATCTTACCGAAAATATTCTAAGTCCAAGTACACAAGCTCCCTGAACTGTCAAAACTGCATTGCTGACGCACTCGTGCAATGATCTATTGTGTTGTTTGTTTATGTTGTCATCTCCTTCACTTCGCCCGGCAGAGGCGTTTCGCTCGCGAGGGTTCAGTCAGTTGGTTCACCAACTTTTCGCCGCGACGAGGGGTCTCGTCGACAACTAGTTTCATCTCGCGAGGATCTGTAAGTATTCATTTATTTTACATCAATAGTGAATTAAACTGAGCCATCTTTTATATTATTAACAAATATGAGACCAAAATTCACATACCAGGTAATGGGAAATACGTGCATGCTCTTATTTGTTCGATTCATTCATTTGGTAGGGTGAATAAACAACTCAACGGAGCCAAATAAATAATAAAATAATATATTGACACTATATGTACATATTTATAAGTTGGTGGGTGTTGGACAAATTTGGATTTTTTTCCGATATAATCCTAAATAGGTTATGGAGTATTTTTCATACATCCAGTAATCTAACGTCCGTGCTCCATCACAATATTTGCTTTTGTGATGTGTCCAACTCAATGGGTAAATTAAACTGAAGGTGAATTTGAAAGAAGGGGAACTTGGAGTAGAGCACACGTACCCACTGGTTGACACTAAATATTGGCCAACATGCTTTTGCACATTTGTTTAAGTATTTGAGGATTTGATATGCAACACAAATCTCCGAATCCAAAGTAGGGATGCCGTGCTGCATCAGCACCCGAATCCACTGTTCATGAATCTGAACACTTTAGTTATCACAAACTAGCTGAACGGAGGCAAAATTTTGACAAATTTGGATATCTACATCTACACGGAGAAAAAACAGTCCCGTTTGAAACAACAAACTTGTTTGTTGACATCCAAACTAAAAAAATAGTTGTTGTAAATATCCGTTTTGTTGTTTTAAACCAAAGATTTTGTTTTAAAACAAACAGACAGGTTGGTTGTTTCTACCTAAAGATATGACCACAATACAACACAAATTATGGTTGTTCTAAACCTTGAAAGGGGTTTATTATTACCAAAATACAGGTTGCGTTGCCTCAGGGAATCAAATTAAAATTTTAGATTGATTCAACCAAAGCGTTGCTTAAATCAAACTGATGTTTTGTTTGGTGCAAAAACAACTAAAAATTTAGTTTGAAACAAACTATATTTTTGGGATATTACATTTCTCGTCATCTAGTCCCACTGCATGATTAAAGTCTTGTTCTAAGGTAAGATGCAAGTATTACTGTTGTACCTCAGTAGTTGGTGATGATTGGTGGGTTAAGGAGACATATTTGCGAAAAAAAAAAAGTTGAGCAAGGCTACAGCGTTTATGTGTTTTCGACAATATTACTGTTTGCGGTGAAATTCCTGAATATCCCGCATTAGTAAATACGGTTTCTGGAACGATAGCTAAACTTGAACATGTATACATTTTGAAAGCTGTATATTTCATCTCCGAGATACACATATCTCGATACATATGCACTCGGTACAGTTCAGATCTGTAAAATGGAAGTGACGACGATTGTTTTTATTCCCGTTCTCTACGTCACACACAAGTTCCGACATTGTATCTTGACCAACAATTTAATTTGTTAAATACATATATGTTAACAATGCTTGTAGATTAAAAACAAAAAAACATATTTAAGGGTTCTGTAATCATTATTTAGTAAATGTTAATGTAATATGTACATAAATCATTATAAAATATATTTATTAAAAACGTTGCATCAAACAAAATGTTTACTTAAAAAAAACTGAAAATAGTATACTATAGTATTCTATAGAAACGCTCTCATTTACTCTCTCTCTTATTCTGTGAGAAGTATATAATTGTAAATCTGCACTCTTCTATATATTTGTTAGAATTTTATTAAAATAAAATTGAAATTACAGAAAAACAAATGCAAACGGAAATGTTTGTTGTTTCAGCCGTTTTTGTTTTTTTGTTTCAAGCAGCATCTCAGTTTGAATCATACTAAAATTTGTTTGAAACAACCCGTAAGCGTTGGTAGAATCAACCAACAAATCTGGTTGTTTTCGTAGCTGTCATAATGAAACAACCAACATGATGGTTAATTCAAACGGATGTTAGTTGAACTTAACTGCTTAATTCCCGAAACAATTACTCAAAACTTTAGTTTGTTTTAACCATCGTGGGTAGTCAAATCAAACTAATATGATGTTTGTGCCCAATTCAACGTGGAATACCGGTTAAATGAAACTAGAAAATGTTTGCGTTTACCAATCTTTTTTCTCAGTGTAGTCTAACTTATTGTTATACGCTTAGGAAGTAGAAAAACGGGTAAGATCATGAAACCGTGTCACACGCACTCAATGTGTTGCCACATACATACACGAGACGTTAAGTGACGTCACTAATCTGCATCATTTTTCGGGCTACGCGACAGACCCGCGTGTAACGCAACTTCTACCTTTTCTTCCTTTTTTCGCACCTGCGAGATTTGACATCTTGCCATGGTTGCTATGATGCCCACCCGCTGGCTTTTCTGTTATTCTAAGGGAATAAAGTTAGGTTAGCTTCTGCACGCACGGCGCTATACACAAGTAGAGGCAACTACATAACCCGTTCGGCATCTCTTTAAGGGAATGTGTGAGGTTTTTTAAAGCACACGGTTTTATTTCTCAGGTAAGGTGAAGCATCTTAAACCACTTGGTGAAATTAAGAGCGTCAGGGAAAACCGGATACAATCGTTTCACTTTATGGCTAATAGCGTGATAGTGTGAAAAAGTAACCGCGTGTGAAAAAAAGTAAACAGGTTGTAAATCTGACTGCTGCAAGTAAGGAAACCATAAAACCATAGGATCTCCGCCCTAATAATAATAATAAAAATTGTCTGGACCATAGCAATAATGGAAACCGAGCTGGTAAGCGTTGACGAGGGAATAGTGGAAGTTTTGAAAATACCGGGAGATGGAAATTGCCTATTCTCATCACTACCACATCAAATATGGCAATGCACGGCACAATCATCATCTGGACAACTGTATCATAGAACCCTGCGTACAATAGTGGTTCAGTTCTATCAAAGCCGGCGGAATGAATGGATGGAACAGCTGCTTGCACAAGCAATTGCCGCATTACCACAAAAACCGAAGGAATTATCTCGTAACGAACTAGTGGACTTCCTTTTACATTCCCTTTCGAAACCTGGATTCTGGGGAGGAGAAGAAAGCTTAGTAGCGGTAGCTTTAACGTTTGACTTTGCCATACAAATTTAGAGAGAAGATGGTCGCAGCAGCATAATAAACGAATCTGGAAATCGTTGCCTGAACATCATTTACCGCTCTTCAGGAACAGCAGAATACAGCCACTACGACAGTGTATTAAAGCTACATTCAGGTAACATAAGTCTGTTTATCTGTTTTCTCACGCGATTCTTCATACAGCCAGGAAGCGTCGTCGTTTGACCCTCAATCAAATAGACCCGAATCGGGGTCCCTCCCTAAACACCCAGGAAACGGCGCGCACACAAGAAAATCTGGTAGTGTCAAACACCCCAAACGCTTATCCAGCGTTTCCTCTGCCAGAAGTACATGCATTCCAACAAATAGTCTCCACAAACGCCCAAGAAATAATACAGCAAACAATACCCGCCAGTGAAAATGCACCAGTCTCTCGTCGTAATTTTGTTGCTGCTACCTGGAATGTATCCGGATGCTCACAGGCTTGTGACCGTGAGAAGATAGATCTCTGTCTTATGGAACAAGGAGCACAAATAGCTTGCCTCCAGGAGACGCGCATGGTATCTTGCACAGCTCAATCACCCAATTTCGTCTGGTTCAACGTGAACCAACAAACGCTAACAGCACCACGAATGGGCGGCGGTACGTCAATACTTATTCGTACCGAGCACGCTGAAAGGAGTAAATTTATCCGTGTTAGTGATAAAATTTGTGCGCTGAGCGTGTCCATTTTCGGCGAAGAGTTACACATATTCTCAATCTACGCAAGGTCGAACGGATTACGAGCAGACCCCGAGATTACACAACTACTGCGCCACCTCAATGGATTGAATGAACACCAAAGGGCAAACGTGCTGATTATGGGGGATCTAAATGCCCATATTGGCTTTAACCATCTGTTACCAGAAGATGGAAACCTCATCGGCCGACAACTCTGTCATCCTGAATTTAATGCGAACGGCGAAACATGGTGCAGAGAATCTCGTAGCTCGCAGATCAACCATATAATCATGCCGAGAATTGCCAGGTTCCAACTACCAAACATCAGGTGCATCGATGTGGCTCCAAGTTTTTCGGACCACAGGTACCTGTTAATGAGCGTAAAACATTGACTCCCCCAAGAAACGGAAAACGCAACACACACTGGTCCAACATATTCGGTTGGCGGTAACCCCTCAGCTGCAAAGCCCACATATGATGTAAATCAACTAAAAAATCACGCACCATCAAGAGATCGCTATCATAGTGTACTGGCAAACCAGCTGGATACAAATGCAGAAAATACAGAAGACGCAACAACCATATTATCGTATCTGCAGGACAGCATAAAACATGCGGCAACCACTTCGCTGAAACCCTAGCGATCTCCCAAGACGCCCAACTGAGCCCGCGCGGGAAAACGTATGGAACAGCTTCGAAACCTACTGTTGAAGAATCCTGGTGATTCAAACCTGAAAAGGATGCTGAAAACAGCCAAGAAGGAGAAGGAAAATGCCTATAAACAACACCTAGATACATAGTCGTAGCCAGAGGGGGGCCGTTGCCCCCCCTCCCTAACTTTTGAATAAATTTTTATAATGTTTAAATTTGTTTGCTTAATTTTTTTTATTATTTAGTGTTAATGTTTGATAGATTGCCCCTTCGCCTCAATGAAAAAGTTAGTAGGGTTGTGTACAAGACACGACCGGTTGACGGAGACTACGTTAAACCAAGTGATGCATTATAATGTCAGGGAAATTCTGTGTGGCTATTATTACCGTTAAAAGGGTTTCAATTATTTGTGCCGGTCGCTTACCCTTACCGATAGAATCAGTTCAAGTCACAATATGACGGGTGCGGCACTTATGGGTCATTAGACCAGCGTGTTGAAGCCAGTATATAATAAAATTCTATTGTACGCTCTTGAGATATTATTTGGTGGCCCTGAAAAGGGCCGTTTGGTTTTATGAAGTCAGTATGTGGGAAAATTCTCTTGTACACTCTTTATAACTCTTTGGTGCCCCTGAAATATAAACATATATTTTGACTGATACCTTGTCTCCTTTTCAACATTCACCATTTAAATACCATGCCATTCGGATCATTTGTATACAATCTGAGCTGTAGTTGCATAATTCAACTTCAAAGAATCAAAGATTTGCAATTTATGTAATTTTAGCATTTTTGGATATCAAGGGTAATAATAAACATTGAATTACTCTGGAATTCAAATTACGATAAAATTCGTTATCAGAAAATATCCGACAGGTTTAGTGATTGATATGAAAACACTATAATCAATTGCAACATTTTCAGATGTGTAAGCGTCTCTAAATATGTTCAAAGTTCAGAAAGTTTTATCAAACAGAAAATAACAAAAATTATCTTGCAGTTGTTGTAAGGTTATATACAAGTATAAAGGGTACATGTCCCTTGACTCAGTCGATTATGTAGCGCACAATTACAATTTTAACTATAACTCATACAATAATTTAGCTAGAAACGATATTCAACTAGTTATACCTTAGCTAAGACATGCTTAACAAGGCGTTTGTTGTACTGGACCATGAAAAATCACCAACTAACATGATTGAGTCGAAAACTTTCGATGGATATGGATATCATTTAGGATTCTTGTTCGAACGAATTTTAGTAACGTTTATTCATCGCTCCGGGCATTTATTTATATTATCGCTCCGGGCATTCGGCTATATTCGGTATACTATACGGAATATAAAGCTTCTTTATAACATCTAAATGACTTTCTCATGTGATCAATCGGCCATTCCATTTCAAAACATTAAAATTCCCACTGTAGTTATATAGGTGTTGGTGTGAATAAGCCCTTCGAAAAATACACAACCGCTCACTCCTACTTTTCCATTGAAAACTTTTATATTCTACATTTTACTATGTGATGAAAACATAAGGCCAAAGTTGGGAATATAAAGTTAAATTCGTACCTAAAATATGGTGTATGGTTTTCTTGTGATATTATTATTCATGTTTCTTTGTGAATGTCAGGTAAATTAGTGAATCCATTATGGCTAAAACGTTAGGGAAATCGAAATATATATAAATATATTAGATCTCGCAGAAGAAAGAGCGTGAGTTTTATAAACTATCATTATTTTTTGCAATGGGTATGGGAGAAAAGGTTGGTTAATATATGATAAATTCTCATAAAATTTAAAATAAACATCTGAGAAAATAATCACGCATTAAAACATCTTCAGCGCATTAGTTGTATCGATATCATTTGTAGGTTCGTATGATGTAAAAGCACGCGGCGCATGTCATCAACAGAATACAATAAATACTATGTTGAAATTTATTAAGACAGGGAGCGATAACATAGGGAGATATTTAATTGCTATGATGACATGCACTTTGTCAAATTGATTTAAATTTAATAAATATCAATTTCCTACCTCGAGTTGAAGGACCTTCTCCAGCGTCCCAATTAGTTGTTGGCAACGAACAAATCGGCACTAGATTAAATGGCGCACAAACCGAACGAAATATTTATTTAATTTTTATATAAACAACTCTCTGAACTGTATTGATTGTCCTCAAAAGGACAGATTATTTATTAGTGGGTTGCGCCAACCAGCTGGCGGTTTTTTGCGGTTGCGGCGAATGAATCGGCACCATATAAGGCGCACAAACCGAACGAATTAAAAGTTTAATTCTTGTATTAACAACTCTTTTTATTAAATTGGTTGTCCTCAAAAGGACAGCTTATCAATTTATGGATTGCGCCAACCAGCTGGGTAAAATTTTGACCGACGGCTCGCCCTCCATCGAGCACCTAACCAAATTTAAGATTTGTTCTTTAATAAACAACTCTTTGATTTTAATTTATTGTCCTCAAAAGGATAGATTATTTCCACCTACTGCTGCTCGCCTCCAAGTACGCTTTCCCTCAAACAGCAGCGTTTTCGAAGTCGCGGCGAAACAATCGCCACGATGAGGTAAGATGGCGGCTTGCACAAACCGACGCGATTGTGCGCCCCCATAATTCGCCAGTTTACCTCATCGCGACGATCGCTGTTTGGGAGAGCCTTGGTACTTACCACCCCCAGCTGCCTCTGCCTCTGCGACCAGCTCCGCTGCCGGACAAATGAAGCAGCTGCGACCAGCTGCCAGCGACCAGCTACTAGCGACCAGCTCCGCACAGCTTCAATGCTGCCAAACGAATGCGGAAAAATTAATGTAGTAGTAAAATTCCATTTTATTTTCATATTTTTCCGTTTTTAAAACCAATTTTTACATAGCAAGTGATTCAGCCCAATTGGCTCTACATCTTTAGTTACTAGTTAGTGTTATGAACTTAGTTCAATGATTTTAATTAATTTTTGTCTAATTCATGGTTTAGCCCTGGGGCAGTATTTGATTTTAAAATTTGATAACCTAACTATAAACTAATCTAAATCTACAATTTAAAAATCCTAGGGGTGGGGAACCAGATCCCGGATGATCTGGTGTTCCGATGCCAGGCAGCGTGCCCTGTACCGATTGATAAACTTACTGAAACGTTCTTCAAGCAATAATATGTTGGCCTGACGGTGGGCCTCAGATGTTCTTGTCCTCGGAGCAGTGTTGACAAAAGTCATCGTCAAAGTACATAAAACCACAGTAGCGACGAGTCTGTTGCCTTCAATGTCGCGCAAGGGAAACATGTTGACTAGCAACGCAAAGCCTGTCGTCGTGCAACAATAAAGTTGTAACGGTATACAAGTTCGATGATGCCAACTAGTTGTTCGTCACAAACCCTTCCTAGTCACGCAACAAAAAATATGCGAAGAACCATAAGTCATCGTTTTGATGATGCATGAATATTTTGCAATCGTCACACCTTAGATGGTGCATGACGAAAACCGGTATGTTTTGGTCGCTAAATCTAAGAATGGCGAAGACGTCCTCTACGGCTGTAAAGGGTTATTCATAAGTCACGTCGACTAATTTTTTATATTTTCAGAACTCCCCTTCTCGGCTTTTTCTAAAGGCCATTTTAAACATTTAAATGAAGCGTAGATTATGGCCAGACCTTAACGTGGTTTGTGAACTTTTGATTATTCATATGAAAATTTTCTATAACCTATTGATTAGATAAGAAAGCAGAAGACATTTTATGATTTTTATAACCGACCTACCTTCAAGAATATCTTCGCTAAAACATAATTCAACTGAACTTCTTATTTATTGTTGAGATTGCAACCTTTCATACGGTTGAAATTTTGACAGGCACAGCAAAAATGGATAAACATTTACTAGGCTCATCCTTTTCGGTAATTTTAGCTACTGAGACAAGCTGACATGAAAGCGTTCGAAGCGGAGAAAGAACTTTTATATTATACCGAAATTTTGTCCGAAGCAGCAGTTTCATAGCAGTTTCAGCCAATTTCAAGTTAGAAATCCTTTCTGCGACAAAATTCAAAGAATTTCAGCCTGTTTGGGTAAAATCATGCATTGCTGGCAAAACACACGTGCTTGCCTCCGTGTTTTTTTTTCCACCAGATCGTGCAAATAAAACTGTTCATGAATTTTTTTTTCAAAACGCCTAACAAATTGTATCAAAATTACCTCCTGAGGGTAAAGTTCACATCTTTGGTGACTTCAACCAAAGATAAGCTGACTTTTTTCAGGACTCTGAAAATAAAAGCATCTTACTTCCAGTTGTTGCAGACAATGAAACACTGCAGTTTGTTTTCGACAAAACTGCTAATTTAGGTCTAAATCAAAGTAATAACGTCAAAAATCAGCAGAACTGTTACTTAGGCTTTCTGCTGACCAATGTACACGAAGATTCATGTGCGAATGAATCATTGAATCCCTTATGGTAAAATGAAGCACTTCACACAGCAATCGAATTCTCTCTATTTAATCATGAAACTTAAAGACCCAACGACTGTGAATTCGAGGAAATCTTTGTATATCACAAAGCAAATTATGAAAATATTAAACGCAGATTATGTAGTGTAAACTGGCAACTAATTCTACACACTACCAAAATGTCGTGTAAATTTCAGTCTCCCGAGTAAGACACATGCAAGCGTCATTTAGTACATAAGAATGAGTTGAAAGTGATGTGACAATAAAGACTGGACTGGGAAAAAATGAGACACACAAAAATGATCACCAAAAATTCATTTTAAATCAGATACTTTTCAAACTTCCAGGGATTAAATAACTATATATTAACTATCTTTCGGCATAATTTATTTATTGAATTTCCTCCCCCAAGCTGAATGCTCGTACATTTCTGTTAACACTGATCTTGGGCGAGGCTTTGTCCATCTTCCTTACACAATTTTTCCCAGTTTTTCTTCAAAACTTCATCGGTTTTGAATGTTTGTCCGCTTTTCTTCAACTTCTTCTTCATTATCGCCCAAAATTTTTCGATCGGACGAAGTTCGGGTGTATTTTGCGGGTTCGTCTCCTTCGGGACCACATTAAAGCCCTTCGCTTCGTACCAATCCATTACAGGCTTGGCGTAATGGCACGAAGCGAGATCCGGCCAGAACAGCGTGGGACCACGGTGAGAGCGGAGGAACGGCAGCAAGCGCTTCTGCAAGCATTCCTCACGATAAATCTACACGTTTTGTTAGAATTCACTTGCCAGATCGGCCTTTTCACTGAGGATTTTCTTTTATTCCCCCTTCAGGCTTTTTCCTGGTATTCAGGGTCGTTTACTGGCTCCGAGAGGAATTGGGCGGAAAAACTTCCCATACAAACCGTTACCAAGGTGGAGTAAAAGAAAGAATAGGAGAAAGGGATGAGTTCAAAATAGAAAAGGCAACTTATTATGTTTGAGAATTCAATTTCTTTTTAATTTTTATCTTCAATATGGGTAGGAAAGGAAGGTTGGGAAGGGAACATTACCGGTATTGACATTTGGCTCTCGTCCAATGCGCTGTAGATTCGAATGGCGGCTACGGTGCTCCGGGTTCTCCGCTGCGTCCTGGTTTTTTTATTTATCCTTCGCTGGGCTCACTTTATAGCTGAACAAGTGCTGGACACTCAGGCCGTTGCCCGCTAAATGTCCGACACGCCACTTCACTTTTTACAGCCTCCGATACAAAATGGTCACGGATTCCACTGCACTCACTTTTCCTGCTCGAAAAATTAAAACAAAATATCGAGTGATCTAAAATACGCGCACCCAACTGTAAATGAAAACATTTACCTACTAGTCGCCGATTCCGGCAATAACAGCTGCTTATATCAGCTGATTCCGTATAATGGTATGGGAGCCATCTCAACGACAGTGAGGGTCGACTGTGGGAGCGCACTGAATAGCGCGTAACGGTTGACACAGTAAATGGGAGAATAGGGATGCCAAGGATGGGAAATAGGATATATTATTCGATTATAATTCAATTATTTCAATTCACATGTTTCTTTTTTGGTTCAGTTTATACTATTTCATAAATAAGAATTTATATAAAAATAGAAAATTTAAAGTAGAAAAGTAAAAATAAATATATACAAAAATTAAATTATTTACAAAATTTTCAAATTAAACCAATGTAACCGATAGACAGGTTACATTTAGCCCACACTTGGGAGAAAAAAAAATAAAAAAAGGTTTATTTTTTTTTCACTTGGTAGGGGTGAAGTCAAGGTAAATGAATTTGGTGCTATTTTGAAAGCTCTCTTTTCATTGAGGGTTAGGTTAATGTAGTGGAATGATTTTTCCATAATAGGAGCTCTTTTCCACAAGATCACATAACTCTCAATGATAGAGTCTGGCTATCAAAATAGAAGGATTAGGTTAGGAATGGGAATTGTTGGTGGCTCTCTTTTTATTGATGGTTAGCTAGATTTGGCGGAATGATTTTTCCATGGGAGAGGAGCTCTCTTCCGCAAAATCACGTAACCCCCAATAATAGAGTCTGGCCACCGATGAAGGAAATAAGGATAGGAGTTCTTATGATGACAGCTCTCTTTTCGTTGAAGGTTAATTTGATTTAGCGGAATGATTTTTCTCTGCGAGATCTGTTCCGCCAAATCACGAAACTTTCAACCATAGAGTCTGGCTGCCATTATAATTGGACTGGGTTAGGAGTTCTTACGGTGACAGCTCTCTTTTGTTGATGGTTAACTTGATTTAGCGGAATGATTGTGCTCTGTGAGATCTTTTCCGCCAAATCACGTAACACTCAACCATAGAGTCTGGCTGCCAACTCACGAATCTTACCTTATGCTTGGGATTATAAGGTTGAGATAAGATGAAAATGTATGAGTTGTATCGGTTAGTATGCCTTCTACAAAAATACTGCCTTTTTGGAATCATGGTTCGTCAGAATAAAGCTTTTTTTATCCGCCCTCTCGCTATTAGCCTTAGAAATTTAGATATTTATTTTACAACTAACTTAAAACAACTACTTTTTCAAAAACTAGACTATAATTGGAAGAGAAAAAGAACATTTTATTGACTCTCTACTTTTGACTTATATTTCGCCGAATATTGATTCGGGAAAAAAATTACACACTTATTCATACACATTCATTCTTACTCATTCCATACACCCACCTTTCATACATATCCGTTAATTCAATCATTTCATTCATGCAGTTGTCGGGCTCAGAAAACATTTTACCACGAACAATTTAACACACACTAATTCTAGAATAAAATATTGGGGATCCCTAATTCTAAATAATTCGAGTGTCTGGCGCTAACGCAACAGACCCGTTGAGCTAATGATTAAACTTATCGTTGAATTCGCCACCTAGGGAGGCGTTACGAAATAGATAAACATTCCCCTTTGTTTGAATCTGGCAGATCTACCAGAAATTGTAAACAAGGGGTAAGAACATAAAAAGAAGCAGGCATTGTTCAAGGCAGAGATGGGAACAACAACAAAGCTTCGCTCTGACGACGATCTACTAAAAGGCATGAATGATGGCATGTAAATACGCAGGTAAGTATTCAGTTCAATTAACTGTAATTTGTTGCTTTGTTTCAGGTTATATAGATACTCCAATTTGAACAATTTATGTAAGGCAGGCTATACTGAGCTTTCGCTATCACCCGGGCTTAAGGTGAACGGCTGGCCATATCCCTAAATTTTTACCCGTGAGGTCTTCTACCTCATAGGAAGAAGAGCCAATTTTTGCCTTTATTTTGCAGGGTAAGTACTGCGGCCCTAGCTTGGCGTTATAATTTTCAGCAGCCGAAGACTGCTTCATATTCCTTCGGTAGATCAATTGTCCTACCACGAAGGACTTTATTTATTTATTTATTTATTTATTGATATAATTCCAACTGACTTAACATCTTATTGGAATGGGGAAAAGCCATGTGGCGTAAAAACCCCTATAACTAAATCGTACACTACATAAATCAACATGAATAGAAGGAGAACAAAGCAAACAAAACTAAATTAATTCTAATACACACAAAACTTGTCAGTAAACTTAAAATAATCTGTCGTGATGGAATCAGTCGTCTAGTGTCTTCGCCATTAATGCCACAATTTCCGAACTAGCGTCTCGTCATCCAACTACGATGAATCCGGTTACGGAAGGTCTCAGCGGAACAGTTGAAATCAAACAGAGCGTAGAGTTCATTGAAGCGCGATGAAATGAATCGAATTGGATCGTGTTGGCCGTAGTTTGCTGCACGAGTTCCGAGCTGTAGAAAATTTCTTGTTCGCAGAACTCGTTCAGGAGCGTAGATGAACAATTCGGCCAGAATTCCTGGAGAGTCGGTTTCACCTAGTAGCACTTTTGCTGCGAAAACTGCTTGCATGACTGTACGCCTATGCTCCAATGTTTCAATACCCAAGAGTAAGCAACGATCCTGGTACGCTGGAAGGTTGACAGGATCATTCCACGGCAGGTGACGGAGTGCATAACGAACAAATTTTCTTTGGACTGCTTCAATCCACGCAATCCAGATTCTTTGGTACGGGCACCACACCAAGGCTCCAAATTCCAGAATAGAACGCACGAGAGAGCAGTACAATGCTTTCAGACAGGTGGGATCACGAAACTCGTCGGAGATCTTAAACATGAAACCGAGCTGTCTGTTTGCTTTGGTAATCATATCCGTGTAGTGTTGTCTAAATGTCAAACCGGAGTCAAGCGTGACTCCAAGGTCATGAACAGTATCAACTTTCTGCAGAGGTTGATTGTTTATCATGTAATCAAACGCAATTGGGTGCAATTTTCGATGGAAAGTGATAATAAAGCATTTACTAACACTCAGAGTGAGGAAATTCCTGGAGCACCACTCTTCAAAGCTGCTGATCAAGTGCTGTAGTCGTAAACAATCAGCGAAGCATCGCACAACCACATAAATTTTCACATCGTCTGCATAGAACGACCTGCAGTTAGGTGGAAGTAGCAGTCCAACCTCGTTGATGAAAATTGAGAACAGCAGTGGTCCCAAGTTGCTGCCTTGAGGTACGCCCGACATATTAGTAAAGTAGCTCGATTGAGCTGAGCCGATCTTCACACAGAGTATCCTGTCCGTTAGATAAGATTTAAACCAACGAACTAAGTTATTTGACACACCAAGTTTGTCTAACTTTGCCAAAAGTATAGCATGGTCGACCCGGTCGAAAGCAGCCTTGAGATCCGTGTAAACAACGTCGACTTGAGATCCAGTTTCCATATTCCGGAGACACGAGGAAACGAAAGGTGCAAGGTTGGTTGAAATCGATCTTCTGGGGTGAAATCCATGTTGTTCAGGAGAGATGTAGTGTCTGCAACTAGCGAACAACAAGTCGTTGACGATGATCTCGAAGACTTTTGAGCAGGCACAGAGCGATGTGATCCCTCGATAATTTTCGGCATTTTGTTTATCTCCTTTCTTGAAAATCGGGAACATGAACGAAGATTTCCAACGTGTTGGATATTTTCCCTGGCGTAACGAGATATTGAAAATCTTCAAAAGAGGAATCATGAACACTGCAGAGCAATTCTTAAGTACACATGAAGGAATTCCGTCGGGTCCTGCCACGTTTGAGAGTTTCAGCTTCCGGATTGCGGCTTCAACGAGGTCTGATGTAATCGCAGGAATATTGAAGTCGAACGCGTCTCTGGGAGTATCTCTGAGTGCTTCGCTGACTTGCTCCAATGCTGGCACGGTGTTATTGAAAACACTTTTGAAGTGCTCAGAAAGGAGATCACATTTGTCCACTGGTGTGCTGGCGATTCTGTCGCCAAGATGAATTTCAACCGGTAGCCCGTTAACATTCCTTTTTGTGTTCACAAATGACCAGAACAACTTTGGGTTGCGCCGAAGGTTAGATTGGATCCGTTTTGAATAATTCTTGTAGAGAAGACGATTGTAAATTCGGTATTGGGTACTAGCTTCAGAGAAGATTCGCTTGGTGAATTGATTTCGAGTTTTGCAGTACTTACGAAGAGCCTTCGACCTCACACGTTTCAGGTACCGTAAATGAGCATTAGACCAAGGAGGTTTACGAGCAGGTCTCCTCAGAGGAACAAAATCAGATATAGCCCGGGACACAACCTCGTCAAAAAAGTCTACAGCTTCATCGATAGTGGAGCACGAGTCAAGGAACTGCCAATTTACTTGGGATAGATATTGGTTCATTGCGGCGAAATCAGTTCTTCGGAAGTTCAGACCATGTGGATCAACGATGTTATCAAAGGTAATAGGTACTGATAGATTGATAATAATCTCCAGCGCAGGATGATCGGCGTCGAGGCTAATTAAAGGTTCGGAGGCTTCAACAACAGTACATTCCATTACGGCAGCTTCATTTACCAATACAAGATCAAGCAGTCTCGAGTTACGATTTAACGTTGAATTTATTTGCGTTAAATCATGAAGGCTGAATCCATCCATCAATGCACAGCAGACAGGTGGCATATGCGAACGAAGAACGTCAATTGTGGGATGACCAATCATGGGAACATTCCAAACCAACCCAGACTGGTTGTAATCGCCAAATATTAACGCGTAGTCGTTGTGATCTAAACGGGATAACACAGCGCCAATCGAACTGATATGGTTCTCAATGCTGTTCAAATCAGATTTCCTATCGGGAGGTAAGTACATGGCACCGATACTTAACTTCCTATGTGGAGTTATTATCTGGACCCATAACTGTTCGAGCGAAGGGTCAATAGGAGTAGGATCCAGGCAACTGTGAAGCCTATTGGAAACTGCGATCAAAACGCCACCACCGCGAGATTTGGTGCTATTTATGCGATTACGATCATTCCGAAAAACAGTGAACTGATCTCCAAATAGTTGAGCGGAATGAATTTGGTCATTGAGCCAGGTTTCGGTGAGAACTATTACGTCGACGTTCGAATCGACGGCAGCTAAGAAAAAGTTGTCTATTTTCGTTCGTAGACCGCGAACATTCTGATAATAAGCCAGTAGTCCGTGAAGCATAGCAGGCGAACAATCAGAGTGGCTGGAATTGAAGGGCGAATCAGGTCTGGCTGGGCAAGTAATGGAGTCGTACTTGCCTGAAGAAGCGTTTTGGAAGACCCTCTCCCCACTCTCACACGTAGGCCCGGGGCGGCTGCAGATCGCTGGCGGGAATGGCTCGACTACGGTGAGGGGATCGAGGGCTTCCGCAATACTAAACTCGGTGCGTCCCAGGATTCGGCTAACACTAGTTGTTTCGTAAGATGCAGCTTCCAAACATGCTTGAAATATGCTGGAATCGGAGAGCGAATCAGGTTTTGTTGGGCTAATAGCTAAATCGTACTTGCCTGCAGAAGCGTTTTGGAAGACCCTCTCCCACACCCACACGTAGGGCCGGGACGGCTGCAGGTCGCTGGCTGGAATGGCGCGACTGCGGTGGGGGATCGAGGGCTTCCATTTCACTAAATTCGGTGCGTCCCGGTGAAAAAACAGGTGGTTGTATGTCGTATCGTTGAGCATCAAATCCTTTATCTTTGTAATTAATTAACGCTGCATTACAACTGCTGGTGGTTAACCGGTTGTAGGCGTCAGGAATATAGCGGAGGATTTCCGAAATTTTTGAGTAGAATATTCCTCAAACTCACGGAACATAATGCCTTCCGGCCATGTCGATGGGTCAAGCGCGCTTGTCTTCAGGGAAGGGTCCAAACCAATTTTAAAGGAGATAAAGGTCATGTTGCTTGTATCCCTTCCTTTGGCCACAAGTTTGATAACCTCAGGGTCCTGGGTTAACTCAAGGTTTGCACGTATTAAAGCCAAAATTTCTTCATTGGTGACATCAGGACGTATTCGAGACAAATAAAGCCAAAATTTATTCACCGGCTGAGCAGTAATTGAAACGGACACTGCATTCTGGTCAACCTGCTTGGAACCAGATTGACATTCGAACGCCTTTAGTTCCAAATCAGGTCCACGAGGTCGTTTGGCAGCTCGAGTTTGTCCGATTTGTGGCCATTGCCGGATCGTTGGTGATTGCATACACGGTGCGGGTTTATGCGACAACAGCTTTATTTCCGTATGTAAGCTGCTGATTGCCTCAGTGAGAGACACCAACGGGGACTTCTCATCGGCCGCCTTGGTAATGGAACGGAGATGTGAATTCTCAAATAACTCAGCACATTTATCACACATCCAAAACAAGTTTTTGCGATGCGGCGTGAAATAGCCAAGAAGTGCCCGTGACACATTTGAACATGTCATATGGAACATGCCACCGCAATATCCTCGGCATGTGACAAATTCTATGCCGGTGATCGCTTCATAGCACTTGGCGCAATTTTTCTCTTCACCCATCGTTACACACGTGGTTTTGGGTAATCGCCTTTAAGTATACAACGATGCAATACAGTGAAAATAGCACAACGGGGACGAAAATTTACTCAATCGATAACAATGGTGTCGATTATTAGCTTGAAGATAATACGTCTCTACTCTCAGCAATCGAAGCGATGGAAAAACAAATGGCACGGCACATACAATTAGAGACCGAAATTATCCACAGATCGTCACCAAACGATCAATTATTTCACTTCGTACAAACACATTCAACACATTCAAACACACGCTGATATATAGTCAGCAAATAAAATCATACACGTATTGAAAACACTAAATAAACGGTAAAATCGTAAGCGCGAAGTATGGCACAACTGCTTGCTTGCGAAGTATATATGTAGCGAAAGTGCGGCTTCGCAAATTATACTGGGTTCGGGACGTATCGTGGGACTTCTCAAGATTCTTCCGGACAATCTCATGGATCTTGGCGAACATTTGTTTTCGCCTCATCTCCTTCTCCTCCTCAGAGAGTTCTTCACCATGGCGTGCGAGGCGATGGTCGGATCCCTGTTCTGCTAACTCTTGCCCGTGGGTGATGAAGTACGGCGTAAACCCTGTGGAGGAGTGCACACTTGTGTTTAGCATCATCTCAATTTCGGGTATCTTCGTGTCCCACAGTCGCTGGTCGGTTTGTACGAAAGTGCGGATAGCCGCATTTATTGTTCGGTTCACTCGCTCTACAGGGTTCGATTGTGAATGATACCGGGAGTTCAACCAGTGCGTGATTTTGAAGAGATCTAGAAGTTCTTTGAAGTTTCTCGAAACGAAAGAGCTGCCATTGTCTGTGATAATGGTTTCAGGGACAGAATTTCTAAAAACCACTGATTCTTCAAAATCACACACAAGGTTGAACTGTCCAGCTTCTTCACCGGGTGAATCATCACCCATTTTGAAAAGTAATCGCAAATCACTAGGATGTGCTGATTTCCTTTCCGACTACGTGGCAGAGGACCCACAAAGTCCATCGAAATAATCTGCCACGGTCGGGACGCACAACGCATTTTTCCCATTTCGGGGGTCGTCTGTACAAATGACGGTTTGACCTCTTTGCAGGTAGTGCATTCTTGAATATAGGTCCTAATTTGTTTAGCCATCTTAGGCCAATAATAGCGTTGCTGTATACGGGCAAGAGTTTTACTAAAACCAGTATGAAATTGATTATCATGGGCCTGTTTCAACACTTCGGGGACTTCATCGGTGGAAAGGACTTGTTTCCATTCGAAACGGGAATCGAACGGTATATTTTTTGTGGCAACAAACTTAAGCAATCTACCGTTCTCGACCTTAAAGTCGATGAAATCATCGGGACGATTGATGACCTTTTCCTTGAGGGAATTATACCACGTTGAAGTAGGTGAATCTTGGACAGCAGCAATACTCCGTGACAGGGCATCCGGGACAACATTTTCTTTACCCTTTCGGTGTACTACTGTCATGTCGAATTGCTGAAAGTCCAAGCTCCATCGACTACAACGGGAACCAACTTTCCACTTCGTCTTGAGGATGTGGGTCAACGCCGACGAATCCGTCACTAAGGTGAAATGGTAGCCTTCGATATACCCCCGAAATGCTTCAATGGAGAGCAGAGCGGCGAGAGCCTCTTTCTCAGCAGCGTGGTAGTTCTTTTGTGGAGTGGTGAGCTTGCGGGAAAAATAGGATATAACTCTCTCACCATCCTCTTGCTGCTGAGTGAGTACTCCCGCAACAGCTACATCGCTTGCGTCCGTCTGGATAATAAAGGCTCGGGAGAAGTCGGGACTTCCCAGAATCGGTGCTGTGATGAGCTGCTCCTTTATAAGACAAAAGGCTTTCTCTGCTGCTTCATTCCAGCCGATGATCTTTGTTTTGGTTTTCAGGAGATCCGACATTGGCCCACAAATCTTGCTGAAGTTTGGAATGAAGCGTCGGTAATAATTTGCCATCCCGAGAAATCTCCTAAGCTTGGTGATCGTGGTCGGCTTTTCGTATTCCACAATTGGTCGAATTTTGTCGGGATTCCCACGGAGGCCTTGAGAGTTTAGGAGATATCCCAGGAAGGAAATTTCCGGCATTCCAAACAGTGACTTCTCGAGATTTATCATAAGGTTGGCTCTGTTTAGTCTACGCGCAATTTCCCGAAGTAATTGTACATGATGCTCAAATGTCTCCGTTACCACGACTATATCGTCGAGGTAGACGAAGACATAAGGTTCCAATTCACCATGACTAAGAACTTGGTCCATTAACCTTGCAAGGGTAGCCGGGCTATTTACGAGACCGAATGGCATCCTGGTGAATTGGAACAACCCCTTTCCTTGCACGCTAAAGGCCGTATATTTACGGGACGACTTTTCCAGAGGAACTTGAAGAAATGCCTCTGAAAGATCTATGGTCGATAGATATTTCGCCTTTGGAAGTTGGCCTAAGATTCGGCAAGGGTGAGGCAAGGGTAAGCATCACGAACAGTGCGTTCGTTAACCTTGCGCGCATCTAAACAAAGCCGAACCTTATTAGGCTTGATGACTGGCACGCAATTTAGTGACCAGTCCGAGGTGCTCGGTTCAATAATGCCACCGTCAAGCAGCCTTTGCAACTCTATAGACACCAAACCTTGTGTCTTAGGAGACATTACATAGGGAAACTGCCTAACCGGAGGCTTTTTCCGCCATTCTTCGGCAAGCTCAATTTTGTGCTCTGCCAGCGGAGTGGTAGACAGTTTCCCGGGGAGCGCGGGAATGAAAAGGGTCTTTATATGGTCTATAGTTTGCTGTTCGGAAGCAGTTAGGACAGTGGATGATGAAGACGGCCCAGAACTATCGTCTTCCTCGGTAGTGTCAACAATGGCACAACTTGTAATAGTGGGCTGGATATGGAAAGTCTTCCAAAAGTCCATTCCACAAATACAGTTGATGGCTAAGTTTGGAACTACCAAAGTTGGGACAACCTTCTCTACGCCATTCCACAAAAAGGGTAGATAAACCTGGCCCCTGACATTAAGAACTTCTCCGCTCGCCGTACGCAAATTCATTGGGTCTCGAAGTGGAAAGATTCGTTTCGGTTTGACGGAATTATAAGTGGAATCATTAATTAAAGTTAAATTGCTTCCGCTGTCTAGAAGAGCTTGGAAGCTTACCCGTACACCTTCACTGAAGTGTAGGGTCGGTTATCGTTTGGAAGTTGGTAATTTATTATGTACGACGCCGGTGTCTCCGGATAGAGATTCTCTGAAACCGGTTCAAAATATGGAAAAGGGTTCACGCTTAAAAGTTGGGGTTTAGCGGGCGGCGATTTTGGCTCGCTGTTAAGGCGTTTTTTGTACAAAACGGACAGTTGTTCGATGGATAGCCTCGGAACCCACAATTCTCGCACAGAACCCCTTTTGGAAGCCTGCATCGATCCATTCGATGACCGAACTTACCGCAGTTAAAACAGTGTCGGCTCGAAGGAGGCTCATGAGCATCGATCATTTCCTCCAATGTGGTTAGTGGACGCGCTTGTCCCAGAGAAGTAGTTCCGGGGCGGCTAATGTTTTGGTTTGTATGCAATTGTGCATTGAAATTATTTCGGGGCACAAACGACTGCTCCCTCGGCGATTCCTTGCTCTGCTCATATTTTTCAACAGTGTTTACCGACTTATCGGGTCCAAAAACCTTGTTATACACTGAGAAGTTTATGGCATCGACCTTTTGACCCGCGGATACAAGCGCCGGAAGGTCAGCTATCGTGAGGAAATTCAGTTGCCGCTTGTAATCAATCCTCATATTCTGCAGCAGAATTTGAACTTTTTCAAATTCTGGCAGTGGAACACTCATAGTTCCGAAAAGCTCCTCCATTGAATGATAATATTGGAGAAACGTTTCATTGCGTAACTGATGGCGCTGATATACCTTCATTTTCATTAGGGTATCTAGATCAGGGTGCATAAATGTCCTCCTAAGCTCTAGTATCAAATGCTGCCAGTTTATCAAACGGCCCGATGCACGCATGGTCATATACCATTGAAGTGCCGGTCCTTTAAAAAGGTGAATCGCCGAATCAAAGAGTTCCACTTCCGAAACATGCTCAGCCACAGACATCGCGTGAACCATACCGAGAAACTGGTTCAGCTTCAAACCCTGATCTTCCCCGTCGTACTTCGCTATTGTCCACTTGGACACGGGTAAGGTATGACGCCCCTGATTACCCGGTAAAATTGGATTGAATGGTGTGAATGCAGGATTCGCATGGGGATATGAAGTTGAAGCCGGGTTGGATGTCTGTTGGAAACCCGTAGCCTGCATTTCTAGAAATGGATTAGGAGGTTGCGAGAAACCCGATGTCGGATTTCCTGGCCCTGGATGCGAATTATATGTGAAACACGATGCCGGATTTCCTAGACACGGATTGTAAATAGGAGCAATGTTCATGGCTGAAGTTCCCTGCCACCGGCTTGGAGTTGGAACGCTACTCATAGTTGGATATCCTACTAACGAGTTGGTAGTCTGAGTACAACCGGATGGCTGAAAAACTGAACTATTCTGCAGGTGAAGACATAGGAGGTAATGCGGTTGGGTAACTTTGAGGAAGTGAGAAGCTGACGCTAGAGGTTAACCCTGAAACACTGGTCGCTGTAGAGCGCGTATGGCTCTGAGAAAATCGAGAATGCCCTGAGTAGGGCGCACCCAATGAATCTGAACACGAAGTAAGCACAGTACGTTGCGGAATGTCTGTAAGCTGTTGGTTCCTACCTGGTACCTCTGATCTAATGTTTTGAGACTCCTCTTCACGTTTCTTGTCTCGATTTATTAGCTCCAGGGTAAGATCACTGATTCGCGTCAATAAAGATTCTAGTAGAGGGCTGATAGGCACGTTTGCTGGGAGCTCAATACCCGCTTCACCTACCCCTGAATATTTCCCCGGTTTGGGTAGCGATAAAGGTGCGAGAACCCCCTCAGTCTGGAATAAATCAATCAAAGCGTGATCCTCTGGATCCCCACGATTCACCATTCCCGATACCCCAGGTTCCATATAGTAATACTATATCAACAGTTTCACTACATCATCAAGCATTGAGTTCAAAAACTTTTTTGCCTCATCATCCGCTTGCTTCAACAAAAGAACCATGCGGTGGCCGAAATGCAACAATTTAGATTGTCCTCTCACCCTCAGATTTTTGTCATTCTGCCTCAGACCGTCAAATATTTCCTCATAATTGCGTCTGCAATACTCGATCGTGTCCTCCCAATTAATCTCAAGTTCCACCTCAACAAACTTATGCTCTTCTTTTTCGCTTTTTAAATGATCACGAAGACTCCTTCGTCTTCTTGAGTAGCTGCGATCGTCCCCAATTACAATTGACCGAATCTTCAGCTCAAAATCTAATTCTTCCGTCGATAAATGGTCCACCCTTAAGCTGTGGTACCATTCTAGTATTTTTTAACTGCGTGTGTGTGTTCACTGCTATGTTCACTAAGTGCTTCCGCCATGTTTCACTTGAGTTTAAATGCACAAAAGTAAAATAAAAATTCCTAAACCTACAAAGACTAACTATGCTAACTAAAATGTAAAATAAATTCAACAAAGAAAATGTAAAAATGTACACAAAATCACTAATTTTAACTAAAATATCCCCACAATGCTACTTACCACATAAAAATTGCAAAAAAAGCAGCTAAATTACACCCTAAATTAAAATTACTGCCTAAAAATGTTACGGAAAGGCTCAAAAATTACAAAAAAAAACAGCATCAAACTATGCTATTCCATTAAATTAGGCACTCAATAAGAAAAAATATAAATTAAAAAAACCAAAAATGTAATGGCATAAGCTCACTGAAGCACTGTAAATCAATTAGAAAAAAGTCACTTACTGTTCACTTAAACTCTACTAATTGTTCTAATTTATTGTAAGCACTGTCTCAAGACAAAAAGGCTAAATTTCTAACACTAATTTGAAAAGATCTAAAAAACTATAGAAACAATAATCATTATCATCATCCGAACCGGTTCACAAAAGGAAAATAGCACTTTCATCGATTTCAATACTTTTCCGAATACAACTCATTCACCTTTCACTGTAAAAACAATTGGAATAAAGGATTCCAATTCCACCCGGAGCTTACTTGAAAAGGATTCCAATTTTCAAAGAAAAATGGGATCCTTTTCTTTATTTTGCGTTGGGCGCCAATTGTTAGTTTTCACTTGCCAGATCGGCCTTTTCACTGAGGATTTTCTTTTTTGGTTCAGTTATAGAAATTCAGTAATAGAAAATTTAAAGTAGAAAAGTAAAAATAAATATATACAAAAATTAAATTATTTACAAAATTTTCAAATTAAACCAATGTAACCGATAGACAGGTTACACACCGCGTTCATCTGCTGCTCTCATGTTTGATGTGCTCAATAAACATAAACACGAGCAGGAGAGCGCGTATTGGATGAACGCGCACTGGTGAGAGCCAAGCTCAAGCTCAGCGCCGCTCGTGTGTTCGTGAAGACTGGGAGAAACTAAAAGCACTCGAGGTCATATCATCATTTAAACCAAACGGCCGTGTTTAGGGCTACCAAATGCTTTCGAAAGAGTGTACAATAAAATTTCCCTCAATCTTACACTTTAACACTTTTTCATGATCAACAAACGTAAAAAAACGTTCCTTGATGTTTGCCACAGTTTTCTTAGTAGATAAAATACTATCCAAGACAAATAAGCTCAAGTAACAATAAATTGTTATAATAACAATTTAACACACGATATTATGAAATTGAATAATTTTACGAATTGGTGTAAAATATTGGATATAACAGGTTTACAAGGTTTATTTCTATGCGCATTTCTTTGCATACTGTTTTAGGTAGAATGAAAATCCGAAGTCCAAAAATGAAAATCATCAGGTCATCAGGTCTAAATATTTTACTTTAAAAGTTTTTTGAAACAAGTGCACAGCAACATACAAATGAAGCTTTAATTTAAGTTTTGTTCATCAGTTTTACATCTTTTGTTATCCAAATGAAATCTCTTCGTCTTAATGACAAATGAAAACTATTTGAATTATCTTTCAAACGATATTTGAATCATCAAAATAAGTTGAAAATATCGTTTTGAACAAAAGAATCTGACACTTTATTCAAAATATTGTCCATAAGTAGATATTACCATATATGAACAACTGTTATTTCTGAGCTGCCATGTATATTTTTATCATTTTACAAGAAAAAGAAAAAATGTGAAAGATTTTTCGTTCTATTTTTAAATTTTAAATCGTTTTAAAATTTGAAAAGCTGTTTGCAGTGATTAGTTTTTCTTAATTTTATCATTTATTGAATAGTATTTATGAGATGAAATTTTTCAGAAGCAAAAAAATTCTCATCTCCATGAGAGGCTCTAGGAGTGGAAGGTAATTTATTGCGATTTGATCCTCTCCTAATTATCTGTTGGGTTGATTTTTGGCATGTACCGACTATTTTACACATTTATTTATTCAGTATTTATGTTGTTAAAAATCATAAACTTGTTTTTTAAATAACTTTTGATTGTTTACTCGATTTAATTATTTTGAACATGAAACAAGAGATAAATTTCTTCTGCTACGAATAAAATCGTATTTTTCTAACAGAAAGTAAGCAGTTGGGTCACTTTGTTATATTTTTTCTCATACCTAGGAGAAGTAAACATTAATTTGAATAGTCAATCTAGAAAATTGGTCAAAAAGGGCCAAAAGTTATAAATTTTCAAAAAAAATAATAACATTTTTAGAAATCGTGATTTTCTGAGCCACTCCATCCCGGGAATGGTCACCCTACTGACGATATAAAATTTTATAGGTCTTATTTTCGATAAGACACAAACCTACCAAATATTTCCGAGCTCTGCAAGATTGTAGGGTATGTGTCCCTTGACTCAGCCTATTATGCAACCATCGATCACATTTTTGATTATAACTCATATAGTTTTTATGCTGTAAGCGAGATTCAAGTAGTTATACACTTGCTAAGATATGTTTGATAAGATATTTAGCAGTATGTATCACGAAAAGTTATACAACTCTTTTTGTAAAGTCAGAAACGTTCGAGGGATGTGGATTTAATGTCGGTCTATAGCACCAAATTGGGTCTATTTGTGGATGCAAGTTCGTCACATTCGATGGATTTACTACTAAAGGCAGTCTTTGTTCGGTTTTTATTTCCTAATTTTATGAATTAAGGCATCGTAAGCTGTACTCGATTTACTTGATACAACATTTCACAAAACAAACTTAAGTAAAATTGCCTCGAAACACTTAAGCGATGTTCATATATGATTTATCAGCCATTCAATAATGAAAACATTATAATTCACTATACAATGATTTTGTCTCTTCAATTTGTTTTCAGATGAGCCACTTGGATATAAACAACCGCAAGTTCATGCATTTCCAATTGAACAGGCCATAATTAGGAACATCCAAAAAATATGTCCCCAACATTGGGTCTACGATTTTCTTGTAAAATCATTGTTATTTTACCTATGTGAACCTTGTAACTATTTTCTGCACATCCAGACTGCATTACTTGCTTTATCGATTCAATTAAGCCAAATTTAGATCACTTGAAGATCGTGTAGATCATCGATTCAGCTTAACCAGTGAAATCAAGATGCCCCAAAAGTTCAAGAAAATTACGCAGAAGTGAACAACTTTATGTAGATTAATATTGTCTCAATTGCTTCGGATTACATCGGTCATCCTAATAGCAACATGATATTGTTGATTATCGCTAAATTAATGACACATTTGGTACATAGGCCGAATGAAGGAGCTAGGCTAACATTACATTCCCTTACCCTATATCTAGTTTTCATGGAATCAGAGGAAATATACGAAATATCAAGAACCGATTTGCAGAGTCAAAAGTACTTTATCTTCATTGATTTTTTTTCCGTTTGGATGGTAGAGAAGATCTAATATTCGCGAATAAACAACTTAAGCACAAAGCTATCAAACCTCTATAGGGTGATTGAAAACCGGGAAAACCCTTCTGATGAAATCCCTGTCCGACCGAAAACAGTTTGAGTGTATTGAACGCCGCAAGGAGCAAAAGGGAATAAAAACAATCTTTCGGATATGAAACTGAACCATGTGCAAACATAGATGTTTTGAGCGCGGCTGCGAGCGCCGCACTGTGGGACGAAACGCCAAAAACATGAACTTTTTACAATAACTCGTTAAAACGTGTTCTTAACATTTTGGTGTCTTCAGATGAATATTTTCAAAAAATATAACGCATTTAATGGTGACAAATGTTAGTTCGCAGCTTCACCACAGGCGCCGCTGCAAACTTGATTTTTTTTAAATGATGAGATAGAGAGTTAAAGTCTTCGGCAAAGTTGTAGATAATTTTAATACAAACAACATTGCTGAAAACATTAACCTTCTATCTGGTTACTGTGCCGAGGTACGTGTTTTTTAAAATGGCGGGCTTTGGAAACTAGTTTTTTGTGATTATTTAATAAATGTGCAGTTTTAGGTCAAAATAATGTTCTACAAAGTTGTACAAATAATCAAAATATAAATTTTCTCTACAATCACCTTACGTCTAAAACCTTTATGGGAGAAGTTATAGTAGTTTTATTGTGAAAAATATACATTTTTCATAGCCCTTTAGCTGGCGGGGATGCAAGTGGATGCACATGAAACCTCATAGGGTTCAAAATATAGGATGTATTATAGCATATTATGTTGGTTTCATGTGTATCCATGATTATCCCCAAGAGTGAACCTGTGTTCTATAAAGTAGCGAATATACCATTAAAACTATCATAAATGCTAATCTTCCTAATTGAGAACCCTATTATCGTGTAAAAACTTGTATGTTTTGTATATTTTTATAATTTTATGCATAACTGTTGCTATTGAGTTGTGCACATACCAGGGCCCACGCGCTCTTATGACAATACTCTTAAAAATTCAATATATTTCACACACACACATACACACACACGTGCACACACACACACATATTTTAAGGAAATCCTTTCACCCCTAACTTCATCCTCTCTTACTTCTATCCATACACTTGCACTCACACAAACACACACACATACGCACCTGTCAAATGTTTTTTATTCTACAGCCGAGAAAGTTTACTTCTCTGTGGATTGTGAATCGCGGATCATGAGGTGAAAAAGTGCAAACCGTGTAAACCGTGTGTTGATAAAAGTGCGTTTCAAGTACAGAAAATGGCTGACATAACAGCTAATGAAAACATTTGACAGGTGCGTATGTGTGTGTGTTTGTGTGAGTGCAAGTGTATGGATAGAAGTAAGAGAGGATGAAGTTAGGGGTGAAAGGATTTCCTTAAAATATGTATGTGTGTGGGTGTGGGTGTGTGTGTGTATGTGTGTGTGTGCGCGCGTGTGTGTGTGTGCACGTGTGTGTATGTGTGTGTATGTGTGTGTGAAATATATTGAATTTTTAAGAGTATTGTCATAAGAGCGCGTGGGCCCTGGTATGTGCACAACTCAATAGCAACAGTTATGCATAAAATTATAAAAATATACAAAACATACAAGTTTTTACACGATAATAGGGTTCTCAATTAGGAAGATTAGCATTTATGATAGTTTTAATGGTATATTCGCTACTTTATAGAACACAGGTTCACTCTTGGGGATAATCATGGATACACATGAAACCAACATAATATGCTATAATACATCCTATATTTTGAACCCTATGAGGTTTCATGTGCATCCACTTGCATCCCCGCCAGCTAAAGGGCTATGAAAAATGTATATTTTTCACAATAAAACTACTATAACTTCTCCCATAAAGGTTTTAGACGTAAGGTGATTGTAGAGAAAATTTATATTTTGATTATTTGTACAACTTTGTAGAACATTATTTTGACCTAAAACTGCACATTTATTAAATAATCACAAAAAACTAGTTTCCAAAGCCCACCATTTTAAAAAACACGTACCTCGGCACAGTAACCAGATAGAAGGTTAATGTTTTCAGCAATGTTGTTTGTATTAAAATTATCTACAACTTTGCCGAAGACTTTAACTCTCTATCTCATCATTTAAAAAAAATCAAGTTTGCAGCGGCGCCTGTGGTGAAGCTGCGAACTAACATTTGTCACCATTAAATGCGTTATATTTTTTGAAAATATTCATCTGAAGACACCAAAATGTTAAGAACACGTTTTAACGAGTTATTGTAAAAAGTTCATGTTTTTGGCGTTTCGTCCCACAGTGCGGCGCTCGCAGCCGCGCTCAAAACATCTATGTTTGCACATGGTTCAGTTTCATATCCGAAAGATTGTTTTTATTCCCTTTTGCTCCTTGCGGCGTTCAATACACTCAAACTGTTTTCGGTCGGACAGGGATTTCATCAGAAGGGTTTTCCCGGTTTTCAATCACCCTATAGAGGTTTGATAGCTTTGTGCTTAAGTTGTTTATTCGCGAATATTAGATCTTCTCTACCATCCAAACGGAAAAAAATCAATGAAGATAAAGTACTTTTGACTCTGCAAATCGGTTCTTGATATTTCGTATATTTCCTCTGATTCCATGAAAACTAGATATAGGGTAAGGGAATGTAATGTTAGCCTAGCTCCTTCATTCGGCCTATGTACCAAATGTGTCATTAATTTAGCGATAATCAACAATATCATGTTGCTATTAGGATGACCGATGTAATCCGAAGCAATTGAGACAATATTAATCTACATAAAGTTGTTCACTTCTGCGTAATTTTCTTGAACTTTTGGGGCATCTTGATTTCACTGGTTAAGCTGAATCGATGATCTACACGATCTTCAAGTGATCTAAATTTGGCTTAATTGAATCGATAAAGCAAGTAATGCAGTCTGGATGTGCAGAAAATAGTTACAAGGTTCACATAGGTAAAATAACAATGATTTTACAAGAAAATCGTAGACCCAATGTTGGGGACATATTTTTGGATGTTCCTAATTATGGCCTGTTCAATTGGAAATGCATGAACTTGCGGTTGTTTATATCCAAGTGGCTCATCTGAAAACAAATTGAAGAGACAAAATCATTGTATAGTGAATTATAATGTTTTCATTATTGAATGGCTGATAAATCATATATGAACATCGCTTAAGTGTTTCGAGGCAATTTTACTTAAGTTTGTTTTGTGAAATGTTGTATCAAGTAAATCGAGTACAGCTTACGATGCCTTAATTCATAAAATTAGGAAATAAAAACCGAACAAAGACTGCCTTTAGTAGTAAATCCATCGAATGTGACGAACTTGCATCCACAAATAGACCCAATTTGGTGCTATAGACCGACATTAAATCCACATCCCTCGAACGTTTCTGACTTTACAAAAAGAGTTGTATAACTTTTCGTGATACATACTGCTAAATATCTTATCAAACATATCTTAGCAAGTGTATAACTACTTGAATCTCGCTTACAGCATAAAAACTATATGAGTTATAATCAAAAATGTGATCGATGGTTGCATAATAGGCTGAGTCAAGGGACACATACCCTACAATCTTGCAGAGCTCGGAAATATTTGGTAGGTTTGTGTCTTATCGAAAAAAAGACCTATAAAATTTTATATCGTCAGTAGGGTGACCATTCCCGGGATGGAGTGGCTCAGAAAATCACGATTTCTAAAAATGTTATTATTTTTTTTGAAAATTTATAACTTTTGGCCCTTTTTGACCAATTTTCTAGATTGACTATTCAAATTAATGTTTACTTCTCCTAGGTATGAGAAAAAATATAACAAAGTGACCCAACTGCTTACTTTCTGTTAGAAAAATACGATTTTATTCGTAGCAGAAGAAATTTATCTCTTGTTTCATGTTCAAAATAATTAAATCGAGTAAACAATCAAAAGTTATTTAAAAAACAAGTTTATGATTTTTAACAACATAAATACTGAATAAATAAATGTGTAAAATAGTCGGTACATGCCAAAAATCAACCCAACAGATAATTAGGAGAGGATCAAATCGCAATAAATTACCTTCCACTCCTAGAGCCTCTCATGGAGATGAGAATTTTTTTGCTTCTGAAAAATTTCATCTCATAAATACTATTCAATAAATGATAAAATTAAGAAAAACTAATCACTGCAAACAGCTTTTCAAATTTTAAAACGATTTAAAATTTAAAAATAGAACGAAAAATCTTTCACATTTTTTCTTTTTCTTGTAAAATGATAAAAATATACATGGCAGCACAGAAATAACAGTTGTTCATACACTCAGTAGCAAAAAAAAAGCCGAGCAAAATTTTGCTTCCAAAAAATGCCATGTTCAACTAACTGTTACTTTGTCAATTATCAATATTTTTAGCTGAAACTTTCATCACACTATGAACAATGTATAGACCCTATGTGGTCGAAATTTTATGTTGATCAAACTTATACATTTTATGTTTTCATTACATATGTGAAAAAAGTCATTTTTGGACATACCAATTTCAAAAATCCGTATTTCTGTGAAAAATTTAGGTAGCACATTTTAAATTTCACAATAGCCTAAAAATACATAGGAAATATTGTGGACGAAATTTGAATTATTTCCATCAAGTGGTTTGGACTACAGCTGGCGTCAAAGTTAACGCACCAACATGAACATTTCCCTTTTTCACCCGATACTGACCTTGCTGAAATATCGGTGCAAAAAAAAAGCCGAGGTGAATTCATCTAACTAAGACACATGATTTGTTACGCCTGAAATATCCAAAATAACTAGTGTAACTCACGAAAAACTTCAACATATGGCATACAGCATCAATTGGATTGAAAAAAATACGTATACAGTGTTATACAGTATTTTTAATAAAATTCACCTCGGCTTTTTTTTTGCACCGATATTTCAGCAAGGTCAATATCGGGTGAAAAAGCGAAATACTCATGTTGGTGCTTCAACTTTGACGCCAGCTGTAGTCCAAACCACTTGATGGAAATAGTTCAAATTTCGTACACAATATTTCCTATGTATTTTTAGGCTATTGTGAAATTTAAAATATGCTATCAAAATTTTTCACAGAAATACGAGTTTTTGAAATTGGTATGTCCAAAAATGACTTTTTTCACATATGTAATGAAAACATAAAATTTGTAAGCTTGATCAACATAAATTTTCGACCACATAGGGTCTATACATTGTTCATAGTGTTGTGAAAGTTTCAGCTAAAAATATTGATAATTGACAAAGTAACAGTTGGTTGAACATGGCATTTTTTGGAAGAAAAATTTTGCTCGGCTTTTTTTTTGCTACTGAGTGTATATGGTAATATCTACATATGGACAATATTTTGAATAAAGTGTCAGATTCTTTTGTTCAAAACGATATTTTCAACTTATTTTGATGATTCAAATATCGTTTGAAAGATAATTCAAATAGTTTTCATTTGTCATTAAGACGAAGAGATTTCATTTGGATAACAAAAGATGTAAAACTGATGAACAAAACTTAAATTAAAGCTTCATTTGTATGTTGCTGTGCACTTGTTTCAAAAAACTTTTAAAGTAAAATATTTAGACCTGATGACCTGATGATTTTCATTTTTTCATTTCATTTTTTTTCATGTGTGTGTGTTTGTGTGAGTGCAAGTGTATGGATAGAAGTAAGAGAGGATGAAGTTAGGGGTGAAAAGATTTCCTTAAAATATGTATGTGTGTGGGTGTGGGTGTATGTGTGTATGTGTGTGTGTGTGTGTGCGCGTGTGTGTGTGCACGTGTGTGTGTATGTGTGTGTATGTGTGTGTGAAATATATTGAATTTTTAAGAGTATTGTCATAAGAGCGCGTGGGCCCTGGTATGTGCACAACTCAATAGCAACAGTTATGCATAAAATTATAAAAATATACAAAACATACAAGTTTTTACACGATAATAGGGTTCTCAATTAGGAAGATTAGCATTTATGATAGTTTTAATGGTATATTCGCTACTTTATAGAACACAGGTTCACTCTTGGGGATAATCATGGATACACATGAAACCAACATAATATGCTATAATACATCCTATATTTTGAACCCTATGATGTTTCATGTGCATCCACTTGCATCCCCGCCAGCTAAAGGGCTATGAAAAACGTATATTTTTCACAATAAAACTACTATAACTTCTCCCATAAAGGTTTTAGACGTAAGGTGATTGTAGAGAAAATTTATATTTTGATTATTTGTACAACTTTGTAGAACATTATTTTGACCTAAAACTGCACATTTATTAAATAATCACAAAAAACTAGTATCCAAAGCCCGCCATTTAAAAAAACACGTACCTTGGCACAGTAACCAGATAGAAGGTTAATGTTTTCAGCAATGTTGTTTGTATTAAAATTATCTACAACTTTGCCGAAGACTTTAACTCTCTATCTCATCATTTAAAAAAAATCAAGTTTGCAGCGGCGCCTGTGGTGAAGCTGCGAACTAACATTTGTCACCATTAAATGCGTTTTTTTTTTTTGAAAGTTTTCATCTGAAGACACCAAAATGTTAAGAACACGTTTTAACGAGTTATTGTAAAAAGTTCATGTTTTTGGCGTTTCGTCCCACAGTGCGCCGCTGCGAACATGGCACAAAACATGAGCACGAAACTTGTTCATGTTCATTTTGATGAGTGCATGTGCGCACTTCAAGAGAGTGTTCATTTGAGAGTGTATACACTCAGTAGCAAAAAAAAAAGCCGAGCAAAATTTTGCTTCCAAAAAACGCCATGTTCAAGTTACTGTAACTTTGTCAATTATCTATATCTTTAGTTGAAACTTCCACCACACTATAAAAAATGTATAGACCTTATGTGGTCGTAATTTTAAGTTGATGAGGTCTATAAATTTTAAGTTTTCATTACATATGTGATAAAAGTCATTTTTGGACATACCAATTTCAAAAATCCGTATTTCTGTGAAAAATTTAGTTAACATATTTTTAATTTCACAATAGCCTAAAACTACATTGAAAATAACGTGTACGAATTTTGAACTATTTTCATTAAGTGGTTTCGACTACAGCTGGCGTCAAAGTTGACGCACTAACATGAGTATTTCCCGTTTTCACCCGATATTGACCATGCTGAAATATCGGTGCAAAAAAAAAGCCGAGGTGAATTCATCTTATTAAGACACATGATTTGTTACGCCACAAATAACCAAAATAACTAATGTAACTCACGAAGAACTTCAAAATATGGCATTCAGCATCAATTGGATTGAAAAAACTACGTATACAGTGTTATACAGTAGTATTAGAAGAATTCACCTCGGCTTTTTTTTTTGCACCGATATTTCAGCAGGGTCAATGTCGGGTGAAAAAGGGAAATACTCATGTTGGTGCGTCAACTTTGACGCCAGCTGTAGTCCAAACCACTTAATGAATACAGTTCAAATTTCGTCCACATTATTTTCTATGTATTTTTAGGCTATTGTGAAATTAAAAATATGTTATCTAAATTTTTCACAGAAATACGGATTTTTGAAATTGGTATGTCCAAAAATGACTTTTTTCACATATGTATTCAAAACTTAAGATTTATATACTTGATGAACATAAAATTTCGACCACATTGTTTATAGTGTGGTGAAAGTTTCAGCTAAAAATATTGATAGTTGACAAAGTTACAGTAGGTTGAACATGGCATTTTGTGGAAGCAAAATTTTGCTCGGCTTTTTTTTTGCTACTGAGTGTACTTCATCAAACATCTGCGCTCGGCTGTACCTAGAAGACTGATCGTCAACATAAAAGTCCTTGCTGAGAATTTTCGCTGCTTCCGGGTAGTGGTGTCCGTCCAATTCCGCAAGACGCTGGAGGCATTTTGTTGCCACCTATGGCACTGAAGCTGTCCCGTATGTAACGGTGTTCAGCTGAAAAACTGTAATATTCTCGCTTCGATTGTCACGCCAGTAGATTTTATGCAATTTTCGGTCCGCCCGCTGTTGCAGTATCATGCGATACATTTTTCGGCATCTGCTACCGTGGCGATTCGATGAAACCGAAACCGAAGTACGATCGAAATTATGTCGTCCTAAACCGTGGGTCCCACCATCAAGGCATTGTTGAAGGAGATTCCCGTCGACGTGGCACACGATGCGTCAAAAACCACTCGTAGCTTTGTTGTCGTACTATCGGGTTTAATGACAAAATTATGTGGAATGAATTGTTGCGGCAAAGCAGCGTCATCATCGTCCCCAACTACCTCTTGCATATGTCCCATGCGAATATATTCATGAATGAATTGCAAACAATTGTCACCAGTCGTCAATCAGTATAGACGTGTTTTTAATTCGTTCCTGGCCACGTGCGTTTCGCGGTTTTTTTTTGCATACGCTTAAGTTTTTGTGCGCTGTCTTTCAATAAAAATGAGCTGTGTATTGTGGACCTGCGTTGGATGTTCGCGTGCATTTCATGCAGCTTGCGTGGGAGTGCCTGTTCAACGAAACCCGCTACGGAAAAAGAACAAAAAAGTTGATGTGCAATCCTATGTTCTACCATGTTGCAGCTCATGCCAAGCTTTAATTTCGCTAAATTTTGAGGTGAAAGAACTAACAGCACAACAGGTGAAACTTACTGAAATCATAAATAATAACACGAAGGTCACTCTCCGCTCTAGTAAGCAAAATAATGTGGATGCTGTACATAAAGCTATCGAAAATATCGAGACACAACTCACTGACATAAAAAATGAGCTTACGGTGGCAAGAAGCAGTGATTCTGTTGGTAACGTAATTGCCATCAAGTACCACATTACATCATTATTCAACATAGCGATGCAGGTGTCTAAAGAAAATATATCGACGTCATTAAAATCGGTGACATCAGATATTTCTGAAAATTCGAAAAATTTAAATAAGGAAATGAAGGAACTCTCAAGCCTCACTTTGAACTTGCCTGTAATTGACACAACGCAGATTCCAACGTTTGATTTGGATATACTTGTAGTGTCGGATGACGAGACAAATAAAACAGGTCTACTTCAATTGACGATCAGTACACAACTACCTTTATTCTCTACTCTCTTAGGTACATTGCTTCTTAAGTGTGTCCGATAGCAAACTATAGAAAGGTGTATATGTATGCGTTACTTCTTGCTGGCGTTCCCTATGGAATATTGCAACCCCGTTTCGTCAACTCTACATCCCACACTTTGTCAATAGTCTTGAACCCTAGCTAACTCGAAATCCTGCAAATAACTCGGACGCTTCACCACGCGTTTCGGTCGCTGATCTTCACCGAAAGATCGGTCGAGACGATCATTTCCTGGTAGTTCTGTTGATTTGAGTTCCACTTCCACATTGGATGATTCCTTGTCATTAGCGGCTCGTACTACCGGTTTCAGATGCGATACGTTACGATGAATCGTTTTGCCAGTCTCTGTTGATTTAAGCATCACATCTGATCCATTTCGTTTCTTGATGACGAACTCCTCAGGCCCAAAGTTGCTGGCAAGTTTGTTGTCCTTGACCATCCTTTTTGCAACCACAATATCTCCTTCACTCAACAAGTTTGGTTCCGCTCGACGACGCTCGTTTGCATATTCTTTTTGTTTTAGTTTTCGCTCTTGATCTTTGTCACGTGTTTCCTCGATCGACTTCAACCCAATGCCAGGAAGTGATGGTAGCTTATCCCGCAAAACTCTCCCGAACATTAACGCCGATGGTGCTACTCCGGTGGTTGTATGGGGAGTCGAATTATACATTAATAGATACATTCTCAGATCCCATTTCCAATCCGATTCAGACTTTTCTTGGCTGATTTGTAATCGTTTCTTCAAGGCTCGATTCGCCCTCTCAACTTCCCCATTGGCCTGAGGCCAATAGGCTGTCGATTTGCGCAACTGTATTCCGAAATCCTTACAGAACTGTGCTAATGCCTCGCTGACGAACTGTGGTCCGTTATCCGACTTTAGTGACTCCGGGATGCCATATCTACAAAACGTTTCATGTAGAGCTTGCACTGTTAGCTTTGCCGTAGTTTCCCGCATTACTACCACTTCCACAAATCGGCTAAAGTAATCCACAAGCACCAGAAGGTTGTGGCCCGATGGTAATGGTCCCATAAAATCTACCGCAATATGACACCATGGTTTATTCGGCATCTGAGTCTGTGTCAATGGCTCAGGAGGTCCCAAACAGGAAACCAAAGTGCAATCTTTACAACGCCTAACAAAAGCTTCAACTTCTTTGTCCATCGCTGGCCACCACACTTTTTGCCTTAGTCTTCTCTTCATAACAACAATTCCGGGGTGTCCTTCATGTGCTAATTCTAATATTTTTGGCTGCAACGACGCAGGGACAACGATCCGTTCATCTAAAGCCTCGTTCCGTTATCTAAAGCCTCGAAAACATCCTTGAAGACGTCATCCTTCTGTGTTTCCTCTCGAATTTCCTGCACTGTTACAGCAGTTGGTGTAACGTTTTCAGTTAAAAAGCATATATTATCTTCGCCTTCCATATCGAATGCTTTGGGCTCACATACTGATAATCTGGATAGGGCATCAGCAATATTTGTGGCACCAGGCTGGTGAATTATCTCGTAGCTATACGATTGCAGCCGTAAAACCCATCGCTCGATTCTCATACATGGCTTGGAACGAGGGCTGAATAAAAATTGTAGTGGTTTGCAGTCGGTCACTAGTTTAAACTTTGTGCCTTGCAAATACAACTTATAGCGGTCAACGGCCCACACCAACGCAAGCGCTTCCCGCTCAGTCTGAAAATACTTCCGTTTCAAATCCGTCAGAGCCTTACTTGCGTATGAAATTATTCGACGATCCCCTTTGCTATCTTGTTGAATCTTTACGGCACCTAGACCCGTTGGACTAGCATCAGCTATCAAAATTGTAGTATCCCGAGGACTGAAGAACCCAAGATGTTTGACGTTTACCACCGCACGCTTGATCTCATCAAAAGCATTCTGATGCGTATGTACCCAACGAAACTTCTTACCACCTCTTAGCAAATCTCGAAGAGGATCTGTTTTAGTTGCCAAGTGTGGAATGAACCTTCCTACGTAAGTAATTATTCCCAGAAAACTCCGTAATTCCGCAATGTTCACAGGCTCTCTGAACTGTTGTACCGCCAAAACTCTACTTTCCATTGGCTTTACCCCAAAAGTGGATAATTCATGGCCCAAACATTCCAGCCGTTCTACATTGAACACACACTTGTCCCAATTGAGTAAAACTCCATATTCCTTAAATCGGTTAAAAAGAGCATTCAATCTGATGTCGTGTTCTTCTTGAGTACGACCTGAGACTACACAATCATCAATATAAACAACAATTCCTTCAAGTCCTGCTACAATCGTGTCCATCACTTTCTGAAAAAGCTCCGGCGCACAACAGATGCCAAACATCAAACGTTTATTCCTGAGAATCAATAGAGAACAATTATTTAATGCAAAACAACTCAATTTCATTTATTTAACAACGAAAAAAAAAATAATAACAACTTCAAACGATCATCTAACTCATTTTAACCTGAAGAGACCATACTTGGTAATGAAGGTTGTAATGACACGCGAATCTTCAGAAATCTCCAGCTGATGATATGCTTCTTTCACGTCAAGCTTGGAGAACTTCACTGCACCTTCAGCGCTCGCCAGAAGTTCTTCAATCACCGGAAGCGGATGGGTCTCACGTAAGACAGCCTGATTAGCCCGTCTCATGTCAACGCACAGTCGCAGCTCTCCCGAACGTTTCAAAATAGGCACAACTGGTGAAACCCATGGTGATGGTCCGTTTACTTTCTCAACAATATCCATTTTGAGCAAATCCTTCAACTTATCGTAGATCTTATCCTCCAGGGCAATTGGAGCACGGCGGTATGCCTGTTGAACGGGCTGCACCGACTTATCGATCGGTATTTGTACCAGAATTCCTTTGATTTTTGGAAATGGAATCTGCTTCGGATTATTCACCAACCCGATGTCAAACCCTACTTGAAGAACCTTGAGTTCCTTAGCAGTGGAATCACCAAGAAGATTATATCTTCCTTGCTCAACGACATAGAACTTTGCCTGTGCAACGTTAGATCCAGCCTGAATTTCCGCTCGGAACATACTCTTCATTTTCATAGGTTGGTTTGTAGCGTATGCAATCAATTGTCGATCAACCTTTTCCGAGAAATCTGTTACTTTTATACCCACTTTCTTAGCTTCAATCCAAGTTGCCTCATCAATTATATTTGCATCTGCTCCGGAGTCTATGATCATGGGAATCCTGATCCCACCAACAATGAACTCGAAAGAATTCCGTCCCATCGCATAAAATACATTCGCCTTATCCATTACCTCGTCCTTTTCGTCATTCACACATCGAATACGCTTAGGAGGGGGTGGTTTAATCATTGGGCGACTAGTATTTATCCGCTTCAAACACCGATTGATAAAATGGCCTGTTTCACCGCATTTCAAGCATTTTGCATTTCTTGCACGACACGCACTGTCACCCTTTAGATGACCTCTACGGCCACATGCAAAACATGCTCTGTCGAACTGCCTGTTAAAATTCCTCCTTTGCGTACCACGTGCCTCACTACGCATTTCGCTTGGCAATGCATTTGAAACTTTAGAAACACTCGACAGAGATGTGTTATCTGTCTTCTGACCACCCATTTCCCGAACTTGCTGTTGAACATCTGCCAAAGTTGTACCAAGAATCAATATCTCATCAAGAGTCATGTCCTTTTCCAAAATCTGTCGCTTCAACTCAGTGGATTTGCACGCTTCTACTATCTGCTCTATAATTCTATCTTCCGTCTCCCGTGCATCGTAGCGGTCAAATTCACATCGCTTTGCCTGAATACGGAGGCGAAGAACGAAATCATTAAACCTTTCCTCTTGGTTCTGACAAATTTGTCTGAACAGATGGCGCTCATAGTTTCGTCTGCGCAACGGTTCAAAATGTTCATCTAGTCTCTTGATAGCCACATCGAAATATGGAGGATCCGTTACTATATGCGGAACCTCATTAACCCCGGGCAGATGCTCGAAAATTTCCTGTACATCCGACCCGACCAGATGCAACATTATTGACCGCTTTTCCCACTGCGACGTAACGCCACTCGCGTCAAAATACCGCTGAAGCTCACGCTTCCACTTCTACCACTCCATGGGCAATCTTAATCTGTCCGCCATCAACTCAAATGGTCTTATTCGTCGGTGCAAATCCATCTTGAAATTTGAAATAAAAGAAAAATGCTATAAGCGGGCATTCATTCAATCTAAACTTGATGCCTACGATGGATGCACTTTGAATAGCAACACAACATAATCTGAAAAACCTATCTATTGGATTACTTTCCCAAATTGCCCTAGTGCGAAAAAAAAGACAACGAACGCTATTTCCGAGTATTTACATCCCCTAACTTTCTGCATCTCTCTCTTAACCATCGTTTGTTATTCGGTTAAATAGGAAAAAACATAGTTCCCGAACGAACCGCACCCCTGAAATTGCACACAGTTGCATCATCATAACTCAAGGTATCCTTTCCATTGACTAACACGAAAAACTTTCATTCTTACTTACATCATCTTTTTATACTGTCCTTCGTCGTCCTACAGTCAAACAGACTATACGCACACTGTTGCGAAACACACATCCACAAAGCAACCTCCTCCTGCTTGCTTTATCGCACCGTTCAATGCGTCTGCTTTATTGCGGAACACCTTTTTTTTTACCCTACGTTTTCCGCTTTACATTTACACACACAGTTGCAAAAATCCTCAATTTCGGCGCACTTCAGTTGCGTAATACCTTTTTTTATTTACCTGTTCACAATAGCGTCACTTTGTCATAGTTCGTGCACACAGTTGCATAACATTTTCTTCACCCGCACACAGTTGCGCTTCGTTTGAATTTATTTCAAAGCACACAGTTGCGAAATCCTTGGTTTTTTAGCTCACTTTAATCTGGTCGGCCATCATGGCGTTGTTGTACCATAATCCGCACACAGTTGCGCTTGATTTCCATTTTACTTGGCGATCTGCGATCACCACTTCCATTTCCTCTCAATTCTCACCCAACTGAAAAGTTCTTTTTAATTTTTGTTTCTCAATCACACTCACCAACAGTTGCATAAGCCAAAATTCATCCATCGTTGAAAAAAATTATCGGAAACTCTGCACTTTTGGTTTTCGCTTACCTTATCTGCAGCAACAAGCCTCCAACTTTCTTTTCCACTCTGTACCAACTCAATACAAAACGTACCAATGCGATTGCTTTCCGGATTCAGATCCACTCGTCGCCAAATGTAGTGTCGGATGACGAGACAAATAAAACAGGTCTACTTCAATTGACGATCAGCACACAACTACCTTTATTCTCTACTCTCTTAGGTACATTGCTTCTTAAGTGTGTCCGATAGCAAACTATAGAAAGGTGTATATGTATGCGTTACTTCTTGCTGGCGTTCCCTATAGAATATTGCAACCCCGTTTCGTCAACTCTACAATACTTAGCGAGCTGAAATCTATATCAGCAAATTTGATGGAAGCACCAATGCACCTTTAACTCCGTTACCTGATTCATTTCCCAGCCTTGAAGAAGAAATGGATCAAAATAACCAACGCGATGTCGATGAATCAAGGTGGCGCCTTCTGGGAACGAGAAAAGTGTGGAAAGAGGATCGGAGCGATTGTGATGCTTGTAAATTGCGCCGATTGAATCAGCAGAAATTGGCTGAAAAGGCTAAAAAGAAGGAGAAACAGGCTCTGGCGAATCTAGCCAAAAATAGTAGCATCGATGCCAACAACCATCACAACAAAAACAACTACAACTACAACAATAGTAACCGTACTCACAACAACAACAACAACAATTTCAAAACCGTCAGCAATCCATACAATCCACTACCACCTGATCGAGACCTTCTTCCAAGCCGCCGCCACCTAACTACCCAAGTAACATTTTTAATTAGATAAACGCTTCATTGGTAATACGTATACAACTTTAAACTGAGTAATGGTTAAGTAGTGATTGCACAAGCGCCCAGCCAATATTTTCACAAGCAAATCTGGCGAATCTACCCAGCTTCATGAAAATGAAAAAAATGTCAAGCAGAATATATAATCGGTTTATAGCCAGGGAAGCTTTTATCCAAAAATTATACAACTTATTACGTAACTGTTCTTTTGAAACGCATATTCAGCATATTTATTTGTTCATCGCAATTTCTATTTTTAGAACTGTGGCAAACAGCTTTTTATTGGTAGTCTTAACACGTTGATATAAACGCTTAAACATAGTCACTATACAACAATCGAAAAAATATGTATGTCAAACACTGTTTACAATACTCGTGGACGGTATTACGGCAATGGTGTTGTTTTATCGTTGTAATGCGTAATTAACATTTAACTATATGAACTTTGTATTATAATAGTATATATTTATATATCACTTACTCGTGTACTTACCAGATTTGAACTCTGTACCTTCACCTTAAGAACGGTGACTGTATCCTCAGATCCATATCAGCTGTGAGGAATTCCAGTACCCGTATTCAAAGTGTTCAAAACATATTTTAGTTCTAATAATGTTGAACAACAATAATTGCTGAAGCTATTTACGAACAGGTTTGTACTGTTTTGAAAATCAGTATTACCGAGATTCTTATAATCTAAACACGATCACCATCTAATTTACGTTGTTAGCTGTGCCGCGCTTGGATTCATTTTTTATAATTTTTTTAAACGACAATTTCATTTATAACAGTTGTTATAGATTGCTATATTAATCATTGCTATATTAATGGTACAATGATGCATAGAATGACAGTACTTGCCTATAAAAAATATTTGCACATTGTACAAACAGGTTCTCCCGAGTAAATCCTAACAAATAATGCAAATAATGTGTCAGCAGCCGACTAGACTAACAAATAAATGACAATCGTCAACACCGCCGACGGTTGCTACGATTTTCAACCAAAATTAAGTTGAAAATACTCAACTGTTCATTGCGCGAAGAGAACGTGATGATTGAGCTTCAACTTAAAATTGAGTTGTTTTGATCATCAAATTAAAATATAAACAAGTAAGGTTTAGAAATACCAGTTAACAATAGCTAGATGGGTGAATTCCACCTACATCAATTTTTGTATTCACCCAACTGCTATCCTCACTTGACAGAACTCAACGTTGAGTTTTTTTTTTACTTAATTTTGGGTACTTTTTTCTTAGCGTGTACACTTTCGATTGACATCACTTATCACGCGTGTATAGTCTCGTGGGATTGTGGCTCGGCTCTGGATGCCGAGGTTCATGGTTCGAATCCCGATTGCAACTTTTTTTTCATGTGAGGAAAATATTCATGCGATCGTCATATGAACTTCTTTCTATTAGGAAATCGTATAAAACTAGCAATAATGTCTTCTGGCAAGTTTCCATACAATATTCTAATGAGTTCCTCTCGATTTGTTCGCTCAGTGTACTTATACAACATTTTATACAGCTATAATCACTAAGCTGTATAGCGGCTAAGGTATTTTTAACATAAAGGCTTTTGAAAAGCTATAACGAAGCCAACAAATAAAGCTGTGTAAGAGAACACAGAATGATCATTCAAAAGCTTAACCGACTAATTTTTTAGCTACATAAACAAGCTGTGTAAACATACACAAACATTGTTCGCATAAGAACTTTCTTTTCAAAGTATGCAACCTAGAGCTAAATGTTGTGTTAAAGCTGTGTTACATTACGCATAAGTACTGTATCGATTTTTTAATTCTGCTTATTGCTTATTCAGCTTCACTTGCTTTTATACAATTATAAAACAGCTTATAAGTTCTCAGCTTCGGCTTAGGCAACTAAAAATGTTAGTTGGGTAGCAACCGATACAATTTCATCGAGGCGAAACCCTACCCTCGTACCCAGCAATTGATGATTCTTCACGCATCGTTCCTGCACAATCACCCAACTGGATGGCTCCGGGGAGTTCTTCAGCTGCACCATGTGAGGGATGTTCATGTTCACACAGGCATTCGAGTTTTCATCGGTATTGACGAAACCCTTAGAGGAGGATAATGATTTTTCAGAGCCTGACGATAACTTGACGGTAATTAGTTTAACTAATTTTAATATAACGAATAACTCGGGTCAGAAAACCCCTAGTAGGGGGCCCCTACTACTCAAACACAGTTAGGCACAGAAATTATAGTTTATTGCCAAAATTTTAATCGTATGAAAAGTGCGGTTTAAATTCAGGAAATTCATTCTAAAATTTTAGGTTGCTCATTCCCAATAACTATGGCAACTGAAACCAGTTGGGACCAAGGTGTTAGGAGTGAAGAAGTTTTTGAAAATGCTTAAAGGGTGATACGGTCAAAATTTGGTCAAGGGAAAACGCGTGTAAATCGGTGAAATCGTTTATTTAAAAAATCAAATTAAATTTCTTTTTCAAGTTCAATTAGTATAAAATTCAGGAAAAATATTCAGTTAGGCTTCCGCTTTTCCAAATCCGAATTGCCGGGCCTTAAGCTTGACCCCTGCCATCAGATTTTGTACAGCCACCTTGTCCACCTTCTTCGCCGCAGAAAGCCAGTTTGCCTTGAACTGCTGCTCGTCCTTAGCAGTTTTTTTGGTCTTCTTTAGGTTCCGCTTGACAATAGCCCAGTATTTCTCAATTGGGCGGAGCTCTGGCGTGTTGGGAGGGTTCTTGTCCTTGGGAACCACCCGCACGTTGTTGGCGGCGTACCACTCCATGGCCTTTTTACCGTAATGGCAAGATGCCAAATCCGGCCAAAACAGTACGGAACAACCGTATTTCTTCAGGAAAGGCAGCAGACGTTTATTCAAACACTCTTTCACGTAAATTTCTTGGTTGACAGTCCCGGAAGCTATGAAAATGCTGCTTTTCAAGCCACAGGTACAGATGGCTTGCCAAACCAGATATTTCTTTGCGAACTTTGACAGTTTCGTGTGCTTGAAAATATCTGCTACCTTTCCCCTTCCTTTTGCCGTATAAAACTCCTGTCCCGGAAGCTGCTTGTAGTCGGCTTTGACGTAGGTTTCGTCGTCCATTACCACGCAGTCAAACTTCGTCAGCATCGTCGTGTACAACCTCCGGGATCGCGCTTTGGCCGTCGTATTTTGTTTATCATCGCGATTTGGAGTCACTACCTTCTTGTAAGTCGATAGTCCGGCTCGTTTTTTGGCTCGATGCACGGTTGTAGACGATACACCCAGCTTATTTGCGGCATCTCGGAGAGATAGGTTAGGGTTTCGCTTGAAACTACCGGCAACTCTCTTTGTCGTCTCAGCAGCTTCCGGTTTTCGATTTCCCCCCGATCCAGACTTCCTGGCTGTCGACAAACACTTTAATTACATTTGTAACGGTTGATTTGGCAACTTTTAGCGATTTTGCCAACTTTGCGTGCGAGTAGCTCAGATTTTCGCGATGCGCGAGCACACCTTCAAAATGAGGGGTGTTCAGGTTTTTTAAATGCAAAATTGAAAGAAATACGTCAAGTTGATATTGACCAAATTTTGACCGTATCGCCCTTTATAATGTTTTTAGAAATGATCGCAATTTGGAAATTTCTGGGAAGAAGTCCGGTGGGGGTGTTTTAGTTGCTATTTCTACCAAATTTAATTCAGAAATCATTGATACATCTACAGTTAAGGAATTCGAACATGTATGGGTGAAAGTGCACATGGCAGGTGAAATACATGTATTTGCCACAGTGTATTTTCCTCCAAATAACGCTCGCAGAGAAGCATATCACCATTTATTTCAAATTGCTGATGAAATTATGTCTGAACTTTCCCCAGAAGTGAAAGTTCACATATACGAGGATTTTAATCAACGTAGTGCTGACTTCATTCTAGACAATGAAAACGAGTGCATCTTACTACCAGTCGTTGGGGAGAATGAAACATTGCAGGTTATTTTCGACAAAACTCATTGCCCAGTGAACAAGCGAACGGTACAGTTCGTTCGGTCCGCTCTCCGTTGCTTTGGAAGTTTTTTACTAGGTTTTTTACTTATTACAAGTCAAGTCAGTTTCATTTAGTTTTTCTCGATCGCGAGTGAAATTCAGTTTCTGAAGAAGAAAACGTTGTGTGATCTAGCAGGGCAACAACGTCATTAATTGCAATTAGAAATATTGGCCCGATCTAAAAGCCATATTGCTCCGCATCTATAGAATTATGCAAGATGACGTCACTAGTGAACGTGTGGTTCATCCTGATGAATGGAATTCTGTTTTGACAGGTATTCGTGGTTTGTTTGTTTTCGAATTCAAACAGATGAAATAAACAAACCACGGACTCCTGTCAAAAGAAATTCATCCGATTCATTTTGCGAGGTTATGTTAGGTTGATGCAAAACTCAATTCGGCACGCACACCAGCAGTCCATTGTGTGTAGCGTGCATTCGTTCATCTGCTAACCACCACCGACCAGTATCACCAGTATAATTATCATCATCGTTCAGCTCCACGCCTAGCCGGTACACGCGGCCACTCATCGTCGCTCGGCAGCAGCAGCACATTCGTCGCCCGTCTGCAGTAGATCAGTGATACATATAAGATAAGTTTTTTAGTAGTATATAAGATAAGTTTTTGTTTCTGTTTGTGTGTGTGAGTGTGGAGAGTGACTGAGAGTGTGTGTGTGAGAGAGAGAGTGCCTAGGTTTAGTTTATTTAGCTGTGATTGATTCTAGATAATTACGTTAGTGGTTGATCCAACAATCAATATGCAACTAGGGATTTGAAATTGGTTCACTGTTGTAGAACCCCTTGGTCCGAAGTACACCTTGAAGCCAGCACCTTGTTATACATATTTGCGCCTTTGTTTTGATTAGCTGTGTTGTGTCGACAGAATATTTGAGAGTGTGTTCATGTGAGTTCATTATTAGGGGCGCATTATTAAGTTTGGGACCGTGCTTGGGACCGATGTTCTAGTACTGACTGAACCAAGAAAAAAATCGTTTTTGTATGAGACCTACTGGTCTAAGAGTTAGTCTATGGTTGAGCGCCATAAGCTCCCACAAGCGAGCCATGGATGATTTGTCGCAAGATGAATCATCTATGGCGCGAAATGATGAGGTAGCTCATAGAGTTACCAGATCACGTGCAAATCCAGATGGTTCAGCTGGTCCATGGGTTGTTTATTTTCAGCCCAAAACGAAACCTCTGATCGTTTATCAGATCAGTAATGATCTGACGAAACGATTGTCGGCCGTGACCGAGATAATAAAAGTAAGACCGAATAAACTTTGGGTCGTTGTGTCCAACCTTAAGCAGGCAAATGAGATTGCTGTCTCTCAGTTTTTTACACTCGAGTATCGGGTGTATATCCGAGCTCGGGGTATTGAAATTGAAGGTGTGGTCTCCGAAACGATTCTGACCCCTGAGATCCTGCTGAAGCGGGGGGTTGGTCGATTTAGGAATCCTCTGCTTCCCCCAGTTCAGATACTTGATGTGCGCCAACTTGGCACAGTGTCGACCAATAAGGGTGAAAAAAAGTTTACACCGTCAGACTCGTTTCGCGTAAACTTCTCAGGCTCAGCCCTCCCTCAATACGTCGAGTTGGGAAAACTTCGACTACCTGTGCGGTTGTTTGTACCTCGGGTCATGATCTGCGAAAAGTGCAAGCAGATAGGACATACGACCTCCCATTTCAGCAATAAGACACACTGTTCCAACTGCGGGGAGAAACACGAGGATGGCGCCTGTGCAGAACGCACACCAGAATGCGCTTTCTGTAAGGGAACTCCTCCTCATGCTCTCTCATTGTGCCCAGCGTACAAACAACGCGGGGAAAAATTAGAACGCTTGCCAAAACAGCCTTCCAGTCAATCTTTTGCTGAAATGGTGAAAAAAGCCTCACCATCACCCGATGCTAATACAAATCCCTTTGCTCCTCTGTCAGATGACGAGTCTGATTTTGATTTGGTAGAAGAGGGAACATCAGTCAGTTTTCCGGAAGGTACTTCACGAAAGCGAAGACGCGTTCACCCACGGAAAGTTGCTGAGCCGGAGCCCAAAACCAGCTTGCCCATTTCAGGGAAAGGTGGAAAAAAGGAAAATCCTAGTCCTCCTGGTTACCGCGGTACTAACTACTCCCAGGATTTTTCATCTCTTCCGGGGACATAAAATACCCCTAGCGCCTCGGTTTTAAGAACAGAAGGAATACTGCATCAGGACTGTTCTCATTTGATGACATTGTCGAAGGTATCTTCAAGAACCTCGAAATTTCTGACCCTCTTAAAAGCATTGTTCTGGCAATGCTTCCAACAGTGGAGACTTTTTTGAAGCAATTAATAATTAAGTGGCTCCTCCTTGCAGCAATCATTTCCTTCGATGGATAATTTTCCAAATGGGGTCGGGGATTTGATCACAGTTCTGCAGTGGTATTGTCGAAGTCTTGTTCCTGAATTGGAATCTTTTAAATTTTTAGCTCACACTACCGGTTGTGATGCATTCACTCTTTATGAAACATGGCTCTTTTCCGAAATCAATCTTCCGTTTCATGATTTCAATATAATTCGTCTTGATCGTGAGGATTCACGTGAAGGAGGAGTACTTGTGGGGATCAAAAAGTGCTACTCCTTCTATAGAGTGAATTTTCCTAAAACTCCATTGAAGTTGTCGCATGTCAGGCTGTTATTAAAAATAAAAGCCTTTGCATTGCTCCTGTATGTATTCCTCCAAGAGCCTAGATTAAGGTGAAAGTTAATGGATTTCCGTTGCTCTGACTTCACACCCATTCGAGCCACACCTAAATTCAAGTTGCATAGTGATATTGGTCATATCGGTATGAGATGCAAAATATCTAAAACTGGAAGTATTGGAATCACTCGATATGCAATACTAACGAAAATTGTTATTCCAATCATTTTGTTTTAGTTTGTAATTAAACAATATACAATGATAATAATTACACTAGTAATAAAAATATGAATAACAATAAAATATAATTTAAAACATAATAATAATGTAACAATTAGTATTTTAAGAAATATATTAAAAATTTCTATTGAAATTATTGCATTTATTATAATTATAATTATTATAATTATTATTTTTATTTCATTGATTATTATTTTCATCCATGCTTTTCTACCATATTTATTATTATTCTCCACTTTATTACCGATATTTTCAGCCCTGGGCTGGTTCATCTCCCGTTGTATTTAGTTACTCAAATACCTTTTTGGGTATTTTCGTACCTAGTCCGGGGTGATATTCGAACTAGTCAGAAATATATTCAAATTATTATTATTATTATTCTAATTATTAGCATTATTATGAATATAATATTTTAATTATTTAATCTATGCGAGGTTTCATGTGATGGTTTTTTATTATTGAAAATTGTTATTGCTATGTTTATGTAATCGTGGTAAAGACTGAGATGATTTATATTATTATAATCAATTTAATTTTACTGTTATTGATGAATTTGATAGTTATGATCAAGATTTAAAGTTAATTGCGATTATGATGGCGATTATGATCGTCAATATTTTTTTTTTGAATATGATTTTAGTTTTTATATTATTTGGATTATATTAGATCATAGAGTTTTATTGTTATTCGTTGGATATTCAGAATATTAGGGTGATTATAATTGTTTTGATAATTATAATTATTTTGTTGATTTTTATGATAAATTTGACTAAAGTTTTTACTATACAAAAAAATATGATTTTGTAAATATTCAGAGATTTCTAAGATAACCATCAACATTTTGATTCATTTTTGATGAATTCTAATGTTGTAGTAATGTGATAATTATTATGATTAGGATTTTATTGTTATGATAATGGTGATTATCATTGGGTTATTATTTTCAATATGCGTATTATTTTATTTATTATTTTTTTAATATCATTTAGCTTATTTTGGTTGTAATAAGAATAATGATAATGAATGTTTTCATAAAAATAATTATTAATATGATTTAATTTTTGTTTTACAAATCCATATGTTTTTTATTATGATGATCAAATGATTTTGATCTAATTATGATGATGATTATATGATTGCTATGATTGATATGTTCTTTTTATTTTTATGATAATAATGATATTAATAATATATCAAGATTATTTTTTATTAGAACAATGTCTATTATATTATGTTAATAATATTAATAATAAAATAGAATATCTACAACAACTGAAGGTTGTTGTAGATATTCCATTTTATTATTTTTAACATAATATCATAGACATTGTTATAATTATACATTGAATGCAAATAATAATTAAACATTATTATAAAGAACGAGCTGAATCCGGTGCGAGCGCTGCTGAGCTTGCAATTTTTAATAGCAAAATTTAATAGTACTGACATGTTTTTGTTTATGTTTTTCGGCATGAGTTTATTTCTTGACTAAAAAGGGGTTAACACTTCTTTTAAAACATGCTTCTTACCTGAGAAATACACATTTTGTGTTTTAGTTGCCTAGATAGTTGTCATGTTTGGTTGAAATTTGTGTTTTATTCATATCAGAGCCCTCCTTTCCCAGATTGGAGGGGTCCCAAATCATTGCTTTTAAAACCCCTCGCATGCCAAATTTGATCACATTTGCTTCATTAGTTCTTGAGTTATACAGAAATTTGTGTTTCATTTGTATGAAAGTCCCCCACTCCCTTTTCTGGATGGGGAAGAGTCTCAAACCACCATTGAAACATCGTTTGCTTTCAAAAACTTCAACATTTCAAATTTGGTTCCATTTGTTTGATTAATTCTCGAGTAATGCAGAAATTTGTTTTTCCTTTGTATGGGAGCTCTCCCTTTACAGAAGGGGTCTCTAACTATCATAAAAACCTTCCCCAGCCTCAAAAACCTCTGCATACAAATTTTTACGCCGATCGGTTCATAAGTCTCAGAATCTATAAGGTTCATAGAGACAGACAGACAGAAATTCAGATATAATAATATAAATAACGTTTTTTTATTACAATTAATCAATTATTACAAAACCAATCTAAAAATTTATATTATAATTGTTATTCAAAATAATATATAAACAATAACTACAACATATAAACAATGATTACAATAATAGTTATGATAAGTCACTTCTGATAGTAAAAATAATTATTATTATATAATCGTTAGTATTTATTATAGTTCAATATAACGCTTATATTGAAATAAACTAATCAAATAAATGTTATTATAATTATTATGTTGGTTAAGATTATTGTAATATTATGATTAAAAAGGAGAGAAGAGGGTTATGATAACAAGTATTACGATTATAATTAAAAATCCTCATTTGATTGATTTTACTATTGTCAAAATGATTTTTCATTGATTTTATTAGAATAAAGGGTGTCCACGATGAAATTGCCACACTATGAAATTGCTCTAACTTTTTAACCGTTGGGATTTAGTTCATAGTGCATTATTTACATCCTGCAAGTTTTAAAGTCCTGTGATCAAAACTCGGAAATGGAGTCGAAAGAACAGCTCGTGCGTAATAAAATCTTGCGCATTCATCACGAGAACAAGGATCTCTCGCATCGTTCCATCGCTAAAACGTTGGGAATCGCGAATTCCACGGTGTCGCGAGTGATTAAGCGGTTCGAGGAACGGTTGACCACCGATCGGAAGCCCAGAAGTGAAGGAAAAAGTATTCCGTACAACACCAAAAATCACAACCGCTTAGTTGGGGCCTTCAACCGAAATCCGAACGCCTCCGTTCGGGATGTGGCTAAGAAGTTGCGCCTAAGCCAAAGTTTTGTCCAGAAGGCCAAAACTAAGGCTGGGCTTCGAGCGTTAAAGGTACGCCAAAACCCGTGCCAGGAAGTTGTACCTCAACATGCTGACGAAAGTTGAATGCTGCATCATGGACGACGAAACATATGTGAAGGCCGACTTCAAACAGATCCCCGGCAACCTGTTTTTCACGGCCAAGGATAAGTTCAGCGTTCCGGAGCATGTCCGCACTCAGACGATGTCCAAATTTGCGAAGAAATTCCTGGTTTGGCAAGCCATCTGCACGTGCGGGAAGCGGAGTGCACCTTTCGTGACCCAGGACACGATGAACGGACAGGTGTACACACAGGCGGCTGCTTCCTCTCCTGAAGGCCCACAACGTCCCAACAATCTTCTGGCCGGATTTGGCCTCATGCTACTACGCCAAGGACGTGCTGAAGTGGTATGCGGATAATAAGGTCAATTTCGTGCCGAAAATGTTCAACCCTCCCAACACTCCGGAACTCCGCCCCATCGAGAAGTACTGGGCGATTATGAAGCAGCACCTTCTTAAACGACCTAAGGTAGTGAAGACAGTCGAGGAACTGAAGAAAGTATGGGTTTACATGCAAAATACGGTTGATTCACAGGTTGTGCAGAATCTTATGGCCGGGGTTAAGGCCAAGGTGCGGGCATTTGCGTATGGACTGTAAATAAAACACGAATAAAATGGTGAAATGAAGTTTAATAGTTATTTCTCAATCCCTGAAAATTTGATGGCAATCGGATGAAAACTCGAATTTTGCGAATCAATTTTGTGTGTGGCAATTTCATCGTGGATACCCTTTAATTATAGCTATTTTGATTATTTTTATTGTTAATTTAAGTACAATTATATTTATAACTATCGTTATAAGAAATCCAATAATATAAAACAATAGAATAATTACACAAAAATTATCATTGTTATTTTATTATGAATAATAATAATACTCATTGTGATTTCTACACTTATTTTTATTGTTTGCTATGGTTATATTTTTTTATCAGTTTTGTTAAAATATGTGTTAAAATAGCAATCATCATATTACCCGTAAATATATAATGATTTTTATTCATATCGTATTGATGATCTCTAAGAGTATTATTTTAACAGTATAATAAGATTTTTTATCGTTTGGATTATTTTGATTGTTAATCATTATGATAATAATAATGGATATTTAAAAATGTAATGATTATGTTTTTACAAACTCTAATTGTTATTCTTTGTATTCTCCGTGCGTGCAGTAACGATTATGATGTAGAAGGAGATGTTCGCTCATCACCATGAGCCACCAAGAGTTGACAGTAATGTTTTTGCTAGAATGAAAGATATGAAGCGAAAATGTTGAAAGTTCCGTCAGTGTACGAAAGGTTGGAAATAGAACAGATGTATTGGCCTGTTGAGGTGGCGGATTCGTCCGTGCTTCGACCTACCCCGCAGTGAGATGATAGGCAAAGGGTGACGTCCTTGGTTTGAGTACCACTTTACCCATGCCCTTTCGCTCAATTTTCATTACATCTGTTCTATTTCCAACCTACCGTACATCGACAGAACTTTCAACACTTTCTCTTCATATCTCTCATTCTAGCAAAAACATTACTGTCAACTCTTGGTGCCTCATGGTGATAAGCGAACATCTCCTTCTTGATTATGTTGTTCAAAACTTTCATGAAAGTGATGAAAATTATTTTAATTCATATTATGATTAGTATTATCATAATAATTATTGTTATTATTATTATTATTATTATTTAATTTATCAATACAATTATTTTAATGATCATTTATTGATTTTGATCTAATTTTTTTTAATTTCATGGTGATTTTAATGATGTTGATAATGATAATGATTGAGAAATGATTGAGAAAATGATAAAATTCTATGTAATGATAATTTTGTCCATTTTATTAAAAAAAAATTATTACGAACATAATGGTTATTATAATGAATCAAATTACTCTTTTCGTCATAATAATTATAATTATTAAAATTACATTGAATATAATGTTTAATACAGTTACTTTGGTTTTTAAGATGTGTATTATGATAATTAGGATTATTATGATGATTATTACGATAACTCTGATTCTTACGGTAATTATGATTACTTAAATTATGTTAAATGTGATGATTAAAACTATAGTGTTCATTGATATTTTTATGAATATATGACAATTATAGTATGACCAGCCATTAACATTTTTTGATTGGTTTTCCTCTAATTTTCATGATTGTAATTGTTTCGATAAACAAGTTTATAAACATCATGATTCTCAATATTATTATATATTTTTTACGTTTATATTTTTGATAATGATGGTTACATTGCTTATTATGATTAAATTATTGCAATGAAAATTATGTTATTATGGTTATTTGATAGTTGTTAGTTTATTTATAAGTATCATTATGTTTTTATATGATTGCATTATGATTGATTGTTAATAATTGTATTATGTTTGCATTGTTAGAGATTTGTTTTCATTTATTTATTTTATTCATAATGGTGAAGATTATGATTATTGGTATGGTTACGATTGCCAAGATAATTTTGCATTATTGAATATTATGATAACAATATGACTATTGTTAAGTATCTCATTATTTTTTTCACCATAGTATTTATACTGATTACAATTTTACCGTCACCGTTGATACCATTAGAAGCATTAGATTCTTTTGCAAAAACAAATTGTGTATTCAGCCCTTTTTCCATACACAATATCAAATTGTAAGGATCGACGCAAAAGATATTCAGAACACCTCAAGAAATGCTAAAAAGTTGTTTCTAAACATTTGCATTTGCATGCTATCATTTCTAGGAGTTAAAGTGTGCGCTCATCCAAAAAGACCAGCGTCCCCACCCAATTATCGTTAACATTTTATAATAAGTTGGCTGAATTGAGATGAGGAGGGTAGATTTGACTCATAGAACAAGTCATATGTAAAATAAAACTGGTACATACCTAACTTCGTTAGTTTCTGTCTGAAGGAATGATCCTGAAATTGGTCGGTTGGTATTCATCGTGAACAGAGACTCGGTTCGACGACTGATTTTCACAACTACCAACTCCAGATATGATTTCCTGTTCTGCCGAAGAGCTTCCATCTGCTTTTTAGGATTTGTTTCCAAACTTCGCTTCTTTTTCCACCACTCAAATATCGCTCTCGTTTTGCTTTCTGAAAACCATTTTAGTACCTAAGCTCGCTGAGTTGCTTCTGAAACAATAAATGCTAAGGATATTTTACTTTTGACTCATCAAAATATCGAAATTTTTCAAAATTTTTTTTTTTTATATATATGAATTATTTCTATCGTTCAATGCATTGATTCAACATATGTTGCATTATTCAAGTCATTGCATTCGTATGCTGATGCTGATAATGGAACATTATCCACTGCAATTTGAGATAATATATCTCACGACACTTATCAATTGCAGCAAATCGAACAAGTCATTCCAAAGCTTGATCATGATCTCGCTGCTGATGGTTTATTTTGTATCCTCATTCAGGCACCCGTTTTAACGTACGGGAGTTTTTTTCACTTCTACGCTTTGTGCGGATGTTCTATATCTCACTGTTCTTACGCATGGGTACGCCTTGGAGCACATATACATACTCACGGGTAGCGTATATGACTAATCGAAGTAATTTCAAAGATTATGGGTTGTGCTAATAAAATGGTTTCTAGCTTTACTAAGCAATTTACAAGTATGTTGTCTTCTAACGAAATACTTCTTATTGTATAGAGAATAGACGTATTGAATGAAAAATAACACATTCATACTAAATAATTGAATTATTGATGAGCAAAGTTGTCAAACTCGATAATTTTCGCAACAAGTTTGGGCTACAAGAATGGTTTTAGGAAATATGAGAAAAGATATCAATTTTTTTTTCAAACCACAGCAGCGCAAATTTAGTTGACCAACTTCAAGTAGAACCAGTTTTTAGAAAAAGTGTTCCATTGTTTTTTAAAAATTCGAGAAAGAGAAACATGAAAAATCTCTCCAATTTCGCCTTAATTGAAAACAACTTTCAAATATTTGTTCGGTCCTTCCTTCTCCACGGTTGATCATTGGAGATTTTAACTCTCACGGTACAGGCTGGGGAGAACTGTACGATGACAACCGGTCTTCCCTGATATATGACCTCTGTGACAACTTCAATATGACAGTTCTTAACAATGGAGAAGTAACACGTTTGGCTGGTTCATCCTCTGTTGGCAGTAGATTAGACCTCACACTTTGTTCGAATTCATTATCGTTGGAATGCACATGGAATGTGATTCAAGATCCCCACGGTAGTGATCACTTGCCCATAAAAATTTCGGTTGCCACCGGGTTCAATCTGTCGAAATCTGTCAACGTCACGTATGATCTTACCCGTCACATCGATTGGACAAAGTTTACGACAGCAGTAGATGAAGCCGTAACGACGATAGAAAGGCTTTCACCGCTGGAAGAATATAAGCTCCTCTCTAACCTGATCTTAGACAGCGCGCTTCAAGCTCAAACTCGACCAGTTCCAGGGACGTCATTTCGCAGGAAACCTCCTTCTCCATGGTGGGATCAGCAATGCACCGAGGTTTACCGTAAAAAGTCCGATGCGTTTAAAGTTTTCCGTAGACGAGGAACACCTGAGCACTTCGAAGTATACATGGCTCTCGAACGCGAACCTAAGAGCCTCATCAAGGCCAAGAAACGCGGATACTGGCGAAGATTCGTGGACGGGATATCGCGCGAAACGTCGATGAGTACTCTTTGGAACACGGCGCGAAGATTGCGTAACCGAACTACGAACAACGAGAGTGAGGAGTACTCGGACCAATGTATCCTCAATTTCACGCGAAAAGTGTGTACGGATCATTCCTCGCGAAACCATGAATTCGATAGATGAGATCAGCCAACCTTTTTAAATGATAGAACTCTCTCTCTCGCACTCCTTTCGTGTGGCTATACGGCACCAGGAGCTGATAGAATCAAATTCAACTTGCTTAAGAACCTTCCAGACGTCGCGAAGAGGCGCATGTTGAACTTGTTTAATCAGTGTCTGGAACTCAACATTGTACCGAATGATTGGAGACGGGTGAGAGTTATTGCCATTCAAAAACCTGGTAAGCCCGCGTCCGACCACAACTCCTATCGACCCATCGCGATGTTATCCTGTATTCGAAAGTTGTTGGAGAAAATGATCCTCTTCCGTCTGGACAAATGGGTTGAGACGAATAACCTGCTTTCAGATACTCAATATGGTTTCCGTAGGGGTGAGGGGACGAACGACTGCCTCGCGTTGCTTTCCACAGATATACAGTTAGCTTTTGCTAAAAAAGAGCAAATGGCTTCTGTATTCTTGGACATAAAGGTGGCTTTTGATTCAGTATCTGTTCAAGTTCTTCCCGATAAACTCCACGCAATTTGCTTTCAGAGAAACATATGAGCTTCTCTCATGGAACCTCTACAGCTTCACGATTTAGCTACATGGGTCTCCCCCAGGGATCATGTTTAAGCCCCCTTTTGTATAATTTTTATGTCAAAGACATTGACGGTTGTGTAGGTGACAACTGTACGTTGGGACAACTTGCAGATGACGGGGTAGTGTCTGTCACGGGACCCAATGGGGTCGATCTGCAAGGACCCTTACAGGATACCTTAGACAATTTGTCTACTTGGGATCTAGAGCTAGGTATCGAATTCTCTACGGAGAAAACTGACTTCAAATTTGGGGTAAGCCGATAACTTATTCTATGTCATTTAAATATCTTGGGGTCTGGTTCGAATCAAAGTGCAGCTGGAGATCCTGGTATGTGAAGCGAAAGTGCCAGCCAAGGATTAACTTTCTCTGCACGAATCCTAGAGGGTTTGAGCTGTTTAGTGGAATACTTGTAACTATAATTTAGAAGAAAAATTAGTAATCTCCATTTAATTTCAACTACCTTTGCTTATCTTCGACAGATACGCGTATTTCGTCTACAATGTGCAGACTTCTTCAGTGTCTCGTACTAATAACTCGACTGAATGAAAATCTTCGCCACCTGCCGTATATAAGTTAGGAACCACCCTCCGACATCAACCCAAGGCATAGAACACCGACTAGCTATTCTACGAAAGGAAGCAACGTTGGCGTCAGCGGTACCAGCAGCAGCAAGAACAACAACAACAACAGCAACAACAGAAGCAGCAGCGTGCTACAGTCATTCGCAACCTGCGAATTTCCATGATAGCACCATCATCAGAAACACGTGGACTCAGCAAGACGACGACGACAGCAACGACAGAAACCCGACACCCCCTGGTAACAACTGCGATAGGTAGCTAGTACATAAGCATTTCCAAATATTACGAATAAGCACTTTTGGTCGTTCAAGCTCTGATAAATTTTGTACAGGTAATAAAATGTTATACATTCGATTGTAGACCGTAGCGAAGAGTAGTTAGTGTTTTTTAAAAACACCCCGAACATCCTTAAAAATTTAATTGGCGTAGCCGGTAGGATGCGCTGAGTATTAGTTATATTCCAAAAGTGTAGTCAGTGAATCCTAATCAACAGCGAGCGATAGCAGCGGCAGCAGCCATCGAATTCCAACTGAGGGACAGCACCAAGACCAGCACCGAGGAAGACGCTAATCAGTGCATCCGCACGAACCAACGCTTGCCAGGGAAACCGTTCGTGACGACTTATCACGAATTTAAGGTGAGTGTTAAATCTAGATTTAAGTAACAGCGAGATTTCGAACCCGTTTTGGTTCCGTCTTCTCCGCCTATAATCTAACCCCTACTAATAACACATCGAGGCGCCCCCACCAGTGGTAAGCAAATCGGTAAAATATCACAGTTAGGCCGCGAACTAACATAATAAGCAAAAGTTAAATCAATTAAAGTTGTGCATTATCAATAAGAAGTGTTAATCAGTGTTTATCATTTAGTAGTGCTATCAATTAAGACAAAAAAAAATGACTAGAACCGTGGCTGAGTTGCAACGGCAGATAGAAGAATTAGTCGCCCTCGTTGAGGCACAGGGCCAGCGGGCTCAAGCTGCTAGTGCACAGATTGCTGCCCTTCAGACAGCAGCCGCACAAGCTATACCATCTTCCCCAGCCGAAGAGCAAATTGCTGCGGCTAACCACCTGAGGATTCCAGACCTCATAAAAATGATTCCCGAGTTTAATGGGAACCCAAAAAATTTGCCGAGATGGATTGAATCCGTCGAGGAAAAAATAGACGAAGCGAAAAAGCCGCTGCCCGTCGTAGAACAGGAGCGAGCGATGCCCGTTTGGATGGGAATAATTCGCGACAAAATAAAAGAGAAAGCGAATGATGCGCTTTCAGCCAGCCATACTCCTCTGGAATGGCGTGCTATTAAGAACACGTTAACCGATTACTTTGGCGACAAGCGTGATTTGTCGAGCCTAGTATCGAAATTAACAAATCTCTGAGTGTTACAGATTTTTATTATGAATGTCGATCTCTTTTAGCGGACATTAACGCTAAGATTATGATCAACAAGGAAACCAGAGATCATGCGAAAGCTATAATGGGGACATATGAAACCCTAATGACCAACGCATTTGTTGACGGTCTACATGAAACTATGTCTGCTTTGACCAGAACTAGTCGCCCTCAAACTCTCATTGAAGCATACCAATGCGCAGCAGAGCAAGAGGCAGCCATGCGCCGGAGACGCGAAAAACCAAATTTCAAACAATTTTTACCCACATACAATGCTAGAGTGCCGCAAAGTGCAGGCCCAGCATTAAACTATCAGAAACCCTTTCAAAAGCCAAATTCGTTCAACTATCCCAGAATGGCTTCAACATCAGGTTACTCCAAACCACCGATACCAATGACATCAGCAATGCCACCATTTCAACCGACTCAACCGAGACAATTAGCAATAAAGCAAGAGCCGCAATCACAAACCGGCTTCAAGCAAAATATAAACAGATTTAGACCAAACATGCATGAACAGCATTTTGGATTTCCTCCCTATGCACCTTCTTTCGGTTATCTACAGCACCAGCCTCATCCAGATGCATACCCTGTAGATATGCATTGCCACACTTACTACCCACAAGCCAGCGAACCGCTTGACGAAAATTGTGAAATGAACGAATCAGAAAATCAGCTTGACACGAATCCCCCAGCTGGAGATGAAAGTAATAACGATGACCTAAATTTTTCAGTGGCATTAGAACCAAATGCCCAGACTTAACGGGTAACAATTTCCTGCCATACCTCGAGATAAACTCCAGGAAGGAAAACTCCGTCTGCTTGTAGACAGCGGAGCTAATAAAAATTATATATCACCAAAAATTGTGGAGCCAAAATATAGGAAGAATACAACCACACATAACGTAAAGAATATTAGCGGCACCTTTCCCATTAATGAGTATGTCGAATGGAATGCCTTCGAATCTCTTCTTAAGAAACCTGCCCCGAAACAAAGATTCTATATTTATAAGTTTCATGAATTTTTTGATGGGTTGATAGGATACGAATCCTTACGTAACCTCAACGCCATAATAAATGCAAAAGAAAATAGTATTCTTATAGGTAACGAAAAAATCGAAATGCAAAAGAAATTTCCCAGGATAGCAGAATGCCACTTTCAGCATTCCATCCTATATAAATCATTACCCGTTCCTATAACGTCAGGTGATTTTTATATTGAAAACGACATTCGAATAACTCCTCAAATTTTAATTCCGGCGGAAATTTATCAAGCTAAGCAAAACGAAGCCATATTTCCTTTGTTTAATGATAACCCGGAAAACGTAAAGATAAAAGTGGATCTCGATAGTATCTCATTCCAAATACATAACTTCGAGGAAGTTTCAGCTCCCATTACCACAACAAATTGCAAGTCGAGATTTTCTAATCAACTGAGATTAGATCATCTCAATTCAGAGGAAAAGACGGGTTTACTCAAGGTAATTTCAAAATTTGAGAATACCTTTTACACAGAAGGAACAGATTTATCCTTTACGAATGTTATTAAACATCGCATTAGGACCACAGACGAACTCCCTTGCTATACGAAGAGCTATAGATATCCGTTTTGTCACAAAGATGAAGTGCAAAACCAAGTATCTAAAATGCTTGAGCAGGGCATAATTCGACCAAGCACCTCCCCGTGGGCATCACCCATTTGGATTGTCCCAAAAAAGGAGGATGCATCAGGCCATAGGAAATGGCGTCTGGTAATCGATTACCGAAAACTCAATCTTAAAACAATTGATGATCGGTATCCGATTCCGAATATCACCGAAATATTGGACAAACTTGGGCGTTGTCAATATTTCACCACGTTGGACCTTGCCTCTGGTTTCCACCAGATAGAGGTTCACCCTAAAGACATCCAAAAGACCGCATTCTCAGTGGATCATGGATTGTATGAATTTGTGAGGATGCCATTTGGCCTAAAAAACGCTCCAGCCACCTTTCAAAGGGTGATGGATCATGTTTTGCGGGACCTGATAGGTGTATGTTGTCTTGTTTATATGGACGACATTATATTTTTTTCATCCTCACTACAAGAACATTTAGTTAACTTGTCTAAAGTTCTTAAAGAATTAGAAAAGGTAAATTTAAAGGTGCAGCTTGACAAAAGCGAGTTCTTAAGGAAAGAAGTCGCCTTTCTTGGGCATATTGTGACGGATGAGGGTGTTAAACCCAATCCTGGAAAAATTGAAAGTATTAAAAATTGGCCAGTCCCAAGGAATCAAAAAGAGCTTAAAGGCTTCTTAGGACTTTTGGGCTATTATAGACGGTTTATAAGAGATTTCGCAAAGATCACGAAACCTCTTACAGTTCAACTAAGGAATAAAGAAGAGGTAGAACATACTCCTTTATTTCTAAAAACATTCGAAACTTGCAAATATCTGCTTACTAGTAGCGACGTGTTACAGTATCCAGATTTCTCACGCCCATTTATTTTGACTACGGATGCGAGCAAATTCGCAATTGGTGCCGTATTGTCACAAGGAACCGTTGGCCAAGACAGGCCGGTTGCCTACGCATCCCGCACATTAACTAAGCCCGAGGAGAACTACTCGGCGATCGAAAAAGAGCTCCTAGCAATAGATTGGGCTACCAGACATTTTAGGCCCTATCTATTCGGAACAAAGTTTACGTTGTACACGGACCACCAACCGTTAACGTACGCTTTGAATTTGAAAACTCCAAATTCTAAGCTAGTAAAATGGAGACTACGCTTATCAGAGTTTAATTTCACTCCTGTGTACAAACCTGGCAAACAGAACGTTGTTGCCGACGCCCTGTCCAGGATACCCCAAGAGAGTTCAGAAATAAATAATAACGAAGGAACATCAGATGATCCAGCTGATGATTCCTCGGACAGTTCATCAGTACACTCTGCCGAATCCGAGATCACGGATTTAATAAAGTGTACAGAACAACCTATCAATTTCTTCCATAATCAAATTATACTGAAGATTGGAAATGAGGACTCCGAAACATTTGAAGAAATATTTCCCAGAGTTTATAGGCGTGTTATTACAAAGCTCAACTTTGGAGTACCCGCATTGATTAGAATTTTGAGGGAATATACGAATCCTAAAAGAGTTAATTGTATAATGTGTCCAGAGAACGTTATACAATCTCTTCAAGTCGTCTACAGAAACTATTTCAGTAGACACAAAAATTTCAAGATAAAAATTTCCCAGAAACAATTAATTGACGTCACATCCGAGGAAGAGCAGGATTTGCTAATCGAGCAAACCCACGAATGCGCTCATCGTGGCATTAAAGAAAATTATGAAGAAGTTTTAAGGAAACACTATTTTCCAAACTTGAAAAGGAAAATAAGGTTATTCGTTATCATGTGTGACGCTTGCAATCGCAATAAGTATGAAAGGAAGCCCTACCAGATTAAATTCGGGGAAACCCCGTTACCCACGGCACCCCTTGACATCGTGCACGCAGATATTTTTATAGCTCAACCCAATATTTTTATGTAATATATTGATAAATTTTCTAGATTCGGATCACTTATACCGATTAAATCAAGGGCAATTCCCCATGTAAGAAAAGGGTTAATAAAATATTTTTCTCTTTATGGATACCCTAAGCTGTTAGTTTCAGACAATGAACCAGCAATAAAATCCATAGAGATAAGAGGCTTACTTAACGAACTCAATATACAACAATATTTTACACCGGCCAACCATAGCGAAAGCAATGGCACAGTAGAGAGATTTCACTCGACCGTGAGCGAAATCTTTCGTTGCAACAGGCACAAATTTGAAAATTTATGCCAAAAAGAAATTTTTTTACTGGCGTGTACTATGTACAACAACGCCATTCACTCCGCCACTAAATTAAAACCCAGAGAAATATTTTACGGGTTAAAGGATGGCAGCGAACGACCATTGGACGTAGAAAAGATGGTCGAAGCCAGGAATCGCTTGTATGATGAGGCAATCCTGGAAATGACAAAAAGCCAAAAAAATCAACTTGATTGGCATAATAAAAGGAGAGAAGAACCACCTCCTTTAGAGCCCGGTCAGAATGTTTTCAACAGACGGCAAGGGATTAAACAAAAAACGAGAGAACTGTTCGAGAACGTGAAAGTATCCGAAGACCGTCACCAGACGTATGAAGACGGCGCAAGTCGCAAATTGCACAAAGCCAAATTGCGCCGCGTTAGAGACTAGAACAGTTCCCTCTATAGATTTTGCAACCGTACTAATCATCTCTTCTCTTTTAGGAAAAATACATCCAGAAAACAAGGTGTTGGAAAAGATGATATACTTATACCTGCTACTCCCGATTTACCTACCCATATTCACGTGGGCGCAAACTATTCATATTCAAAATTTGGACACAAACCCCGGACTTCTGACAGTACATATGGGAGAAGCATTTGTTACCAATGGACACTTTAAACTTTACCACGAAATTGACTTAGACATCTACAGACCAGTTTTGGAAAAACTAAATGACATTGTGTTAGGACTACGATCAATTCATAACACAGATATCACTGATCTGTTGCGAAAAAAATATCTTGAAGTTATAAAATTGTACCAAAATTTAACTCCAAACAGAAGAAGTAAAAGAGGAGCTTTCAATGTATTAGGGTCAGGAATTAAACTTATCACGGGCAATTTAGATGATAACGATTTGATACAAATTAATAACGAACTCAGCGAAATTAGACTCAAGAATCAAGAACTAGTAAAAGGTAATAATATTCAAGTAGGAATTAACAAACGATTAGAGACCCGTATAAATAGATTAACAAACCACATCAATGAGCAACAGATCCGCATATCTAAAGAACTAATAAGAATACGTCAAGAAACCTTAGACAGACAGCAAGATAACCATAACTTCACAATCTTTGTAGAAGCTTTCAAAATTTCTTACCAATTAGACCAACTAAAAGATCATTTAGAATCTATATTCGAGACACTACAGTTAAGCAAAATTCATATAATTTCGAAAAATTTCCTTGAAACTGATGAACTAGAGATAATAATTAAAATATTGGAAAATCAAAATGTTACCCTTATAAGCTCTGATCAAGCATATGAGTTTTTGGAAATTCAAGCATTTTATAAAATTAGGAAGCTCTACTTTGTAATCCTCATCCCGCAATTAGAACCAGGTATCTTCAACAAGATCTTGCTGGAACCGTTGCCAATAAAAGGAAAAACCATCAAATTACCATGTAGCACAGCACTAGTTGTCAACAGGACAACATACTTCATCCATGGACTATGCCAATCGATAGAGGAGCACAGCATTTGCAACCAGAAGTTACTGTCAGACGAATCCAAAGATGAGTGCTTCTCGAAAATTCTTAGAGGATATTCAGGTAAATGCATTTTCACCGAACCCATAGCAATCGAGGAAATCAAGCGCATCACTGAAAACCATATTATCGTTAAAAATGGATCATCCGTACAAATGACGACGGATTGTAACCTCTCAAACAGAACGCTAAAAGGAACGTTTTTGATCAGCTTTTCAAATTGTTCTGTAACCTTGAATAACAAAACGTTCAATAATAGAGAGCTACAGTTCAAACCTAGGCGAAACATCATACCACTGGACGGGGTACACATCGATCAATCTGATTTCGAGATACCCCAAATAACAATTCGCAAACTCCATCAACTACACATTCACAACCGCCAAGAACTCTCACAGTTAAAGAGAGCTAACAGCCAACACACCTACATAAGTGTAGGACTTTCATCCATAAGTATCTTTTCAGTGATTGTCGCTGCAGCATATCTGTTTGCTAAGCACACACACGGATGTAGTCCGTAATATTGTGATGTCATTCGTCGTTATGTCGTGATTTTCCGTGAAGATGTGTTCTGTGACTGTTGATTTGAAGTTATGTGAAATTCCTTTCTCGTTCTGTTCTGAAGTTAGCCAAGAAGTATCCCGTAAAATTCCAGGAGTTCTTATCCCGAGTCAAGGTAGCAGAGGAATGCGAATCGAATAGGAAACAAACGGTTCTCGATAGGAAACTCAACAAGCTGAGAATAGAATCCCAACAGACTCGGACCACACATCACACCAAGGAACAAGCCACACTTACACCCACCATCAACACGACACCGGTGGTCCACTCCATTGAGGGACTGGTTGTCAACCGATCGACGACCGCATTCACGGAAGAACAACTGACTCATCTCAACAAAGGATTAGGATACGCGGTTACAACCAAGCCCGACGTGGAACAGATCATCATCGACGTGGAGACAGCAATTTCAAACACTCTTCCGACATCTTTACAAAACACCGCCAGGACAATCACTTCGAACATTATTAAGGACGGGCAGAAACAAAAACACAACAACGAGAAGGAAATTCGCATCGTTAAGGAGTTGAAGTCAATGCCTGTTTATTACCTAAAAGCAGACAAAGGCAACAGAGCCGTCATCATGGATAAGGAGGACTACGACAAGCAAATGGCTTCGAAGATCAATAATGGCCCTTATAGGCAGCTTCGGGTAGACCCCCTACCAAACATGGTGAAACACGTGGACAAAACACTAAAGGAGTGTAAAGCAGCATTAGGGGATGCAGCAGTCCGCCTTCGCGAACCAAACCCCATCCTCCCAGAATTAAAGGCCTCCCAAAAGTCCACAAACCCGGAAACGAAATGAAGGAGATTGTTTCATCTGTAGGATCTCCAGCCCATAAGCTAGCAAAATGGCTAGTAAAAGAATTTCAAGGTATCTCCGAGCAATTCCCAACAAGCTCAGTTCGCAACTCCCAAGAATTTGTACAACAGCTACAGTCATCAGGTCATATAAATGACAATGAAGTAATGGTATCTTTCGACGTCACGGCCCTTTTCCCTAGCGTACCGATGAATGACGCAATTAACCTTCTAGAAGATTGGCTTTTGAAACAGGGGGATGACACAACATGGAAGCAAAAGGTGCGGATGTACCTTAAGCTGACTCGACTTTGCATGGAAGAGAACTACTTCACTTTCAGAGGATCATTCTATAAACAATTAAAAGGAGCCTCTATCCCCATTCCTCTGTGAACTCTTTATGGCGAATTTGGAGACAATCCTAAAAGCGAAAGGATTACTCCCAACTCGTTGGTGGAGATACGTCGACGACATCTTCGCCGTAGTGAAAAAAGACGATCTCTCCCTAATTCTTCAAGAAATCAACAATCTCCACAAAGACATTAAGTTCACCCATGAAATAGAAAAGGATGGAAAACTTGCATTCCTCGACCTTCTAGTAAAGAGAGAATTATTGTCGCCATCTCCTTTAGAGTTTGAAATCTTCAGAAAACCCACAAACACCCAAAGAGTCATCCCATACACTTCAAACCACTCTTTTCAGCACAAAATGGCCACTTTCCACCACATGATCCACCGGATGTTGACCCTTCCTCTCAATAAAACTGGAAAGGCCAAAGAATTAGCATATACCTTCGAAACTGCCAGACTCAATGGGTACGAAAAGAGGACAATTCAAGCGATCATCAACAAAAAGGAAAAACATCTTCATAGGAAATCACTAACAACCCTCTCAGACTCACCTGAACCCCTAAAACGTGTATCCGCCCCCTTCGATAAAGACATTACACAAAAGCTTAAACCACGACTTAGGGAATTTGGCTTAGACTTAGTTTTTTCTAGTAGGCACAACCAATTAGCATCGATGTTAGGCTCCACCAAAGATTCAGTAGACACATTAGGCAGAGCAGGGGTATACAGAATCAAGTGTAAACACTGCAGCAAAATATATGTAGGTCAAACAAAGAGAACCTTGGCAACAAGGTTCAAGGAGCATCTAGCGGATGTGACTAAGGCTGTCAAACAAAACGAGAAAGGAATTTCACATAACTTCAAATCAACAGTCGCAGAACACATCTTCACGGAAAATCACGACATAACGACGAATGACATCACAATATTACGGACTACATCTACACCCTGGAAATTAGACGTCGCAGAAAGCTGAGAAATATACAAACAACAGAACACAAATCTACTAAACAAAGACCAAGGCAACGGTTACACATGGCTCTTCAACTTACTACCCAAACGACATCAAACCCGACGAAGCGGAGCACCCGCTGCTACACAATAAGTATGTTAGGTATAGATGAGAAGGAAGCGAGGTAGATATTAAGTACACTTGTTTTTGACTCAGGATAGGTATAAACAAACTAATAATAAGATAGCAGGTGGCGAAGGTTTTCATTCAGTCGAGTTATTAGTACGAGACACTGAAGAAGTCTGCACATTGTAGACGAAATACGCGTATCTGTCGAAGATAAGCAAAGGTAGTTGGAATTAAATGGAGATTACTAATTTTTCTTCTAAATTATAGTTTTCTCTGCATAATTACCGAAACTTGGTGGGGAGCTCATCCACAAGATCTTCTAACGTTGTACCGGACAACGATTTTGTCGGTTATGGAATACGGTAGTTTTTGTTTTCAGTCAGCGGCTCGGTCGCACTTCATTAAACTGGAACGTATTCAGTATCGGTGTCTTCGTATCGCGTTAGGTTGCATGCACTCGACTCATATCATGAGTCTTGAAGTGCTGACTGGCATGTTACCACTCTCGGATCGGTTTTCAGAATTATCTCTCCGGCACATCACCAGGTGTGAAGTTATGAACCCCCAGGTGATCGAAAATTTTGAGAAGCTCCTTGAGTTGAATCCTCAAACTCGCTTCATGACCTTGTACCATTTGTACATAACACAGGATGTCAGCCCTTCGCCGAATATTTCCAATCGTGTTTGGCTCTCCGATTTCAACAATTCGGTTCATTTTGATTTATCCATGAAGCAGGAGCTTCGTAAAATCCCAGAGCATCATCGTCCTATGATTGCTCCGGTGATATTTGCTGCAAAGTTTGGCCAAGTTGATTCCACTAAATCGTTTTGCACTGACGGATCTTTGATAGAGGAGTCAGCAGGCTTTGGAATATTTAATGAAATTTATGGCGCCAACCGTAAACTTCAAGCTCCTTGTTCCGTATATGTCGCTGAATTAGCGGCAATACATTTTACGCTAGAAATTGTTGCCTCATTAACAGTACTTCATTTTCACGGATAGTCTCAGTTCTATAGAGGCAATTCGCTCATTGAGGCCGGTAAAGCACTCCTAGTATTTTCTCATGAAAATACAGGAGCTTCTAAGTGCTTTATCTTCGCGTTATTTTATCATCACCTTTGTATGGGTCCCTTCTAATTGTTCAATTCCGGGCAATGAGAAAACGGACTCTCTTGCAAAGGTGGGCGCTATGGAAGGCGATATTTATGATCGACAAATCGCCTTCAACGAATTTTTTCCTATTTTTCGTCAACAGTCACTCGTCAGCTGGTAGCATAAATGGAGTTGAGGAGATTTGGGGCGATGGCAACATTCTATCATCCCAAAGGTGTCAAACAAATCTTGGTTTTGGGGGATGGATGTGGGTCGAGACTTCATTCGTGTCATGTTTCGCCTCATGTCCAATCATTATTCTTTGAACGCTCATTTATACCGGGTTGGGCTGAGCGACAGCAATCTCTGTGAATGTGGACAAGGTTATTAGGACACAGATCACGTTATTTGGTCTTGTGCTGAGCATCGTGGAGTCAGATCGAAGCTTTATGATTTCCTTCGGGCTCGAGGTAGACAACCCAATGTGCCAGTTCGAGAGATTTTGGCTGTACGTGATTTGGAGTACATAAAACTCATTTATGTGTTTTTGACTAACGTTAGCTTTAGATTGAAGTTTGTTTAACCTGTATGTTTAGTTGAAGGTTTTTTTTATCTGTGTATGTGAGTGTTTTTTTTTTAAATACTCAAGTCAAAAGAAAACCATAAATTGTATAGTTATAAGTGTTTCAATAATTTAGAATTTCAATTTAATGTGTTATGTAAACCATACTTTGAATTCCCACCCTATTTCCCATCCGTAATTTGTAATTCCTATTATCCTCGAGACGGCCGCGAGTAATCTGTTGTATCCCCAAACTTTAGTTTTAAGATAAATGATGTATAAAAATATAAAAATTTGGCTCTGCAAATTTGATTCGATTGAGCCTGTACAAATAAATGATTAATAAAAAAACAAACAAATGCAAGACACAGCAAGCTTCACGTTAAAAATACCGGTGCGCTATATCCATGATTATCAAAGAAGAGAAGAATCACGGGCTCTCTCAAAAGAAATAGTTATACCAGCGTTCAACAGCGAAGCATTATCTATCGTTGGGTACTATTGACAGCTCCGAAACATATTTTTGTATTGCATATGATAGTGCCAGATGACGGACAATATAGTCATAAGCATAGATCAACCTCTAATGATTATCTAAATAAGTATTAAATTTATCTCAATGTTCAACATCACAAGGTAACAAGCCTAGCTGCGAGAGAGAGCTTATGAAGATATGCTCTCCGGTACACGCGATTTAATGCAAAATACACAAAGGCAAAATTTGAACTAACTTTTTCAGCAGGTAAGAAACTGATGGTTTTCTAGATGATGTATTTTAAATCTTCAAAATGACAGTAATTAATTGGTCATCAATCATGATGTATACATCGAATCATAAGCCCGATACATAGAGCTTATGATCGTATCACTAAAAGTGAAATAATTTGGAAAATGTGGGGGTTTTAGACCTATTTCCTAACAACTAATTAAAAAAGTGACCCCTGATTAAGCCGTTCCTTACCCTGCCCTTCTATAGTTGGCAAATTGATTTGGTCGTCCTGAAAAGGGGCTGTTCATAAACCACGTAGACAATTAAGCCCCCCTTTCAAAAAAGTTTACGTTCGTCTACGATGGGGGAGGGGGGGATATACCAAAAGTCTACGTAGACCTTTTTTTTCTCTCTACAAAACGGATATTCATACGAGATGCGAGTGTCGAAACTTTGTGCCGGCCTCACGTTCTGGAGAAGGAAGTACATGCTCAAATTGACCTACCCGATGACTGTATTGTTGAAATTGACAAGTCTTGAAATTGATTCAAAAAGTGTTATTTTCTTTCGAAACATGCTTTCTATTTACTAAAAATAATTCTTATGTTTCAAGTTGAACATCGAGATTTTTAATCCAAATGGAAAGGATTTGTATTTATGTTAAACGTTACACACGAAGGACTAAAACAATTTTTAAGACCTTGCGTATTATCTTCGTGCCACCCCGATCGTTTTTAGAATCCATTTCCCTCATGCATTGAATGAAGTTTTTGTATTTGTTTTGCCAAAGTAAGTTTTATTGCAATTGTAAACCAATCTGAGTCACAAGATCCGTGCTGGTTTGTACACTTTCAATATATAGCCTGTTGGTTTGTGCTTACAATTCAAAACGTGCTACCAATATATATATATAGGTGATAACAACACATAGTGGCAAAAGTACCTAATATTGAGTACAATTCATCCAGATCGACACTCTTGAAGCGATTTTCATTCTTCGTGTCATTGAAATCAGAATCAGAAAAGAGTCGTTATTTGGCCACTGTACAAGCCCAATGCTCGCTTACCGTGTCTCCGGATGTGGGCTACACGGAGTCCCTAAGATGGAGTTTACCGGATTCCAATACGGTAGTCAGATACGTAAAAAACAGCGAACGTCTGCAATCTTCGACTATACGTTTTCAACTCCTGTATATTTCGATTATCGCTTATTACTAGGTACTTTAAGAGAAGAAAATGAATTGTATTTATTGCACTTAGGAACCCCATCACCATCCCCACAATTTACTATACTTACCAAGCCTACCTATGTATAAAATATTTACCTGGAGTGAGAAACTCACCACACAAACACTACATCAGAGTTAAAAATGTACCTAGTAATAAGTGATAATCGAAATATACAGGAGTTGAAAACGTATAGTCGAAGAGTGCAGACGTCCGCTGTTTTTTACATATCTGACTACCGTATTGGAATCCGGTAAACTCCATCTTAGGGACTCCGAGTAGACCCCCTCCGGAAACACGGCAAGCGAGCATTGCGCTCGTACAGCCACAATATTTAATGATAGACTTAATCATTTTCCATAACTCAAAAACAACTGCGATTCCGTGATGAAGGTTGTTTACTAATATGTGCTGCACTGCACACAGATTTCGAGCCCTTAATTTTGAAAAAATTGAAGCAATACATCAAATCAGTATAATATGGCAGTTAATTAAAGAATTGGGCATAACTTCCCGTCCGCACTACAACCTTTATTACGTGATATAGATTATCTTCATATTAGCATCTATACATCTAAAGACTGTCTACGTTAAATTTCGGACAAAAAAATAATAGTAGCAAATTAACACATTATTTAAAAAAACAATTGTTTATTTCACAGAAAGAAAAGTTTGTTCAGCTCCTCGTCGTTGAGAATGGCTAGCAGCAGCTGACGTGAATGATTCTGTACTCAGGAAATTATCCGTACGATTTTCATACGATCGAAACTATGAAGTACAAAGCAAAGGTATGAAATGATTATTGTTGCATTTGTCGAGAAAAACAAGGCTTTTATACACATTCAATTGAAACAGTTTTTCAAGGGTGTGTAGTCTCGTAAGATAGTTGCTCGGCTCTGGATCCCGTGGTTTAGGATCGAATCCCAATTGAGTTTTTTTTTTCTGTGAGAATTTTTTTTCAGACGATCGTCCTCTGAACTTCCTTCCATAAGAGAATCATATGAAATTTGCAATAATATCTTCTAGCAAAGTTCCATACGATATTCATATGAATTCCTTTATATTTGTTCGCTCAGTATGCTTTTTTTATTACCACACCACTGTTGCTAGGCAGTAGAGTGTGCTACAGCTCAGAGCTGATATGTATCACTGATAGCTGCTTGCCTAGCTGGGTCCGGTTTATATAATGGCATCGGGTACTATTACATGACAGGAAGGGTGCTATCAAAGAAGGCAATGCGAATCGAATTTTCAAAAGGGGGCGGGCCTAAGTTGTTACGCCAGACACCAGCGTTGAAATGAAATCTTTAATTTTCATAAGAACGAGAGAGGTTTTGGGGGTTAAACTCATATCTTCTCAACTCAGGCAACATACAAACGGCCCTTGTTAGGGCCTGAAAACCCCATCCAATAAGAGTTGAGATATGGATACACTTGCTTCTGAAACTGCAAAACAAGTAGAGTTAGTCAATATTGGCCAAAAATTAGAGCTCACATTTGATAACAACCAGCACTTAACCTTATCTATTATTTGCAACTCATCCACTATGTACCTATGTACAATACACGCAAAAAACAATCGCAGTAGAAACTACCAATTTACCATGTCTGCGATTAGATCAACCATGAAGCGGTTGATATCAATATGAGGTCTGTCAAATATACCACAAATGTTGGGGGTTTTACCATAAACGTAGTAAATTTTACTGAAATTTCATGGTAGTTTTAAAGATAGGCATAGTCGGGTAAAATGGTAGTTTTTACTACAAGATTTTTTTTTGTGTAGGAACCACAAAGAACCTAACCTACCCCCTACACTGAATATGTGTACATATGGTCGGTCTGCCGTTTTGCAATAAGGCTCGAATTAACTGCTAATCTTTCATATATTGAATGTCCAACGTGCTTGCTACACGGCGACTAGAGATTTATATATAGATAATAAGCAAAATTTTGACCATTTTCTCCGGGACGAGGCTCTTCAGGCAACGCCATGTTGAGCCGGTGCGTGGTTTGAAATGTTCGAACAGAGAAAGAGAAATTTCAATCAAACATACTCTTCTTTAGTTGGCAAATTGATTTTACCGTCGGACGGATTATAGTTGTTTAAGGAGGGAACGTTATTCGCGATTGAAATTTTCTTCTCGGTCTTCTTAGGTTGAAGGCCTGGGTGTTTGGTAGCACGTAATACTACGATAACAATAGACATTTACACCGTCTATAACTCGAGATTAAACAGACTGAACATTAAACACAGAGCGAATTACCGCGAACAACTTAACCTAACACCCAGTAGACTAGAATGGACTTATTCGTTTTGCGAAAAGTTCCATTGGCTGAAACGGGAATCGAACCCTCACTTCATAGCGACCACCTCGTGATATCGGGCGGAAAAGCGATATTCTGAGGAGGACGAAGAATACAGCGATAACAATGATGGGTATTATGGCTTCGACGAGGATAATGTGCGGAAAAATCAACCGGTAAAGAAGCAAATGTTTACCACGCCTCCACAAAAACTGTCTACGCCATTAAAATTTTCAAAACGTCGATTTTGATTTTCAAGGATCGGGATAAGTACGTCACAGGTGAATGCCGATTCCAACATAGGTACAGTAAACATAATCCCCGAAAGATGCTCCGGACTTGGGCGGAGAAAGAAATGCGAAATTTAGTACGGATGAAAAAGTGTGGTATGCCAGTACCGGAACCGATCCTGCTCCGGAGCCATGTTATCGTAATGGAATTCATTGGGAAAGATGGATGGCCATCCCCAAAGCTCAAAGATGTTGAATTGAGCGGCTCAAAGGCACGTGAATTATACCGCGACGCAGTGGAAAAGATGTGGGCGATTTACAGTAAATGTAAACTAGTACATGCCAATTTGTCCGAATTCAATCTTCTGTACCACTATGGCAAAATGATGATCATAAACGTGTTGCAGTCCGTAGAACACGAGCATCCCCATGCCCTGGAATTTCTAAGGAAAACCAACATTACAGATTTCTTCCGAAAGAAAGACGTATCCACGATGACTGTTAAGGAACTGTTTGATTTCATTACCGATCCCACAATAACAGAGGAAAATATGGAATACTGTTTGGAACAAAATGTCGGAGAAAATCGCTAACCATAGCTTTGACGATTTCACCGAACAGCAAAAACTTGAAGAAGCCGTTTTAAAGCAAATATTTATCCCTAAAACTTAACACAGCGTGCACGACATCAAAAGGGATATCTCCGAAAAGCAGAACAAAGATGATTTGGTTTACAAAACTATTACGGGATTGGATGCAAACGTAAAAGTAGCTGAAAATCCCGAAATTTTACAAGAGCGAAGCAGTAATGGTATGTAGCCGAAAGTTGTTTCCTCCTAGGAGTGGTGGTGGTAGGTAGGTAGTGTTTTATTTCCATCTTATGTATTCTGTTTCAGATCTAGCAAGTGACGATGATCAACCCCAGGATCAGGATAGCGAAAATAGTAGTTCAGATGATGAAGAAAATGACGGAGAGTCTAAGAAAAACTGAATTATTCTAGAAAGGAACGAAACAGCAGAAGAACGCAAAGCACGCAAAAAGGCCGTCAAAGACGAAAAAGCCGAAAACCATATAACGAAGGTGAAAAAGCATATCAAGAAACGAAAAGATGAATGGTAAAAAGTGAAAAAAAATCGTGGATATGTCTTATCAAAACAGTTTATTCCTACGCGTAAACCAACTGAATCCAAAAAAATTTGAGCTGTTTAGTGGATTACCTGTACACCTTGCCCAATATACTCTCATACACATTTTCCTTGCATTGGTGTCGTGCAACTACTCAACATGCTTCACGTATGTGTTTCAAACGCTTTTAGGTTGTGTCCGATTGTTTGCATTCGGTGTTTCTCTTTTACCAGCGATGAAGGAGTTTCGTGCTGTGGTGATAAAAAGTTTTTGAACGGTGAGCGCCCGGGCGCTATTTTCAGAAATTTAAAAAACCTCGGAGTAAAGCGGGATTTCTTGTACCGAATCATTCGAAGTACCGTGACACCTGCCCGTTGGATGACCGGAAGAGATCCGGTCGTACTCGTACGGTACGGATTGCACGAGTTGTTGAACTGGTCCAAAAAAATAATAATTACGGGAACGGATTAGACGAAAATCACAGCGCTCTGTACGTAAAATGGCCACAGATATGATTGTTTCGAGATCGTCAATGCACAATATACTGCAAAATGACCTCCGATTTCAAGCTTTCAAGAAACGTAAGGTTCACGGAGTTTCAGAACCTTCCAAGCAAAAACGACTCGAAAGAGCTAGTCTGCTTTTGTCGCGGCACGGTGGGGAAGAATTTATCTTTTCCGACGAAAAGTTATTCGTCTTGCAACAATCCCTCAATATCCAGAACGACAGATTGTGGGTTCTCTCTTCGAGAACTGTTCCAGAGAGTGATAGGAATATTCCACGGTTCCAAAGTGCTGCGTCAGTGATGGTTTGGGGAGGAATTTGCAACTAAGCAAATTGTCACTGGTTTTCATCGAAGAAGGCGTTAAAGTGAATACCGTATATTATAAAACGGAAGTTTTGGAAAAAGTTGTCAAGCCATATGTACCTTGTACAGTGTGTGGAGCTGATCACTATGTGTTTCAGCAGGACGGAGCGCCATCGCATACTGCAAATCTCGTTCAGGGCTGGTGCCAAGAAAATTTGACCGACTTTTTGCACAAGAATAAATGGCCTCCCAGTTCACCAGATCTGAATCACTTGGATTATTTCGTATGGTCATACATGCTGGCGAAGGTAATTGACCACAGGGCGCCTAATATGAACCAATTCAAAACCGCCATCAAACGAATTCGGGATGAAATGCCGATGAAAGTCGTGTTTGCCGCCTGTGGCGGTTTTGAAAAACATCTGGAGCTGATCAAGAAGGTTAAAGGCGGTGTTATTCCAAAACTGCTGTAGTTGATCAGTATTATATTGCAATATAATGGGTAAAGTTATCAATAAAATCTGGATTATCGATAAATAGAGTTTTATTTTGTATGAGAATATATTGGACACGGTGTAGCTAGGAATAAGAAGTAAAATTATTATCTTCCATTTAATTCCAACTATATATGTTTATCTTGACAGATACGCGTATTTCGTCAACAATGTGCAGACTTCTTCAGTGTCTCGTTCGAGTCGAGTTATTAGTACGAGACACTGAAGAAGTCTGCACATTGTTGACGAAATACGCGTAGCTGTCAAGATAAGCAAAGGTAGTTGGAATTAAATAGAAAATACTTTTCTTCTCATTTCTGGAAACCAACTAGTTTTAATGTTTATGTCTCGTTTGTTTGGTTTGATCAGTTTCTCATAAAAGAAATTCCCTTTGAAATTTATGTATAAATTTACAATTCTTTATTTTCACCCGTGGAATGTAAAACTAATGCTATTTCTAAAGTATGCATTCTATAGCATTACCCGAGTAGAAGTATTTTAAAAAATCAGCCCTTAAAATTGGTTTGCCTAAAAAAGATGATCACATGTGTTGTCATGAAAGTTAGGTATATCGACGATCGTCGACTGGTCTCACTGGTAGAATCTCCTCCGCAGACTAAGATAGCACAGCAATCGATAAAAAAGCGTCATTGTAATCAAGATGCACAGCTCATATTGGAGTGTCGTATTGTCTATCCGCACGTAGTGCAGAAGTACTTTGGGATCATCGAAATGGCAGTACATTTCATTGCAATCCAAACGCTGTCGATTGTATCCGAAAACAACCAATACGACGGACACGACGCCTCCTCGGATGAAAGATGCACGCATCAGCCATTGCATTATTCCTGGAATCTGTGGTGCAAAATCAAACCCGTAGATAGCCAATCCGAGGAAAGGTGCAATCGTTAGCGGACCTATTGCAGAACCATTCTAAAATAGAACAAAATAAAATTCGATATACAAGTGAAAACACATAGCTAATGGATACTTACCATCACATTAAACGTTGCACCGATCATGAGGCCAAATCCTTCGGCACATAGTGAGACGATCAATCCGACGACCGTGAAGAGTGCATATCGGAAGAACTCGGCTGGCAGGCCCGCCAACCAGTAGACGATCATGGTAAAGATCACATTCAGGAATATTTGAACCGGCAGTCGCGATAACGTCAGTGCTAGGTAGTAAGGGAACAGGCCGTACCAACGGTTGAAGCATTCCTTTTTCACTAGTTTCACCTCGCGAGGATCTGTAAGGATTCATTTATTTTACATCAATTGTGAATTAAACTGAGTTATCTTAAGGGCAAATATGAGACCGAAATTCACATACTCCAGTTGTATATCTGCATGCTCTTATTTTCATTTGGGATGGTGAATAAACACCTCAACGGGCCCGAATAAATAATAAAACAATATATTAACACTATACATATTAATAAGTTCTTATTGAGTGTCGAGTGTTCTGAAGTTTTCGGCCGAACTTGCAACATTTACCTCTCCTGCAACATCCATTTTTTCGCCTCTTGTTGTTGTTGTTTCTGGAACCGGAACGAGAACATAGAAACAAGCAGAAGACGGTATACAATTGCTTACAAAATTCATTAAATCCAACAGTATTGAAATATTGACCATAACCGTCACAAAGAAAGATATTGGCATATTCTACAAGTTTCTGGCCTCCTTATTGATCAGTTCCTTTTCGGGTTTTGCCACGAAATTGCTCGAATAGGTATTCCCAAAAATTTGAAATTGAACACAGCAGGGGCACGTCGGAAGGGTTGCCGGTCTGAGGGTCGACTGACATCTTCAAAGGTTCCATCTCCCCCAGCGACCGCTTCGCGTAATGTCAGGAGGCCAGATCTGTCCAGAGCAAGTCATGCTGAGTGAACGCCCCATAACCACGTGTTTGCTTCGCGCAGACAGCAGCAGGCTACAGGCCATGCTGCAGGTGGCAGTGTTGTTAGAAAAGTCCAACGAGCCTTTCGTTTGTATTGCAATCAGGTTTAACTTAATAAAGATTGTACGGAATCGAATTGCACCACTTTGAAATGGCTGTAACGCTTTACCCGTTGAGTATTTTATATTTAAATTTTGGTTGGAATTAGTTCAATGTGTATTTATTTACGCTGTGTAAGTTTCACTAGCAGATGTGCAATCGTTGCAAAGATGGAGTCGGAAGAACAGCAGTGGCGCAAAGAAATTTTGCGCACGTACCTCGAAAATCCGGATCTTTCCTATCGTGCCATCAGCAGGAAGCTGGGAATGGTACATTCTACGGTGCCTCGTGTTTTTAATCGGTACCACGAACGTTTGACCATCGATCGGAAAGAAAAAAGTGGCAAAAATGGATCTCCGTATAGTGTTAAGTATCTGTCTGTCCAACTATTTGGCTTCGCCGACGACGTTGATATCGTAGCACGTAACTGTGAGACGATGGCGAAAACGTACATCAGACTTAAGGCTGAAGCTGGTGGGGTTAGGCTTGTGATTAATGTGTTGAAAACAAAATACATGAAGGGAAGAGGCTCTCGAGAAGACAATGTTAGCCCCTACCACGAGTTCAGATCGACGGTGATGAAATCCAGCTAGTAGACGAATTCGTGTATCTGGGCTCATTGGTGACCGCCGATAACGACACCAGCAGAGAAATACAAAGGCGCATTATGGCTGGCAATCGTGCCTACTTTGGACTCCGAAGGACGCTAAGATCGATCAAAGTTCACCGAACCACAAAGTTGACCATCTACAAGACATTGATTAGACCGGTAGTTCTCTACGGCCACGAAACATGGACATTGCTAGTGGAGGACCAACGCGCCCTGGGAGTCTTTGAACGGAAGGTGCTGCGTAGCATCTACGGTGGAGTGCAGATGGAAGACGGAACGTGGAGGAAGCGAATGAACCACGAATTGCACCAGTCGCAAAAACCGGTCGACTACAATGGGCTGGGCATGTCGTAAGAATGTCGGATGACAGCCCTGTTAAAATGGTTTTCAAAAACGAATCGACAGGTACAAGAAGAAGAGGCGCGCAACGAGCAAGGTGGATCGACCAAGTAGAAGGCGACTTGCGGATCCTCCGCAGACAGCGAGGCTGGCGAGTAACAGCCATGGACCGAATAGAAGGACAACTTCTGTGTACAGCAGAGGCCACGCCGACCTTAGTCTGATTGGTAAGGTTAGGTATCACAAGCGGGTAGTTCCAGCCTTCAAGACCAAAACTTTCGAGCAAGATGCGAAAAAACGTGAAGGACTACACACATACAAAGTCCAAAAGCCGCCAAATCACGATGAACGGCAGAATACGGTAGGTAAAACACGTGCACGGAAGGTCTAAGCCCAGATATTGACGAAACCACATTGCCTCGTTATGGATGATCAGACGTATGTAAAAGCAGACTTCCGGCAGCCTCCGGGGCTCCACTTTTTCACTGCTCATCATGAATTCGATGTCCTTGAGGACGTTAGAAAGCCAAAAAAGTCAAAGTTTGCCAAAAAATATATGATTTGGCAAGCAATTTTCTCGTGTGGAAAGCGGAGCACCCCATTCGTGTCAACTGGAACGGTCAATGAGCAGGTGTACCTAAAGGAATGTCTCCAAAAGCGTCTACTTCCTCTTCTGAGGTCACACGATGGTCTGCGGTCTACGATTTTCTGGCCGGATTTAGCCTCGTGCCATTACTCTAAAGAGGTTTTGGAGTGGTACGAGGCTAAGGAGGTCAATTTCGTGCCGAAGCATATCTACCCCCCGAACGCCCCGGAACTGCGGCCAATTGAAAAGAACTGGGCCATCATGAAGCAGACACTTCGGAAGCATCCTAAGAAAGTGAAATCGGAGGAAGATATGAAGAAAAAATGGATTGCCCCGCAAAAAAAAGTTGGTCCAAATGTTGTACAGAACCTTATTAGTAGTGTAAAGAAGAAGGTTCGTGCATTTGGCTATGGAATTGAAATTGAATAAAACAAACATGGGAAAATATTCATTACATACTTTATTTTACTCCCTGAAAGTTTGAAGATGATTGGTTGAACGGTCAAATTTTGCCGAATATTTATGTGTGTCGCAATTTGATTCCGTACACCCTTTAACTTTTTCCACAATCGTCGGATCGCTTTGCTGTCTTCGAAGAAAGACTTCCTTGGAAAATTTAACCAGAGAATGATGGGTTTGAATTATTTTTAGAGGGCAACGGGTCACCTCGGTAAAAGTAAGTTTTCCCATGGAAAATCCTATGTAAAATTAAAACCGCGGGCGCTAGAATATGTTTTTTCACCGATCGAGCTGAAATTTGTCACAGTTATTATAGGAGCGATTTTTTTTTATTCCTCATGTCCGTGACCCAGGCTAGTATACAGTTTTAGCTTATACGTATGCAGTCCCTCCCGGTTCTTGGCTCTCTGAACGAAATACTTGGACAAATGCTATTTCTTGGCTACATCGGTGACCGAAGCATTGAGATTCCGCTTAAACGCTTTCACGACACGCCTGTGTCCTGATCACTAATAAAACATTCATTCTGACCACATTCCCAATATTTCTCCATTCGTTCGATGCTCAGAGTGTCGTTTAAACACACTACTTGCCGTTGACTGCATGATTCCGAGTGGTTTTCCGTTGTTCCACCTCAATGGTATTCCGTTATACCGTATGCTGGATAAATGCAAACACTTCATGCGTTACTGTAAAGAGAGCGGTAAACTCGATTGCGTGATTCCTCACTACTGCCTACAAAAACGTCTACTGTCTTTCCTGAAACGACACAATTATTCCGTTCTTTTTTGGCCGGATTTGGCATCTTGCCATTACGGAAAAAAGGCCATGGAGTGGTATGCTGCCAACAACGTTCAAGTGATGCCCGAGGAACAAGAACAAGCACCCTCTCAACACGCCAGACCTCCACCCACCCAATCGAACAATATTGGGCCAACGTCAAGCAGAATCTTAAGAAGACTCAAAAAGCTGTTGTGAGCGAGAAACAGTTCAAGGCAAACTGGCGTTCTGTGGCGAATAAAGTGGACAAAGAGACTGTACAAAATCAGGTGTTAAACGATAGACCCGGCCATTCGCATTCGGTAAAAAGAAAGCTTAGTTGAATATTTCTCCTGTATTCTGTATTAACTGAACTTGCAAAATAAAAAGAATTTGACTTATTTTTAAAATCATTGATCGACTCACACACATTACTGTTTGGCCAAATTTTGATAACATGCTTCAGGCGGCTCATTCACGACTTGAGCGTCCGACGCTTGTGCACTGCTTCAGTTCGGAGCTATTCTTGCTGGTGTAGATTAAGGTGTCCCTGAAAAATCCGTTTTTTCATTCTAACTTTTTAGTTACAATTGTTAGAAAAAAATAAACTTCAGATAAATTGTAGAAAAAAATATGATGCATGTTTTTGCTACACTAAGTGTTCGGGTATATTTTATTGTTCAAAAGTTAGGGGTAATTTTAACGAAAAACATGTCCGATTTGAAGCACTCCCCCCGCTCGTGTACCCCAGGAGTACCCGGGCTCATTTATATAGCAATTGGTTCCTCAATACCCATTAAAACAAGAATTTAATAAATTTCTGGCCAATTTTTGCCTAAACAATCATAAGGTCGCAAAGAAAAATAGCATGTGTTTTCGTTAAAACTACCCGTAATGGTTGAATGATAAGTTGTATTAAAATAAATGCGAAACAAAAATGTGCGCTAGAACGTCTTCTACATTTTGTTTGAAGATTACTTTTTCCCAAAATGAGAAACAAAAAAGTTATAACGAGTTTTTTAGAGACACCCTGATGAGGAACAGAAAAATAGCTCTATCATGGTCGAATGAAAGCTAGAAAAATGATGTGTTTGACAAAGATGTTTGAAATTATATTCCGTACAAACTTGCCTTTGACATAAAATTAGCATCTGCGCCGCCCAAGCAGAGTAATTCTCGCTGGAACCAGGCCGCCATTGGCACATATCTTTTGATTTCAAATTTTTCATCGCTATTAGTTAGAATATATTGAAACAAGATAAAAAACGCTTTGGTTGAGCCAAATTGATGGACCCCTCGTTTTCTAAGGGACTAAACATGTTGTAAAAATGTCGATATTTGGATAATTTCAAAGTAAGTAAACATGTTATATCACAAAATTTTACATTGAAACATCTTCAAAACTCGTTGCTATTGTATAGAGGATAAATAAAGCTTTCAATTGATGTTAAAAAAAATGTGGCGGCCGTATTGGATTTGGCCGCCATCTTGAATTTTATCAATAATATTTTTCACTATGAGCGCACCGCTCAATCCAAATTCTGAGCACACCATCTGAAAGCTGAGAAAAAAATACATAAGATGCAGTCGACAAACTAGGTGTGCATTGACATTTACCCGATAAAAAAATATTTTTTCTAAAAAGAGTTTGACGTTTTTTTGCGTGTATTGCGCAATATCAATATGTATCATATTTCTATACGCAACAAAGCATAATTTTGCAATCACTGTTTTTTTTTTTGTGTTCTGTAGAGTAAAGAACAATCATTTTAACAATTTAACAATTTAATTTTAACAATCAATTCGGTGCATAAGTATGAAAATTCCGAGGAAAAAATGATTCTATTCATGGCTGTCAATGCGCAACAGGGAATATAGTTTCATTCACTGGCTCACCATGACAATTTGATGTTTCGAACCAAATAGAAGAAGAAGACTCGTTTACGATAGCGGAAGTTTGTTTGTTTTGTACATCCGATTAGTTCGAAGTTCTTGAAAATGGCGAAGAACCGTACTGTACGGGTACCCAAAAAGGAATTTTGTTGCAACCCGTTTGCCAAAGCTGATCATAAAAGCTGGAGAAAATCCTCGAAACTGACAAGTGTAACACAAAAAATCGTGAATTTTTTAGAATCTACGACATGCCGCTTGCAAGTGACCCGTCAGCAGTCAAACCGTACTTTTCAGCCGATGGAAGTTGTTGAAAACGGAGATGAGGTTTACGTTGAAGAGGTTGGAAACATTAGTGAGCATGATTTCCAAAACATGACGGAAATTCTATCCCGAATTGGGATCCGGAATGTCAACAGAAGAGAGCTGCGACGGGAGACCTTCCGCTGCGAAATGCTCAAACAAGCCGTGATTGCAATAAAACAAATTTTGAAGGTTGATTGCGAAGTGTACTATGACGATACTAACGTGCCAGTTGTCAAAGATATGCTTGACAATTGTAAGATCGCTTCAAAACCGGTCAAATTCCAAATTTTAACATTGCTCACTCCTTCGTGGAGCAGGCAGAAAATGATGGATGAAACAGGATGCAGTAAGTATGGTAAATGTCATCAACATGCGGAAGCTAATCTTCCACAATTCTGCAGGTAAATGGTTCGTCGAAAAGGCTCAACAAGTTCGTGCTTCGAAGGGAATTCTTAAACTTCCAGATGCGGGTACATCGGTAACAGAATTGGAAAAGGTCGCTCAGGAAGAGGCAAAACAGTACTAATTGGACTGTAGTACGTTAATGCCAGGTATTCGGGATAAAATCAGTGTAAAGACACCCGCCGGTCGAGAAAGTAGGCAAAAACGTTTGCTTCTTGGGTCACTAAACGAAATTTTTGCAAACTTTAAAGAACTTTTCCCAAATTTGAAAATCGGATTTTCTACGTTCGCTAAGCTGCGACCTTCGGAATGCATACTTACCGGAAGCTCCGGTACGCATACAGTGTGCGTATGCATGAGGCATGAAAATATTGAATTGTCATTGCGTGCGGTGAAAGCCTTACCGATAATACGAGACAGCTGCTTGAGCGAGCTGATTCAGGAATATTTAGTATGTAAAAACCCTTCTCCTCAATGCTACTTTTTGGAATACACAGAATGTCCTGACTTGAGTGATTTTAGTAGAAAATTACTGGATGAAATTGAAAAATTTCCTCTAGAAATCACAACTGACAAAAAAATGACCCATTAATACTCATTTTATGTTTATAAAGGGCGATACGGTCAAAATTTGGTCAATATCAACTTGACGTATTTCTTTCAATTTTGCATTTAAAAAACCTGAACACCACTCATTTTGAAGGTGTGTGTGTGTAGAATGTTGCTCCTATTTTGATTTTGGAATTCGCTCTTCAGTTGTCAAAATGCCGTCCAAGCAAGAAGAGCAGCGTATCAAAATTTTGCTCGCGCATCGCGAAAATCCGAGCTACTCGCACGCAAAGTTGCAAAATCGCTAAAAGTGGCCAAATCAACCGTTACAAATGTAATTAAAGTGTTTGGGGAACGTTTGTCGACAGCCAGGAAGTCTGGATCGGGGGGAAATCGAAAACCGGAAGCCGCTGAGATGACAAAGAGAGTTGCTGGTAGTTTCAAGCGAAATCCTAACCTATCTCTCCGAGATGCCGCAAATAAGCTGGGTGTATCGTCTACAACCGTGCATCGAGCCAAAAAACGAGCCGGACTATCGACTTACAAGAAGGTAGTGACTCCAAATCGCGATGATAAACAAAATACAACGGCCAAAGCGCGATCCCGGAGGCTGTACACGACGATGCTGACGAAGTTTGACTGCGTGGTAATGGACGACGAAACCTACGTCAAAGCCGACTACAAGCAGCTTCCGGGACAGGAGTTTTATACGGCAAAAGGAAGGGGAAAGGTAGCAGATATTTTCAAGCACACGAAACTGTCAAAGTTCGCAAAGAAATGTCTGGTTTGGCAAGCCATCTGTACCTGTGGCTTGAAAAGCAGCATTTTCATAGCTTCCGGGACTGTCAACCAAGAAATTTACGTGAAAGAGTGTTTGAATAAACGTCTGCTACCTTTCCTGAAGAAACACGGTTGTTCCGTACTGTTTTGGCCGGATTTGGCATCTTGCCATTACGGTAAAAAGGCCATGGAGTGGTACGCCGCCAACAACGTGCAGGTGGTTCCCAAGGACAAGAACCCTCCCAACACGCCAGAGCTCCGCCCAATTGAGAAATACTGGGCTATTGTCAAACGGAACCTAAAGAAGACCAAAAAAACTGCTAAGGACGAGCAGCAGTTCAAGGCAAACTGGCTTTCTGCGGCGAAGAAGGTGGACAAGGTGGCTGTACAAAATCTGATGGCAGGGGTCAAGCGTAAGGCCCGGCAATTCGGATTTGGAAAAGCGGAAGCCTAACTGAATATTTTTCTTGAATTTTATACTAATTGAACTTGAAAAAGAAATTTAATTTGATTTTTTAAATAAACGATTTCACCGATTTACACGCGATTTACACCAAATTTTGACCGTATCACCCTTTATTCTTAGGCACAAAAAGACTATCTATTTGAGCTGAAGTCCAATCTGAAGTCAAATGAAGCTATCGTTTACGCAGACTTTTCAGAAAACTACAAAGTAACCATTCAGAACGAGATACAATCGCACCATTTCGCAAGGCAGATGATTACAATTCATCCATTCGTGATTTATTATAGAATCGAAGGAGAGATTCTTCATAAAACATTAATTATTATTTCACCTGTTCTTGAGCATAACTATGTGTTGGTTCACTGCTGTTTTGTTAAGCTGTTTGAGTTCATGAAGATCAATCTTACGCAGATAACAAAGACCCACGTGTTCACCGATGGAGCTGGGAGTCAGTACAAGAACAAATATAACTTCACCAACATCACATTTATGAAGAAAGAAATGGATGTAGAATGGAATTTTCACGCCAGTTCTCACGGAAAATGTCCATGTGATGGAGTGGCGGGAACACCTAAACGTGCTGCGCACAAATACAGCTTAACGCCAAATAGAGACAAGCTGATAACAGATGCTTCCTCATTCTATGCATGGGCTGTAGAGCAACAAGGACAAACAATGTCTTTCAGTTACGTGGGACAGCTCGATTACGATACATCGTTGGCTAAACTGCAAATTCGAATGGAGAATGTTCAAACCATCAAAGGGACTCAAAACTACCATTATTTTTTGCCACAAAACGAGTACATAATCATATCTAAAAAATATTCGAAGAGCTCTGAGATAAAATTCCACAATTACCACATTTGAAACAACTAAATTATATTGTATTTAATACTATTCTAACTCATATCGGAATTTGAAAAATAAAAAAAAGGAAAAACACGCTAAACTGCTAATAATCAAAATGGCGTCTTAAACGAAGATGGCAAAATTTGTTTTACTTAAAATGATTGTTCTTTACTCTACAGAACACAAAAAAAAACAGTGATTGCAAAATAATGCTTTGTTGCGTATAGAAATATGATACATATTGATATTGCGCTATACACGCAAAAAAACGTCAAACTCTGTTTAGAAAAAATATTTTTTAATCGGGTAAATGTCAATGCACACCTAGTTTCTCGACTGCATCTTATGTATTTTTTTCTCAGCTTTCAGATGGTGTGCTCAGAATTTGGATTGAGCGGTGCGCTCATAGTGAAAAATCGATATTATTGATAAAATTCAAGATGGCAGCCAAATCCAAGATGGCCGCCACATTTTTTTTAACATCAATTGAAAGCTTTATTTATCCTCTGTACAACAGCAACGAGTTTTGAAGATGTTTCAATGTAAAATTTTGTGATATAACTTGTTTACTTACCTTGAAATTATCCAAAAATCGACTTTTTTACAACATGTTTAGTCCCTTAGAAAACGAGGGGTCCATCAATTTGGCTCAACCAAAGCGTTTTTTATCTTGTTTCAATATATTCTAACTAATAGCGATGAAAAATTTGAAATCAAAAGATATGTGCCAATGGCGGCCTGGTTCCAGCGAGAATTACTCAGCAGTAAAGTTTGGAACTACAAAATTATCATAACAAGATGGAAAATTTGTTTCAGTACAACTTTGTAAAAGAATTCATGATTCGGAAACGTAACCCTTAGGAGTTATTAATTTTGGCGTGAAAAAAGGCTTTTTCGATCACTGTGCGACGGTCGGAAGCATGATCAGCTCAGGATAAACTAAAGGTAAACACAGGGGTCCTGGTGTCTGTAATGGGATGTTATGGCCGTTACTGATGGGGTGGTCGAGATTAGGGTTTTAAGTAATCTACCTGGATGCTCTATCCGCTTCACTTTCTTCTACTTCTCCTTCTACTTCTACTTCTACTTCTACTTTATAAAATGCTCGCTATCATGTGATTTTTTCAGTTTCTTTGTCTTTATGATTTTCTCAATTTTCGAGTCTTTACTACAAGCACAGAGAACAGACAGTGATGTCCATATACCTTTTCTTGGAAAAAGCGTGTAAAAGTTAATATGGGCTGCTGGTATAAAAAAGCAAGTGCAGAGAAAAACAAACAAAATTTTCAGGTTATGTGCTAGGCTTTTTATTGATAAACATGTACATGACAGCTATCGCACAACTGCAGCGCCGCCTACCAGGAGCATAACGACATACATTTGAAATGCTTGTTTAAAGTTTTACACAAGTAGCAGATCTAAGATGAACGTCTGTTCTCTGTGCTACAAGTGTGCTGCAAACAGGGTTGCCATTAGTTTTTGAAAAATGTCTAACATTTCACAAATAAAAAATCTGACAAAATCTGGCAATACACGGAAATGTTAAAATCAGGACCAACAATTGAAAAGGGTCAAAGAGGTCACAAATAGTACACAGAAAGAAATCTTGTCGTAAAAACTACCATTGTACCCGACTACGCCTATCTTTAAAACTACCATGAAATTTCAGTCAAATTTACTACGTTTATGGTAAAACCTTCAACGTTTGTGGTATATTTGACAAACCTCATATTGATATTAACCGCGCCATGGTTGATCTAATCGCAGGCATGGTAAATCAAACGCATTTATAGTCAGCTGAAAATTGTTGGTGATTGCGCTTAACTTAACCCTCGAAATGGTAGTTTCTACTGCGGCTTTTTTTTTTGCGTGTACACATGTTACAAATGTTGATGGGCCTTTTAAAAATGTTGTTTTGACTCGTATACTCGCATATTTCAGTAACAGACAAGAGGGGAAATACACTATTTGACCAATGCCCAATTATTTGACAATTATTTGACCAAAGATTTGACGAATTATCTAATCGCTCAAAATAGTTACGCAACGTTTTCAGTAGACGAGAACGACACACGACATATTTGCACTTATTATTTTGTGGAATACAGCTCAAAATCACGTGAAAACGTAATGGGTAAGGCTTGTTCATACTAATACATCAAGGTTTATTAATATGTTTTTTTTTCAGCACTGTACATAATATGAGCACATAAGAAGCGTGAATATAAAACAAGCAGTCATGCAAATCACTTAACGCTTTAGTGGAGTGGGATTGTATGACGCTTTTTTTAATCTGTTCTAATTCATAGGCGTAGCCAGAGGGGGGGCAGAGGGGCCGTTGCCCCCCCCCCCCCTTCTAACTTTTGAATCAATCTTTATAATTTTAGTGTTTGCTTAAATTTTTCATTATTTAGTGTTGATGTTTGATAGATTGCTTTTTTGCCTCAATAAAAAAGCACGAAGTTGCCTCGATTTTTTGACAAGATGTAGCAAAAAAAATGCAAAAAGTGGACATCCATGAGAATTTTTTTTAAATAGTAAAGACTAAAAATTTTCTAACATATGATATTCTACGGGCGAGACGAAACGACTCATATCCCAGTTTCAGAGACAAGACAGCAGTTGTTTTATCCTATTCGAAAATTTCATCCATTGCTATGAGCATGAGTAAGATAATAAACATGATTAACGACCACCCGATGCTGCTACTCCGTTGTTGCCAGATGCGCTGTTATTACACAGAGAACCACCAAATTATGCTTGGGACTAGCATACATTCTCAATGTGAAAAAACTGGTGTTCTCAAACTAATGCAATAACCAGCGGCTGCCTCGCCCGAACACAGGTCAAATAAGGGAAGGAAATTCAATAAGAAGGGAAACACCAACGCGATCCTACGTTAAACTTGCGGTTATATCGTAAATATAACCCACCTCTATTTTTGTAATATTAATACCTATTTCTGATTTGAACCTATTTATACAAATAGTGCTATTGGAGCCAATCACAAAATGGGATTGTGGTTTACTTGTTCCATGGTATGGATATGGTGGTAAGACGAGCATGGCAAACCAATATTATGGATCAAAATTAATAGTGATCACCACCACCAGCCGGGCAAACTGTAAAGTTTCAATTTTTACAACTGTACCAATCCTATAGAAGCTTCTTAAGAATACTCTATGCGAATCCATTTAAAATTGGAATTTAGGAATCCGGTAAAATTAAGGGTGTGTAGATGCATTTCGTGCCTTCTGGCAACTTTAAGCTTCTATTGATGTCCAGGCTCATTGGTTTAGCAATAACCGGGGAGACCGTGATCATATACTCAGTGATATCATTATCTCCAAGCCGCTCAATCAATCGCTATGTTTTGTGATACATTGGATGCATTAATATTATTTGAGATAACTCAATACAGGCGTCATCCAAATTTTGCATATTGACAAGCAATCTGTGGAGACCCACTCCTTATAGTGAGATGCTTAGAGGTATATCGGAAGACTCGATGAGCTACCTCAAAGATTTTTTTCTGTTTAAATGTCTCGTAAATTGTATGAAACATTCTTAATGCTTGTCATCTGGTGAAATGCTATCATTACAACTCTTTGTACAGTACACGAAATGAATTTTATGAACATCAACCAATTGCTGCTTCTGTTCAATCGTACTCATACAAGTTGGTATTGCTCCTCGGGTGTGCTGGAATCATTGATTTATTTTATTTTTATTTTTTCATTTACATACTGAGTCAATATAGAAAATGTGTCAGTCAATCATGCAACCACCAGAGTTTCTTTTTGAGTGAAAACAAAATATTCGTAGTAGTTTATATTGTTTTCGTACAATGCACGAATGTTCTTTCTGTGCCAATAAATGCTTCGTGTTTTAGACAGTTACACGTGTGGCATTGAGTACGAATGTAGCTTCTAGAATAGTACAAATCTATTTTCCACGAATACAACGAATAGATTTGATAGTCCTACCTTCGTTCGTAATAAAATCAAAATTTAATTTTCAGTGTTGGTGAGAGGGTCGTGAAGGAAAAGTACATTTTCAGTACAAACTGTGAACAAACTCGGAGGTTATCCTATACAAAAATCCAACACGACTATAAAGTTAATATTTTGACACATGACAGTATCCGCTAGATTTTACCATGGTTGCTATTTAATGCGGTTCGATTTTGAAACATGTGGAAAATCTAAGGTTTTTGAAATCCTTTTTGTTTTTTTAACTCCATAACTAGCCTAGAATTGTTGAATCTTGTTGAATCGGGTATTGTAAAGTACTTTGGGTAAGCGTAGAGAAGATAATCCACCCGTCGTTCAGGCGGATTTTCACAAAGTGAGGGCTCGATTCCTCTAGCCGGTGGAACTTGAAAATGTCCCTACTCTACTGGTCCAACGGACATTGTGTTGTTCGTTGTATAATGTAATGTGTTCAATGTGTGCAACCGCTGGTTGAAGACGATGAAATTCTGTCTCTCTCTCTGCCTCTCTCTCTCTCTCTCTCTCTGTCTCTCTCTCTCTCCAAAAAAAATATCTTGCCCCACCCTATTTGAAATCCTGGCTACGCCTATGTTCTAATTTCCAAAAATTCTGGCATAATGGCACCCCTGGCTGCAAACTCAATGGCAGATGGCAATGGCGGTTTGATCTTCAACCGAACGTTGATGTATTTTCCTCAGATAGCGTTTTACCCCATCATGCCCCCTTTACACCACCCTAAATGACCGCCCACTCCTGATCTCCTGCGAAGTCTGGTGACAAGTAGCGGAACTGTTGATGTGTGCCTGTTTTCCTCACAGTGGGTGTTGGGTGGAGTCCAGAATACAAGGTGCGGCAGAAAATAATGCGAAAATTTGTTCTATTTCTTTCAAATCCCATTTTCAACTAATTCAAACAATAATATCAATATTTTCGAGTGCAGTTATCTTAATAAAGTCCTTCTAAACAAATTTATTCAATGTGTCCTCCATTTTTATTAATAACATCCTCGAGCCGACGCCGGAAGCCAGAGCATGCCTTACGGATGTAGTCCTCCGACATTGACTGCCATGTGCGTGTTATAGTTGACTTCAGGGTTTTCACACTAGGGTGTGATGTTTTGCAGGCCCGTGCTTCAACATATGCCCAAATCGAATGATCCAACGGATTAAGATCTGGACTGCTAGGGGGCCATAATCCTTCGGCCAAAACTTCATGTTATCGTTCTACCATTGTTGGGTTCGATTGGACGTGTGACACGGCGCTCCATCCTGCTGTAGGACAACGTTTTGGTCCTTGGAGAAGATGGCTTTCACCCAGGGAAGCACTTGGTCCTTTAAAATACCGATATACACTTCGGTATTGATTTTAACTACAGCATCAATGAAAACAGGCGGCATTTTCAAACCGTTGGATCAAGCCAAACATCATGACACTAGGCGGATGTTTGGTTTGTAATCTGAATTTCACTTTTTCCGGGACGTTCTCCATTTTATGCGGTGGAATGAACCGGTCCATGCGGCTGTTGACCACAGCATCGATGCTGAAAAGCTTTTCGTCGGAGAACAGGATTATCATTTTTTCCTTCTTCAACATGGAAAGCAATCGCAAGATGCATGCAGGTCTTCTTTGATGATTCTCCGCATGGATTTCTCCGAAGTATTGGCTTCCTCTGCAAGTTTTCTTATGGAACCGGGTTGCGAGCAATTTTTGCACGGACCGATTTGATCACGTTCGGCGTGCGTGCAAAGCGTGGACGTCCGCTTCTCGGCTTCCGCTGCTTAGGAACATCCTGCAGGGACTTTTTTATGCGGTAAACTTTTGCCAAATGGCACCCTGCCACTTTGGCAATCTCTTTCGGCTTCTTTTGGGCGAGCAACAAACTAGTGATCACATCTTTCGCGAACATTTTGACGAATTTGCAATAAAACAAATAGAATGTTCGGATGCAGCACTTGAAAGTAAACATAAACAAATACACTTTCGACAGAAATTAGTCACTAGCTACACGAATTAACCCAATCCTCAAGTTTGAACATTTTCGCATTATTTTCTGCCACACCCTGTATATATGAATGTTTTCTTGGTTTTTAATTTAAAAGCCGAAAATCTCACTCATCTTGAACACTACAACACACCACTGATAACAACTTCCACGAGGGTGTCGGCTTTTGTATGCAAATGATTTGAAAATCTCTCGAATTGTTAGCGCAATCGAAGACTATCAGGAACTCAATAGACTCGCTTACGGAATGGTGTGGAATCAACGAACTAACCATCTGTACTAATTAATTCTCGTTGATCTCATTCACTCGCAAAGAAGATCCAATCACATGGAACTAGAACATTGGTGGTGAATATGTAGAGAGTGTCCGTGATCAAAGACCTTGGAGTACATCTCGACACGACACTCACATTTAGGGAGCATTACTTATACACAGTTCGAAAAAATAGCGCGAATTTCTGTTCTTTATCATGCTATGTGCAGCGTCACAGAACGTACAAGCTAACATTATAAATCGTGTAAAGTTCTGGGACATTCTATTTATTTCCGAAAATATTGTATACAAAAGTTCGTCTTCGTTACAACTGTTTCATGCAAGTGGCTACTTCGTGTGGAAGGAGAGACAATTTTACATGCTCTGATTTTTACATCACAATGAAAATTCAGATTTTTTTTCTGTGTATGTAATCTCTAAAGCCAAGTGAAACTTGGGATTTATCTTTAGAATTGCCCATGAATTCAGAGAACAATACTGTTTACATCCGTTGTACTACTCGTCCGTTCTGGAGTATGGTGGTGTGGTGTGGAGTCCGTTCCGTATACTAGAATATGGACATCAAGGAATGAAGCTGTTCAGTCACGGTTTGTTCGCTATGCGCTGAGGTTTCTGCCATGGCGTGATCCTACCGATCAGCTTCCGTATCAGAATCGCTGCCGTTTCTTGCAATGGACAGATTGAGCAGGAGACGACAACTGGAAAGAGTTTTATTTGTGCGAAAAGTGCTGACCGGTGGTATAGATTCACCTTATAAGGAGTGTATCGAATATAAGCTATCCACATACATTTGCGTTGTACGCATGTATTTGTGATGGTTTTTGATGCTCTGAACACTGCATGCTGTGCGTTTGACTGTCAGCTTTCTTTAGTTTACTTGTTTGTGCGGTTCAAATTCTGCGTTTTCAAAATGTCGCGTATTGAAAAGGAAGTGAAAATTGAGGTTCTGGACACATGGCTAAGTGAGAAGGGTATTACTATGCGAAAATTGGCTAAGCGGTTTGGAATTCATCATGCGAGTGTTAAAACCATCATTAATAAGTTTGGGGAACACTATTCTTCGGATGAGCTACCAGAAAGAGGCAGAAAACCCGGTTCTTCCAATCCGAAACTGGAGCAGAAAGTGGTATCTCTAATCATGAAGAACAAATCAATGTCAATACGTGATTTGGCCAAAAAAGCAGGAATGAGTGTCGGAATGATCCAGCGTATCAAGAGGCAAAACCACCTGAAGACCTACAAGAAGCAGAAAATCTTGAAACAAAGTGCAGAACAGAAAAAGCGAGCAGCAACAAGGGCCTGGAAATTGTATTCGCGCCTTTTGCAACGTCCGGATGCATGCGTTTTGATGGACGATGAGACCTATGTAAAGGAGGACTCAAAAACCCTTCCAGGTCCACAATACTTTACTGCCGTCGTTGGGGAGGATGTGAGCGATGCGGACAGGTCGATTCAAGTGTAGAAATTCGATCGAAAGGTACTGGTATGGCAAGCAATATGTTCCTGTGGTTTGAAGTCAACCATTTTTTACACTACCGGAACTATAAATGCGGAAATCTATCGATCTGAGTGTCTCCAGAAGAGATTGTTGCCTTTATATAAGAAGCATAGTACACCTCCACTGTTTTGGCCGGATGATGCGTCGGCTCACTATGCCAAAACCACTCTCAATTGGCTTGCGGAAAAGGGTATAGATTTCGTTGAGAAAAATATCAATCCACCAAATTGCCCTCAGCTTCGACCCATCGAACCTCACTGGGCAATCGCGAAGAGGGTCCTCAAGAAGACTGGTAAGGCAGCTGGGGTTTGGGCAAATTGGGCTCAAGCGTCCAAAAAATGCGATGCAACACTTGTCCGGAACTTGATGAAGAGCATTCGATCCAAAGTTCGAAAATTCGTGAAAGAATAACTTAAATTTCATCCGGTCTTCATTATGTTCAAGTTTAACATCGTACAATAAAGGATCAATTTTTTGTATGAAGAAAATATCGGTTTTCAACATAATTTGAAAGAATGTTTGTGGATAGCTTATTTTCGATACACTCCTTATCTTGGCTCAACTCAACATTAATGTCAATGTAATGTAATTTGTTTAGTTAACCTTTTTTTTCATGTAGACCGTGTTGTCAGACGAATGTTGCAGTATATAACATTTGGATTTGGTAGTGGAAGAAAAAAAATACGAGTTTCACTTCGAAATAACATGATGATTAAACCTCTACTTCCCAACCCCACCTATGGACGGCTTTCAGTAAAATGTCTTTTAAATTATCAACAGCTTTTTATATGATACTTCTCACACAAACACCTCTTTAAAATATGTCCACCTATCATACACACACATTGTTTATATGTAACCAGTGTTCTGTCAGATGAATTTCACGACAAAATTTTGAAAGTCGAGACGGAAAAAAAAGTTTTATGTTCGATATTGTAACAAAAACGGAAAATTATTACAGATAGTTAGTTTCACAGGAAAAAAAATCATAGCTAAGTAGTTTAAATGTACTGCTTTACGTTAGGCATAAGGTTTTATTGTGAAATTTGTTTTAACATATTGTATTCTGGAGAAAATGTAAGCCGCCTTTGGCATTTGAGCGAATAAAAAGTCTTTTTTGCAGAAAATATGTTTTCAAAAATTTGTTATTTGGCTTGTTTCCATAGTACACTAATAGCTTTTGGTTTCTCGTTTTACAATGAAAACACCATCAAGAGGAAATTTGTCCCTGTTGGACGACCGTCAGGCCAAAGAGGCGCTTGAATCGCAGGAATTTGAGGTTGAAAGTTATGAGGAACCTGATGTGGAAGACGACTTCGATGATAGTGATGACGATTGTTTTCACGACTCCGAGGTGGAGGGTTTGTTTACATCACCACCCTCAACCAAAAAATCCAGGAAGGACATCGCTAAGCATTTTAGAATCAGCAAAGGGAAGTCGAGCCCAATCGTGGGACCTGGAACATGCAACGGAGCTGGACGAGATTGATCCTAAGTCTACAGTATATAAGAACATCAAGGGGTGGTAAGAAAATCTGGGCGGTCCGAAATCAGACCACCTTTATTCTAAAATGCTGTAAAAAGCTTGATTATGGCTCAAACAGAAATTCAATTTTCTTGAAAGTATACTATGAAAGCTCTAGAAACTATTCACAAAAATAGAATCTCTAGCAGTAAGCTTCCTACCTATACCTACCTGAAACAAACTGACTGATGGAATATTTTGGAACAGCTCATGGAGTAACAATTTCATCGACGGTTTGGAATGATAACGAAGTGGCGAGACTGGCATCACTACGAAGAAAAAATCTATTCTTATACTTTCCACCTTCCACCGGAAGTTCTACCTCGTTCCGAAAAAAGGAAATGCTGATATCAGAAGTGCAAATCTGAAACGCAAATCAAATGTCGCAAATGTGGCATACATTTGTGCCTACAGGCAAAAGAAAACTGTTTTTACGCTTTTCATCACAATAAAGGGCGATACGGTCAAAATTTGGTCAATATCAACTTGACGTATTTCTTTCAATTTTGCATTTAAAAAACCTGAACACCCCTCATTTTGAAGGTGTGTGTGTGTGTAGAATGTTGCTCCTATTTTGATTTTGGAATTCACTCTTCAGTTGTCAAAATGCCGTCCAAGCAAGAAGAGCAGCGTATCAAAATTTTGCTAGCGCAAGTTGCAAAATCGCTAAAAGTGGCCAAATCAACCGTTACAAATGTAATTAAAGTGTTTGGGGAACGTTTGTCGACAGCCAGGAAGTCAGGATCGGGGGGAAATCGAAAACCGGAAGCCGCTGAGACGACAAAGAGAGTTGCCGATAGTTTCAAGCGAAACCCTAACCTATCTCTCCGAGATGTCGCAAATAAGCTGGGTGTATCGTCTACAACCGTGCATCGAGCCAAAAAACGAGCCGGACTATCGACTTACAAGAAGGTAGTGACTCCAACTCGCGATGATAAACAAAATACGACGGCCAAAGCGCGATCCCGCAGGCTGTACACGACGATGCTGACGAAGTTTGACTGCGTGGTAATGGACGACGAAACCTACGTCAAAGCCGACTACAAGCAGCTTCCGGGACAGGAGTTTTATACGGCAAAAGGAAGGGGAAAGGTAGCAGATATTTTCAAGCACACGAAACTGTCAAAGTTCGCAAAGAAATATCTGGTTTGGCAAGCCATCTGTACCTGTGGCTTGAAAAGCAGCATTTTCATAGCTTCCGGGACTGTCAACCAAGAAATTTACGTGAAAGAGTGTTTGAATAAACGTTTGCTGCCTTTCCTGAAGAAACACGGTTGTTCCGTACTGTTTTGGCCGGATTTGGCATCTTGCCATTACGGTAAAAAGGCCATGGAGTGGTACGCCGCCAACAACGTGCAGGTGGTTCCCAAGGACAAGAACCCTCCCAACACGCCAGAGCTCCGCCCAATTGAGAAATACTGGGCTATTGTCAAGCGGATCCTAAAGAAGACCAAAAAAACTGCTAAGGACGAGCAGCAGTTCAAGGCAAACTGGCTTTCTGCGGCGAAGAAGGTGGACAAGGTGGCTGTACAAAATCTGATGGCAGGGGTCAAGCGTAAGGCCCAGCAATTCGGATTTGGAAAAGCGGAAGCCTAACTGAATATTTTTCCTGAATTTTATACTAATTGAACTTGAAAAAGAAATTTAATTTGATTTTTTAAATAAACGATTTCACCGATTTACACGCGTTTTCCCTTGACCAAATTTTGACCGTATCACCCTTTAGACGAACAGTACGAGCGGTTTTGACGAAATGTTTTTTTTACTCAACTGCCCAAGCCCACCTTAAGGCGGTCCTATATTTTTGGTATTTAATAAAAAGCCCGTTACTTCTATGAACTAGTAATATGTTTTTAAAATTTCTTATCACAAAACTTTTATTTAGTTTTTTCGCCCAAATTAAAGATCTGAGCATTAGAAGGTTAATTTGAATTCATCAAAATTTCATCTCATTATCAAAATGGCTAAGATAAATGCAATAGATCCACTCTAATTACACTTCATAAAAAATAGAAATCTGAAGGCCATTTTCAAACTTCATTCTAGCCATGCTTTACATTTCCTATCCTAGTAAAAATTTGAAATAATTGAAGTTGGAATAAAATATGTGACCAAGGAAAATAAAAAACAAGAAGGGACAGCCCAATGGGGTTGTACACGAAGTTTACGTAGGACTACGAAGCAATGTGCAATTTAGATCGCTTGATTGTTTAAAGAGTGACCGAATTTGGTTTCCTTCCGAATCAAATTCCCATACACTAAACGTTCGCACTACAATCTCTATTATTTGATATAGCCTATCTTGGTATCTAAATTCATTCATCTTGCTTTCACTGGAAATAATATGTAAGACATATGATAACAAGATACTCTATATCACGTAATATACCTTGCAGTGCGAATGAGTTTTGTTCACTTGGAAAACTTTTACTCTAGAAGCTGGTTTCATTCACCTCCAATTGCATACGGTTTCTGCTAGGAATATGTGTGTACATGTTGAAAACATTACGACTTCGGCACAGGAAAGATGTTTCACAATCGATTATCCCGAAACCCAGCCTCCAGCTTTCCAAAACACATGTCAACTTTCTTTTCCAGTTGTTTTGATGGCCCTGAAAAGGGGTTTGAGGGAACAGCTACTGACACCACCTCATTTCGTCATAAAGCTGGTTTACTTGACCATGGCTTCGGTTCGCTCGGAAACCTCGTGTTAAGCTAGCTCTCCCGGCAGCTTGATCGAGGGGCAGTTTGAATTTCCAGAGACGTCAGGGCCATCCGCCAATTGATTTAAGTCAGTCGGGCAGATACGCTTTCAATCCGCTCGGAAATGTCAATTATGAAGCTGGTCATAATGCTTATTGTTTTGGAGGAAACGACAAGATCGGGTTAAAATGCTTCAACACCCGGTAGATAAAGTGCTATACACGGAAGAAACAAAGTACCTATAATTGAGTATTTTTAAACTTAAAGTTGAGTACTGTTGTTGAACTGGAGAGATGGGTAAATTTGATTCTGCACATAAGGTAAACATTACTCAATGGGTGAGTACTTCATTGACAACAAATTTTGAGTAAAAATGGAAGTCATTTGCATACTTTTATTATTGGAAGTATATTAGATTTAAAAACCGAAAAACAATAAATATGTTACGGTATTAAACTAGCCGTTATTGTTAAAAATTAAGAAAGAACAAAATGAATAAAATTATCAAGTAAATTTATGTTTTTATTCTATCATCACGAGATATTAGAAGTTGTATAACATTTACTAACTAACCGTGCGGAAAAGTTCTCTTCTTTGGTTTTTACGAGTTTTATTGCATTCGGTTAAATTTATCCTCCATAAACTTTGTATACAGTTACTCAAATTTGAATACTATGGCATATACTCAAATTTGGCTTCCCGCACCGAACTCCAGAGTTGGGGGAAATGAAATTTTGGGGACTTTGTTTCTTCCGTGTACGTTTTCTTCTTCCGAGCCTTGCAGCTGGACATTTGCCTTCCGAGATGGTGAAGCGAGAATGCACCTGAGAGCATATTCTGTTGATATGATCGACCAACTGGTAATCATTATCCTTATTGCGTTGTACACGGTGTTCAATAAGTTCGAATACAAGTTTTCATCATTGCGTAGGTATGCGCCATGTACATATTGTGCATTGGTATTGGTGTCAGCTTTAGCTTCATTCATACGCTACCGAATGTGCGCGGTGTTGACATTCTGTTAGTTGTTGTTCGTTTGTTACGCGCGATGAAAGAGTATCGGGACTTCGTAATTAAGCGTTTTTTGAACGGTGAGCGACCCGGCGATATATTCCGGCTGCTGAAATCGCATGGGGTCAAGCGGAACTTTGTCTACACGACCATCAGGCGATACCGGGAGACGTCCTCGACCAATGACCGTGCGAGATCCGGTCGGCCGCGTTCAGCGAGGACGCCACGGGTCATCAAGATCGTGAGGGAGCGAATTCGGCGCAAAAAGAACCGCTCAATCCGGAAAACGGCTGCAGATCTCAACGTTTCCATTGGAACCGCTCACACCATACTCACCAAGGACCTTGGTTTCAGGCCTTACAAACAACGTGAGGTCCCTGGCGTTTCGGAGGCTACCAGCAAAAAGCGGTTGGATCGAGCTAAGAGGATCCTCTCTCGGCACGCTGGTCAGGAGTTTGTTTTTTCGGACGAGAAACTGTTCGTGCTGCAGCAGCCGCACAATGTGCAAAATGACCGGGTGTGGGCGCCATCGAGGGACAGCATTCATGAATCCAATATAAACATCCCTCGGTTCCAAAGTGCCGCGTCGGTGATGGTTTAGGGGGCAGTATGCAAACGTGGTAAGCTACCCTTGGTGTTTATTGAAAAAACGTCAAAATCAACGCGGCGTACTACAAAACTGAGGTTTTGGAAAAGGTTGTTGCCCCCAGTCTCCGAAGCCTCTACGGCGATGAGCACTACGTGTTCCAGCAGGACGGTGCACCAGCCCATACGGCAAATGTGGTTCAAGCCTGGTGTCGGGACAATTTAACCGACTTTCTGGACAAAACTTTGTGGCCTCCCAGCTCCCCGGACTTGAATCCTCTCGACTTTTTTGTTTGGTCCTATATGATGGCGAAGCTGAACGAATACAAGGTCAGCACTTTGGATCATTTCAAGACGGTAATTCTCAAAATCTGGGACGAAATGCCCATGCAGTCCGTGCGTGCTGCCTGCGACGCGTTCGAGAAACGTTTGAAGCTCGTTAAGGAGTACAAAGGGGGGTCATTCCAAGAGAAATGTTGTAAACGTTCCTTGTAAACATAGCTTTCAATAACATAAATCCAAAAAATAAAAAAACATGTTTTCATTTTTTTAACAAATTTTGAAAGTGTATCCGAACTTATTGAACACCGTGTAGATGGTTGTGGCCTGTTTGGGAATTCATAGTCTATTATTTCCGATAGACGTCTAGGCCGAAATAGTGCTAATTGAACGATAGACCAGCATTGGGAAATAAATATGTAAGATAATTCTATTGTTAACTCTTTAGATAGCATTTGGTGGCTTAAAAGGACCGTTTGGTTTTAATAATGATACGGCCCTAGTTGTATTTTCTACGATGGTTGAACCACATACATTCCCAAAATAATTTGATTCCTATCGAATGATTGAAATTTCAAACAGCACAAGAAATATATGCAACCAAACAAACTCTTTTATAAGCAAACTGATTTGGTCGTACTGAAAAGGACGGAAATAGTTGACGGGGAGAAACATTGTTCACGGTTGAACTTGGGGTTTCTTCTTGGTATTCTTGGTTCAGCTCCTCGTCGGTGCGGGTGGCCATCTGCAGGTGACATGGGCTGATTCTTGTCCCGTTGTTGTCACGGGCGGCATTTTTCCATCAACTCATAGGCTTCAGCAGCCTTTTTTCTCGCAGCGTCCTCGTTGGATAACGAATGCTCACCAGTGCACCCTCCAGTATGGTCGCACGCCTCACTGCGTTGCTACAGCACATTTTGCTCTGTACAGAACTACGACTACCGTAAGACTGAATCAAATTTTCATTCAACGAAGTCAATGTGATACTAAGTGCATCAAAGGGGACGAACTTCAGTTATTGCCCCACAATAATTAGTTTTAATCAGTGCACGCTAGACGGATGATTTTCTTAACAGAAATGTTCCTGCCATCAACTAATCCGGTATGCACAACTAGGAACTAAAACGAACTCAACCACATAGTCTAGTCGGTCTATGACGTGTCGCAATTCGGCTCGAATTACCCCTTCTAAAATTTCGTTCGATAGTTGTTCAACGGTCTTTGTGATATACTCCGGGACGCGGCGTAATTGAACTACAAACCGACTAAAGAAAAATTCAACCAAACAAACTCTTTAGTTAATAAACTGATTTGGTCGTCCTGAAAAGGACGGATTTAATTGACGAGGGAGAAACAGTTTGCGATTCCCCTTGGGTTGTTTGTCTCGTCACGGGCGGCTTTTCCAGCCAACTCGTAGGCTTTAGCAGCCATGTTTTCGCAGCGAGGTTGATAGGAGCATCGGCACCAACAGCCAACTGTACCAACGCCTTTATGCACTCCCGCTTCACTTAACTCAATTTTTGAGTACAATTGTGTGCTATCGCTTTTTCTCTCGCGGAAATGTTACTAAATGTTCGTAAGAAGCTGATCTAATCAAAAATTGAGTTGATCCACTGTTTAACGAAAATTGAGTAGCACATCCTTGAGGGACAAAGAGATAGCATACAATTGTACTCAAAAATTGAGTAGAAAGAAGCGGGAGTGTGGGCAACGACTGCTCGCCAGTGCACCATCTAAGGTGCTTGCTGCCGCTAACTGCGTGCGAACAGCCACTGCACAGCCCCACGACTGTTGTAAGACTGAGTCAAAATTTCAGCTAAGCGCTGGTATGTCATGGCGTGGGATGCTATTGCACAAAAGAAGGCGGTACCAACGAAGGCAATGTGATACAAATTGCACCAAAGGGGACGAACTTCTGTTATTGCGCCACAATAATTAGTTTGAATTAGTGCACGCTAGACGGATGATTTTCTCAACAGAAATATGCCTAATTTGCTTCCCACCAACAGCAACTAATCCGGTACGCATAACTAGGAACAATGGCGAACTCCACCACATGGTCACTGATGTGTTGCAGTTTGGCTCGAATTATCCCTTCTAGACTTTCGTTCGTTTGTTGTTCAACGTTCTCTGTGGTATAATCGGGGACGCGACGTTTAATAATTGCCATATTCAGCCGTTATGCGGTAATTGAATTAACAACAGCACAATAGAAAAATTCAACCCAACTCTTTAGTTGGTAAACTGATTTGGTCATCCTGAAAAGGACGGATTTAGTTGACGGGGAAGAAATGTTTTCGATTCCACTTCGGCTTTCTTTCTTCGTTCGGCTCCTCGTTTTTGCGGATGGCCAGCTGCAAGTGACGAGGGATGAATCTGGTCTTCTTGTTTTCACGGGCGGCGTTTTCTACAACGTGCTCGCCAAACACGTCTGTCGCATACGGATGCACAGCGAGAACTGATTATTGGTGTTCGGTCGTTCCCACGTGTTCCATAATTGCTGGCAAGGTTACTGTGGCAGTACGAACCAATCAGAGCGTAGCGCAAATATGATGTCATTCTCGACCAATAGCTTCGTGCGTTCAGAAATTTGTGTGGGACGGGGAAAAGTTAGTTTGAAGAAGAAGAAGACATTTGTTACTCGTTTCCTATGACCTTGCTAGGGAAAACACATTTTTCAACCTGTTGATTTGCAAATTCGTATGGGAGCAAAAGAAGGTCATTTTCAAATAAAAAATTGAACTACTTATACTAATTGAACTTCATTCAAATTTTGATGCGAAAAATTTGTGAGTCTTCTTGATAAAATCATGCATGAATGAAGTCATTCTGTTCAGTCGAACGAGAGTTATAAGCGTTCAAAAACCTTTCACTTTTGCGTAACGCTCTCATTTTTCATAATTTTGAAACGGCGCCCGGTATAGAAAAGAAAAACGTAGTCCTACGTTAAAAATACTCACAACTTAGAATTGGAACCATCACTTGAGTGTAGCAGAAGAAGAAACAAACACCTAAACAAAATTTTAGATGGTCAAACATACGAGCTCCATCATTCGCGGCGTTTAAAAAGATAAGTCCTACGATGAGAAAAATAACAGATTAAGTAAAAGTAGAAAGAAAAACTGTATGAAGAACTACTAACCGATAAATATAGCACAAATTATGTGATGACACAGCTGTATCCAAAGTACCGTTCGGCTTCGCATCGTTTTGGTCCACATTAATCGAAAAAGGACCCAAAATTGAACGAACCCTGACACTGCATGCGGGCTATGGAAAAACCGGGTAATCTGCTTCATTTTCTGAACCAACGTTGATACTTTTGGTCGTTGCTGTTCCAAGATCATTGACGTAACGGTTGGCTTGATTACGAAGTCGGTTATGGGCTCCAGTGAACTGGGCTCCTCGTCCACCACTGAGGTAGAGGCGATAGCCGCTGGTAGTTGTTGCCTGGTACAGATAGCTTTGCCATTTTGCATTGCTTCAGAGAGAGTAGGAATGACATCTTGCGAGTCGCTATCACAGACTTCGATTACTGAAACAAGACACAAAAATGAATTTCGAAGCTAGAAGGTATAGACATGTAAGGCGCTATTACTGAAATCAGCCGGATTGTAATGCCTTGGACATTCAATTTGCAGATTAGAAAGGAACGGTACAACCGCCTTAGGGCTACCCTGAAACACGCATGATCCTCGTGCAATTACATAAATATGATCGAATAGGGCAAAGATACTGGCAGAAGGCTGATGGATCGTACAGACGACAGTACGTCCCTGCTTGGCAAGATCTCGGAACAGTCGAACACAGGTTGCAGCAGTTACTTCGTCTAACCCACTAGTAGGTTCGTCCAGGAAGAATATCGATGGATTTGCCACCATCTCCAGTGCAATAGAGAGACGTTTCCGTTCGCCTCCACTCAGTCTATCGGCAGTTACATTCCTTCGGTGATTGAGGTTCAAGTTGGATAGCACATCCGATATTGTTTCATTATAGTTAGCTTTTCCTTTGATTTTCAGTTGGCAAGCAATGTGCATCAGTTCTTCAACCGATAATAGCGGTTGATGGTGGTCTTCTTGTGTGATGTAGCATGAAGCTTTTCTGTTCAGGTGAATTGTGCCTTCCACTCCAGATTTCCTGAAACATTCAAACAAATGATCGTACATATATTAATTGAATTTGATGCATGGGTTCTAGGAAGCTGAATCAACACAGCTGAGTACAAAGTTCTCTTTGTTGCAACAAACCGGTTCGAGGAAACCCCCTTGCAATTATTTAGTGCGACCAGTAACTCACAATTTATTTATTTATAGTTGTTTCAAACGTTTACACATAGGAGAGGACTGTCTACCGGGCGGAATGACGAGCACTACTTCAGTGGAACGGTTATGCATTCTAGCGTGCCATGGGGAAAATTGCTCTGTACAATTTTCCACTTCTTGGGTAGCTCCGTCGCATCGGTTGGATAATTATTACTGTATGTTCCCAGCTGACGCACCTCATGGGCAATAGCGTGCACTTAGGCGGCTGATGACGTGTTCGAAGTCATCGTCGTCATCATCGTTTACCGACGGAAAATTAGCGGTATCGGTTGTAACATGTTTAGATGCAGCGTGATTGTGCAATTTCTCACGCTGCAGGTATATTTTACTAAATTTGCGTGGGTGGGTGGGTCAATGACCTCTCACTGGGGATAAATTACGCAATACAGAACTTGAAGAACATTGTTATAAGAACTAATGTCTATATCAACTTTCTAATATTCTATAAACGATTTGTTTTGTCACCTATAATCTGGATACGATTTTGTATTCTGTCGGAAGGTGAACAGTGTAGTGAGGTTTTCTTTCTATTGATCCATACCCTATAGCATAAATGCATCATTAGTAGAGGTATTTTTAGATTGACGGCAGTAACCCGTTATTGAAACAATATTCCTATCAAAGAACCAATGCTACCATAAAACGTGTTGACTTGCAACACATGTGTTGATATGCAATTTTTGTCCAATTAATGTGAAAATACACTTTAAACAACATAAACTATGGGTAGGGAACGGCTTAATCAGGAGTCACTATTCTAATCAGTTGTTAGGAAATTGGTCTAAAACTCCTACATTTTCCAAATTATTTCACTTTTAGTGATACGATCATAAGCTCTATCTATCGGCTTATGATTCAATGCATAAATCATGATTGATTACCAATTTATTACTGTCATTTTGAAGATTTAAAGTACATCATCTAGAAAACCATCAGTTTCTTTCCTGCTGAAGAAGTTCGCTAAAATTTTGCATTTGTGTATGTTGCATTTGATCGCGTGTACCGGAGAGCATGTTTTCATCAGCTCCCTCTCACAGCTAGACTTGTTGCCAGAATGTGATGTTTTTTTATGTTGGGACGTAGAACCACTGCGCCCACTGAGTTGAACTTTTGTGGTATACCCCTGTTTACTATACTAATTCGCATCTTAAAGCTAGATCACCATTTGTCAAGTGACCAGCCTAAGACGCGTCTCACAGTCAGGCAAAATTGTGTTTATAAAACCCACCACCTTCCCAGGATTTGCAGTCCAAATTTCTTTAGGTTACATATAGCCACTGTACAGAAATTTAAGTCTGCTCTTGTACACAGCATCACAACTGCAAAGCAGATGTTCCGAGGTTTCACGTTCCATGTTACAGAAACGACAGATATCATTTTGAACCTGGCCAATGTTTTTCAAATGATATCTACTCGGGCAATGTCCGGTTACTAGGCAAGTATAGGTACAAAGAACTCTCTTATTGAGCTCCAGAAGCTTTTTACTAATTGTAACATTTGGAATTATAAACCTTTTCGCTTGAGAACACTTTGTGGTTGTGATGTTGAGCATTGAGTTAATTTTTTTTACATATATAGATAATCTGAAATTACTATTTATTTTATGTTTGTGGTACACTCAGTAGCAAAAAAAAACCGAGCAAAATTTTGCTTCCAAAGTACGCGTTGAACTTCTGTAACTTTGTCAATTATAAATATATTTGGCTGAAATTTTGACAACACTATGACTAATATATACACATTATGCGACCAAAATGTTGTGTTGATGAAGTTTATAAATTTGAAGTTATCATAACATATGTGAAAAAGTCATTTTTGACATACCAATTTCAAAAATCCGTATTTCTGTGAAAAAATTAGGTAGGATATTAAAAATTTCTCCATGAAATGCTGAAAACAGTACAGAGATTAATGTGGACAAAATTTGAACTGTTTCCATCAAGTGGTTTAGACTACAGCTGGTGTCAAAGTTGACGCTCCAACATGAGTATTTCTCGATTTCACCCGATATTTACCATGCTGAACTATCGGTGCAGAAACAAAGCTGAGGTGAATTCATCTTATTAATTTGGCCCAAATCTGTATGACGACAACGCCTCGGCTTTGTTTTTGCATCGATAGTTCAGCATGGTAAATATCGGGTGAAACCGAGAAATACTCATATTGGAGGGTCAACTTTGACGCCAGCTGTAGTCCAAACCACTTGATGGAAACAGTTCAAATTTTGTCCACATTAATCTCTGTACTGTTTTCAGTCATGGAGAAATTTTTAATATCCTACCTAAATTTTTCACAGAAATACGGATTTTTGAAATTGGTATGTCAAAAATGACTTTTTTCACATATGTTATGATAACTTCAAATTTATAAACTTCATCAACATAAAATTTTGGTCGCATAATGTGTATATATTAGTCATAGTGTTGTCAAAATTTCAGCTAAATATATTGATAATTGACAAAGTTACAAAAGGATGAACAACGCGTATTTTGGAATCAAAATTTTGCTCGGCTTTTTTTTGCTACTGAGTGTACATGAGCGCGTACGAACACGTTACTTTTGCCGATTGAGGTGGCGGATTTGTCCATGCCTCGACCTACCCCGCAGTGGGATGTTAGGCAAAGGTAACATCCTTGGTTCGAGTACTAGAATGCCGATAAGGTGTGGTTGTATCTATCGGCGTTTCTGACCAGTACAACGAACGACGAAATTGCGAAACTGGTTCGTGACTGCTTGTCATTAGAACCCGACGATACACCAATTGTTGCCAACCCATAGGAAGAGATCCGTCTACGCTGAACTTTGTTTCTTTCAAAGTTGGTGTCAAAGTGGAACTTCGCGATTTAGCACTTTCCTGTGATTCCTGGCCCGAGAGTATCCGCTTCCGTGAGTTTGAGGATGGGCGTAATATGAAAATTACGAAATTGACGAATGATGCCCCTATGCAGTGACGGCAACATCAAGTAGACAAGATTTTACAGCAACCGAGACGCACCGTAGAAAGCCAGTTGGAAGCTCCCAATTGCCCCAACCCAGTCCGCCTATCGCAGCCTCCACTCACCACAGCAGTCTCGGTCCTATGGTTGGTGGTGGAAAGGGAATCTTCCACCATGCTTGCACAGGCAAGTATCTTTGTGATTCTAGCTTTTCGCTTTGTGGTGAGCTCTCCCACACTCAGGTTATAATAAGCAGCCCAGTCCGAAATAATGCAAATCTCATGGTTACTGCAAACCAGACGAGTGAAGCCATTCTTCATCCGGGACGCACAGTAGAAAGCATCTCTGAAGCCCCTTGTTCCTCGAGCTCAGTCACGCCGATTCCAGCCAACGTACATCGATTCCGTCCCGGCCCTGAGCCTAGATGCCGATCGGGGGTCTTCCAACTTACAATTCAAGGCAAAGGCGAACTTTCACTGCCTGATGCCAGCTCAAATTTCAGCGCTTTGGACGTCGCAGTCCGCGAGGAACTTCTACTACGCTCCCAACTTTTACTTTACTACCAAAATGATGGCGGAATCAACAGCAGCTTGACTGAATACCAGTTGGCATATAACGATGCGTGCTATGATAACTACGCGTTTACTGAAACGTGGCTGAATGACAACACTTTATCATCGCAATTGTTTGACGACTCATACCCAGTCTACCACCAGAATCGGTCATCCGCTAACAGCAACAAGCAATCCGGTGGAGGTGTTCTGGCAATCCGGTCCTGCTACAAATCGCGTTTATTGAATCCCCCTGGAAGCTCAACAGTTGAACAACTGTGGGTAGCAATTACTAGTTTCGAAGCTACGTATTTCATCTGTGTTGTGAACATTCCACCGGACCGTGTACATGATGGCAACCTCATACAGAAGCACTTAAGTTCACTTGATTGGATTGTTGCGCAAATGGGCGCGAGAGACAACATCATCATTCTCGGCGATTTCAACATGCCCGAAATTTCTTGGATGAACGATTCCCGAGGCTTCCTTTTTCCGGAATTTGTCATTCTTCGATTCTTCCAGCTTCAATTGACTTATTGGACGGTTATTGCATCGCAGGTCTAAAGCAGACGAGCAGCATCTTCAACAGTAACGGTCGCTTGCTTGACCTTTGCTTTGTCAGCGAAGAGTTGGGCCTAGACTGCTCGGTCACTCTTGCTTCAGAACCTCTCGTGAAAGTGTGCAGCCACCATTCCCCTTTACTGGTAACGATGAAGGTCAGCCTAGAGATATGTTTTCTTGAAATTACTGAAAACGTATTTTACGACTTTGGCCAAGCAAGTTTTGACGAAATGAACGTCTTCCTAGCTGGGAATGATTGGGATGAGATATTTAGCGCTCTTGGTGCAAATCTAGCGGCTTCGACTTTGTCTGCTATCCTGCTGTATGCCATCGAACAATTTGTGCCAAAGAAACGCTGTCAAGTACCTCCTAAACCTGCTTGGTCGGAAGCAGGAAGCACATCAAATACCGCACGGATCTAACTAGATCTGCCTACGCTCGAGCAAACAATGAGTACAAAGAACTGAACGACCATTTGTACAACGGTCATATTGACCAGCTTCAACGACGCCTCAAATCCAACCCTAAGCGCTTCTGGCGCTATGTAAATGCGCAAAGGAAAGTATCAGGATTGCCTTCGAATATGACCAACGGCACTTTGGAAGCTGACTCAATCCCGGGAATCGCAGATCTTTTTCGCTCACAGTTCAGCAGTGTATTCACCGATGAAATTCTCGACTCTGATGATATTGTCGCCGCTGCTAATAACGTACATCATCTCACTGCTTCCAGTCCACAGATGTCGGTCACTACCGCCATGGTGATCGCAGCAGGGAAGCAACTGAAGTTATCAAAAGGCTGCGGTCCTGATGGCATTCCTTCGTTCATGCTCAAACGTTGCCTTGTACCGTTCGCGAAGCCTCTAGCAACGGTTTTCAACCTTCCCTTAACGACAAGCATTTTTACGTGCTGCTGGAAAGATTCGTTTGTTTTTCCTGTTCACAAAAAGGGATGCAAACGAACAGTTTCAAACTATTGTGGAATTGCAGCGTTGAGTGCTACCTCTAAGCTTTTCGAGTTGGATGTTTTCAATACTCTGTTTCGGAACTATTCACACAGCATCTCCTTGGAACAACATGGTTTCATGCCCAAACGATCAACTATTACTAATTCAGTCACCTTTACGTCATTTCTCATACGTGAGATGGAAAAAGGACATCAAATAGACGCTATCTACACTGATCTCTCGGCAGCTTTTACAAAATCAACCATGAGATTGCACTGGTGAAGTATGCTAGGATAGGTATCGATAATGGGTTGCTGATCTGGCTGCGCTCGTATTTGATTGGTCGGAACACATCCGTGAAGATCGGTGACTTCATCTCAACACCATTTCCTGTCACATCCGGTGTCCCTCAAGGCAGCCACCTCGGACCTTTCCTATTTTTACTCTACATGAACGACGTAAATCACAGCTTGACATGCCTCAAACTGTCGTATGCTGACGACCTCAAGTTCTACTTTGTGATAAAGAAGACCACAGATGTCATATTCTTACAGCAACAACTGGAAGTTGTCCTGGTGCCACTTAAATCGAATGTCTTTGAATGTGACCAAATGCTCAGTCATCTTTTTTGGCCGTAAACGCTCGCTTTTTCAGCATGCCTATTCGCTATTCGGTACCGAGCTGAAGCGTGAGACAACAGTAAAGGACTTAGTCATTTAAGGATCATGTTTCGTACATTGTTTCCAAAGCCTCCTCACAGTTATGCTTTATGTTCCGTTTTGCTAAGAAATTCCGTGATGTGTACTGTCTTAAGGCGGTGTACTGCTCTATAGTGCGCCCAATTCTGGAATATTCAGCAGTGGTTTGGTCCCCCTGCTACCAAAACAATACTTTACAGATCGAAGCTATTCAGAAGAAGTTTGTCTACTTCGCATTACGACGACTTCCTTGGAGAGACCCCATCAATTTACCTAGTTATGCCGATCGCTGTAAACTTATGAACCTTGCATTGCTGGAAGCGAGGCGTGACGTCGCTTAAGCTTGCTTTGTTGGTGATTTTCTTCAAGGCCACATTGATTGCTCAGCTCTACTTGGTCTTCTAGACATCTTTTTTTTTTGTTTCTTTATTATAGTGGCTTTCAGCACCAGACGCCTGGACATCAGCACCAGACGCCAAAAACTCCGATCTCACGCATTCTTGTGCATTCGACACTCCAGAACAAATTACGGGTGGAACGAACCGATAAAAAGTATGTGCCGTGTGTTCAACCGTTGTTATTCCGTATTTGATTTTAACGTTAGCCGTAAATGTAATAAGAATAGTTTTAAGAGGTTTTTGTGCTAGTATCTTTGTATGTATATTGAACGGTCATTGGGGTAAACATCTTACCTGTTGACAAATAAACTAAACTAATCTATACTACTTTACCCATGCCCTTCTTTCGCTCAATTTTCAATACTTTTATTCTATTTCCAACCTACCGTACACTGACGGAACTTTCAACACGTTCTCTTCGGAATCGAATGGAACAGTGGCCAACAGTTTCAAGCAGAAAACTTTGCTATACTAGAATGCGTGAATGTTTGCCTGAAAAGGAAGTACAGATTATGCAAATATTTGTATTTTCTCGGACAGTCAGGCAGCTTTAAAATCATTATTCGCTTATAAATGTATATCGATAATTGTCTGGGAATGTATTCTCTCATTGAGACTACTGTGTCAAACAAACTCAGAATGCGTGTTAACGACGATCGCGCTAAAATATGATCTAGTTCTCAGTGTATTGGCTTAGAGCTATTCTGCGGTAAAGCTCGATTCAAAGTAAATCTGAACGCACGGTTTAATACATCACTGCGTCCCTGGTAGTTGGAACAAAAAACGTTTGACAAGCATTTATGTATGTTTCATTGACGAAGAAATTGGTGAAAAGTTTTTCTCAATTGATCAACGTATCTAGAAATTACGGACCATGGAACTTGAGAAAATAAAATTAATTGTGCACAAACATCTAGAGAATCCTGCGTGGTCTGCCTCAAAAATAGCAAAAGTGTTAAAATTCCCAAGTCAACGGTGTGTCTTGTAATCAAACGTTACAAGGATACTCTGAGTGTGGATAAAGCACAGCGCATCTATCATAAAAGTGGCACTAGGGACAAAGAGCTGAGGAGAAAGGTGTTGAGTTACGTGAAGGGCAACCAAGGTGTCTCCATACGTGATTTGACAAAGAATTACGATTCCAACTTTTCCACCGTGCGTTACATCCTTTCAAGAGAAAGATATAAGTCTTTTTGTGCCAGTAAACAGCCGAATTGCTCCCTGAAACAAAATTAAGTGGCAAAAAAACGAGCACGATTACTATACGAACGAGTTTTGACGAAATTTGATGGCTGTGTTTTAATGGATGATGAAACATTTGTCAAAATGGATTATAAACAAATCTCCGGACGAAAATTTTACCTGGTAACTGGTCGTAAGGATGTCCCTTCCAGGTATAAATTTGTTTTTGCTAATAAATTTGCTCGGAAACTAATGATTTGGCAAGGAATCTGCCTTAAAACCAAGGTTTTCATCACATCTCACACAATGACGTCGAAGGTTTACATTAAAGAGTGTTTGAAAAAGCGGATTTAACCCTTCATTCGGCAACGCAAGACCAACGTTATGATTTGGCCGGATCGAGCCAGGTGCCACTACTCTAAGGAGGTACTAGAATGGTATGCTGCAAACAATGTTAATTTCATCGCCAAAGAGATTAATCCTCCGAATTGCTCTGAGTCCAGACCGATCGAAAAATATTGTGCAATTAACAAGGATGCGGTAAAGAAGTGACAAATGCACAACAAATGCGAGAGAGAGAGAGAGAGAGAGAGAGAGAGAGAGAGAGAGAGAGAGAGAGTTATCATTCGGCGGTACAGGTTCAGAACCGCAAAGACCCCCCCAAATGTTTGACTCGTGTATCGCCGCCGGTAACGACAGCAGGCTTGCTGATAGGCATTACAAACGACGTTCATTTATCCGGTTCAGGAGGTTGTGTTCCCCTCAAACGAGGGCTTCGCGGTTGCAAGGAGTGCTCCTCTGCAGCTGTTATGCGGCGCCAATATAGTCGATTGATCAGCTTTCACAAATGGTTAATCAGATGACAACAGAGTTAACTATCCGAAATCCGTTGGTAAGAGCGGGCGATTCCAACGGCTTGGCGCTCAAGTGGGGAAGTCACCTTATCCACCAAACAGGCCAGATTCTGCTAGAGACCCTGGCTAGGCTCAATGTTCATGTGGTCAACGATTCGGAGCGGAGTCGATCATCGATGTGACGTTCGACAGCCCTTGGCTGTTGAGCAACTGGAGGGTGGAGGATGGCTGCATAGCCAGAGCGACCACTTGAGGAAGTGCACCCGGGTGGCGCTGTCGGCCGCAAATGCTGCGCTATACAGGAAGATTAAGGCCAGCAAACGAGCCTGCTTCGAGGCTCTGTGTTTGGAAGCCAATGATAATGGCCAAAACCTAGGGTGCGTCGGTTCCTACCGAGCACACAGAAAAAATAATTCGACATGGAGTTTTCATAAGGGCCAATGTCGCAAACGTAAACAATGACTTCTTCCGTAAATTTCTTGAAAATACAAACTTGCTCAAGTGAATTTCCACTTCTATTGTAAAGGGGAACTCCTCTTCTGTATAATCATCGTTGTAATTCACTATGATTAAGTCAGTATTTTCGAGAAATATGCGGAAGAAGCCATTGTTTACGTTTGCGACATTGGCCCTTATGAAAACTCAATGTCGAATTAATTTTAACAAGCGCGTAAAATTTTCCCTCGTTTAATTCCAAGCCAAAGGAGGCGTAAACAACGCAATTGGTTGTAGTCCTTAGTGCGCCATACAACAATGTTTGCAATTTTTCATACAACAGGCTTGATTCAGGCGTTATCTGGCTTAAATTTACATAAAATATCCCATTCTTTTTCTACCAAATCTAGCATTCCCTTTATGTGCAGTAGACAACGCAAAAAATTTAATGTTTCTTTTTATCTGTGCAATCACCGGAATTAATACAGGTGGTCATTGAGGGATTCTTTCCGCTCCATGATCCGACTTTCTGGCCTCCCACTGCCGTAGATTTGTTCCATGATCCGCGTTCCAGTATACCAGATCAAAACGCTGTCATGATGGTCAGTAAACACCGAACACCCGAAATCACGTCAGCGATGACATCTACAAAAGTCGATTAATGACATATTTGGTACATAGGCAGAATGAAGGAGCTAGTCTAAAATTACATTACGTTACCCTAATTTCCCTTCTATCCATCTATGGTCGTTCAAAACATTCCTCCTCCGCTGATCTTTCAAAAAACCTCTCAGCAACTTCCCCTATTTTCACACCGCACCCAACAAAACCCCTCCAGCGATCAAATTAATCCTTTCTACTTGGAACAAACTTAGTTACCTATATTGGAGCGTAACAGCTCGGGTGTAAATAGGACAAAGAGCGGGAAGAACAATTTTTTTTTTTTATAATCATTTATTTGCACAGGCTCAATCGAATTAACTTTACAGAGCCAAATTTTCATATTTTTTTACATCATTTATCTTAAAACTAAAGTTAGGAGGAAAGAGCCGATTACTCGCGGCCGTCTCGAGGTTAATAGGAATTACAAATTACGGATGGGAAAGAGGGTGGGAATTTAAAGTATGGTTTACATAACACATTAAATTTAAATTCTAAATTATCTAAACACTTATAACTATACAATTTATGGTTTTCTTTTGACTTGAACATTTCTTGAAAAAGAAAAAAAAACACACACACATACACACACATATAAAAAAAAAACTTATACTAAACATACAGGTTAAACTAACTACAATCTAATGCTAATGTTAGTCAAAAACACATAAATGAGTTTCATGTAAGAAGAACAATTTTGTATCACGGAAGTTATCATCATGATAGCATTGTACCTATCATACCGTCGTATGAATGTATAGTTTATGTTTAGCCACCGAAGACTGTAATTCTATTTAACTACTTTGACTGTTAACAAATTCACCATGTAAGTCACCTTTAAGTCTTGTGCTTGTCGACTATTCCAAGGCAAAAACATGTGTTAAAAACTTTTATATGAATCCATACACCAACATGTTGATTAATTAAGATGCAAAGTAACATCTTTCTCTATCGTAGCGTGTTTTTAATACAGAAGAAAATGGTTTCTCAAGGCTGTGGAAATGCGAAGAGAAAGTCGACGAAGAGAATCTGACACTTGTCCTTAGGACCTAATGCAATGTTTGCCTTGATTAGAAAAAGAACAAACAATATTTTCAAACACGGTTGGTAAATGACTGGACAATGCGTACCGTTGGTACTTTGCGTACCTGCAGGTATATAATAGATTTTTATTCCTTTATATCGAGAATTTTATCCCTGGGCTGGTCGTAGTCACTAAACACCTTTTGGGAATTTTAGTTACTTTTCTGGACCCACCCCCCCCCCCCCCCCAGCGAGATTCAAACTTGTGACTTTGGCTCGAGAGGTATGGATAACCACTACGCCGGAGTTGCCCCGGCGGGACCCTGTTCATGTGCTGACAGGGATGGGTGGGGTGCTGCCCTCTTCAAAGGGTTCAGTTTATCTGAGCGTCTGTTCTCCATGTTAGGGGCGGCTCAAAACAGCGTCTATGTCTCATGTTAGGAGCGGCTGATCACCGAATTCGTACCAGCGTGCTGTGTACGATGGTCCTCCGGCGAGACAGGCGGTTTGGGAAAGGCCCAACAAGCCGCCCTTAAAAAAATCAATGTTACAAATAATACAGAAGTTATTACGGACCGGAACAATCGACAAGACCTAGGCGATGAAATAAGGGCTACGATTGGAAACTCGGAACATGGACATGTTACAGCGAACGAAAGTGGCACGGTAATAAATCCAGAAACACGCGCAGAAGATGATAGGATCCCGACCCCAATCCTTCAGGAAGTTGAAGTGGAAATTGGTTAGTTGAAAAACAACAAAACTGCTGGTGTTGACCAACTCCCAAGCGAGTTATTAAAATACAGTGGTGAAGCACTGGCCAGGGTGAAGCACTGGGTAAAAAGCAAGATTTGGGAGGAGGAATTTTTACCGGAGGATTGGCATATATAAAAAGTGTGACAAGCTGGATTGCTGCAATTTTTGTGCAACGAAGCTATTGAGCGCCGCTCACAATTTGCTCTCTTAAAATTTATGCCACCGCCTGTCACTAATTGCAAAGGTGTTCGTGGGTCAATACCAAGCGGGATTCATGGGTTTCCACGCTACTACGGAGTAGATTTTCTTGATTCGACAAGTGCTGCAGAAATGTCGCGAATATAACGTGCCCACACATCTTCGCGATTGAGACCAGCTATGGCAGATTATGCACGAATATGGATTTCCGGAAAAACTGACGTGGTTAGTCAAAGCAACGATGAATCGAGTGATGTGTGTCGTCCGAGTATAGGGACACTCTCGAGTCCCTTCGAATCTCGGAGAGGGTTACGGATGATGGATTGCCGTGTTTATTGTTTAACATTCGATGGTGTGATTCAAAGAGCTGGGATAGACACGAGTGGCACGATCTTCAGGAAGTCTGTCCAAGTATTTGGTTTTGCCGACGACGTTGATATCGTAGCACGTAACTTTGAGACGATGGCGGAAACGTACATCAGACTTAAAGCTGAAGCTGGTAGGTTTGGGCTTGTGATTAATGCGTTGAAAACAAAATACATGAAGCAAAGAGGCTCAATGACAATATTAGCCATGAGTTCAGATTGACGGTGATGCAATCGAGTTAGTACACAAATTCGTGTCTGTAGGCTCATTGGTAACCGCCGATAACGACACCAGCAGTACAAAAGGCGCATTATGGCTGGCAACGTGCCTACGTTGGACTCCGTAGAACGCTAAGATCGAACAAAGTTCCGCGAACTACAAAGTTGCCCATCTACAAGACATTATTTAGACCGGTAGTTCGCTATGGCCTCATAATTTACATTGTTTGTGGAGGACCAACGCGTCTTAGGTGTCTTCGAACGGAAGGTGCTGCGTACGATCTACGGTGGAATGCAGATGGAAGACGAAACGTGGAGAAGGCGAATGGACTACGAACTGCATAAGTAGCTGCGAGAACCTGCCATCGTACACATCGCTAAAATCGGTCGACTACGATGGGCTTGGTCAATTGATAAGTAAGTGTATTTTCAAACACACGAGAAGCAGGAACTTAATTAGCGTTGATTTTAACATATATCTTTCAATATGCGTTACAATTGTATTATTGTGTGTTACTGTTTTTATTTTTGTTGTTGTGGTCAGTTGACAGTGTCACAAAAAGTGTCTATCACTTTTCTACTGCACGTCACGAAGCGGCACGATTAGGAATTGTCGACGCTATCGCCAACAACAGAAGGGGACTCCGATAATTTCTGCTCTAAATAGGCGTACCTCGGATCTTGATAAGTTTTTGCTTCGGGAAGTTGTCAATGATCGAATCATATTTGGTTTGCCCGACTTGTTATTAGTTGTTGAATTGTTAAATTTTTGTGCTATTCTCGAGTTTTTCTGATTGAAAAATGATTTCAGAGAGATAAATTGTGTTAAATCGCTTTGCCGCATAAGTTATCTTATATCGATTCACATTAAACCAAGTGCAAATAATACAGAAGTTTGAATGTATCTTATTCCTTTTATAAATATAAGGTTTATAAAAAAAAATCTTATATCAAGGTAATATTTATCTGAAATCGAGATATCTTAAATCTTTATATTTTAAACATCGACTTATCGATGACAAGAAGCATGTAATGATACAAACCCAATTTAAAACCGCGCTGTTTTCGTTTGGGTCTCGTGATATTCAACATACATGCCGTAACTTTTACTCTTCGAGACTAAACAAAGAATCATCAAAACGTGATTCCTTGGAAACTTTAATGACCGAATATATGAACAATAATTGAAAACCAATCAGCGATTCCTGCTCCACGCCTAAAATGCAGTCGGTGACTTGCTGACACTAAGACTGCCATTGTCACCGGTTCAGATCGTTACTAGTCGTGCTTGTTCCATCCATGTAAGAACATCATGCATTGCCAGTTTTATCACGATTCAACCTATTACATTATGACGATAAGCTCCGTGTACATACAGTGCAGTGGCACTAAACGTTCCATGTCACAATAGTGCATATACTGCAGTTTACCAGTAGACTGGTAGTCAACAAAACATTATTTTTCTTTTCGTGTACATCTGTCCTGTTGTATCATTAACACTAGCAGACGATAATGCCATTAACACTAATGTTTCGGCGTGATTCGAATTTTTTTTTTTCATACGGTAAGTGTTGAAACAGCGTCATCATATTTTATCTCCAATGAGGCTAATGCAACAATAACACAACAGAAGTGGAAGTCGAAGTAGCAAATCAAACAATATTCAACTACTCATAGGCTTGCTACAATAAGCTAAATAAGACGTTTGTTGCTCTGAACTACGAAAAGTTAGGCAAATTAAATGTTAAAGATGAGAACATTCGAGAGATTTGGATGTAAGGTTGCTTTGCAGGCAATTCTAATCCACTAAATGCAGCTTGTTCTAATCCACTAGATTTATTCCTAAATGCAGTTTTCGTAGAGTTTATTTGTGTTCTCTGTGTAGATTTTCACTGAACAAATTGAAATAAAACAGCATTCAAACACCTCTTTGTACTTGTATTCGAAAATCAAAACACTAGATTTCCTACTACACATCTTTTATTGCTAATTTACTGTGTTATTAATACATTGGGTCATATTTGTAAACATTCAAAATAATATGACCTAAAATAAGCTAAATAACACTCTGTTGCTCCGAACTACGAAAAGTTAGACAAATTAAATGTTAAAGATGATAACATTCTAGAGATTTGGGCTTTATAGGCACCATATTGGGTCCTTTCGTGTATGCAACTTATTCTTAGCCACTAGATTTATTACTAAATGCAGTCTTCGTAGAGTTTATTTGTGTTCTCTGTGTAGACTTTCACTGAACAAATTGGAATAAATCAGCATTCAAACACCAAAATTCTGTTTACTTGTGAACATCGGACAACATTAGATTTCCTACTACACATATTTATTGCTAATGTTTTGATTCGAAGGGCGAATTCAAGATTATAATAGGATGTATTCATACATTTGAATTGAAAATATGTGCCCTAAAATTGGGTCTACGGTATGCTTTTGAAATCAATGTTCATCGTTCTAAATGAACAGTTATTTTCAAACGTGCGACTATTTTTGTAAATCTAAGATACATTCTCTGGTACATCGGTACAATTTAGACACATTTTGGTCATTGAAGATCGTGAAGATAAACTGTTCAGCTTAATCAGTGAAGTCATGAGGTATGAAAATTGAAGGAAATCTATAAATCGATGAATAAACTCTCAATTGCGCCTGAATAAATTAATCATCGTGATGCTAATATGATTTTATCAATTATCGTTGAATGAAGGGCAAACATTACAACCCATAGCACTATAAATTCAGTTTAAAATTTGTGAAAATTCTTCAAAATTGGAAGCCTGTATAGTTGTTTATTATTCCACGAACTCATTGCGTGTTTTTATTTCGTACATTCAACTTACCGGTAACCTGAGATGGCATTTAGTAAGCTGCTTTTTCCTGCACCGGAGGGTCCCATGATTGCTGATAATTGACCATGTCGGAATACGCCGCTCACACCTTTGAGTATCGTTTGTTTTCGACTTTCACTAACTGCAACAAAAAAATAAACAAAAGTAATAGAGGTTAATGACACTAAGCATAGTAGTACTTGAGGATTTTTATATGTTTAAATATATTGTTTTAAGGTATATGTAACCAAAACCAACACACTCAAGCACCCTTCGGAATATAATTATAAGTTGTAAGGGACTAGAAAATACCCTCTCGTAGGTCAAATTTGCCACCTTGTCGACGGTGACAGGGCTTATCTCATGCTCTAAACATGCACGTGAGACCAAGAATTTGACCAGTAGTGAGAGTATCACATATTCTAGTCATGTTTTCACTGCCACGTCGTAGAACGTTTATATAAAGGCACTAACATCAGGTGTGACACTGGCGGGTTATGCCGCAATTCACTCTTAAGGCCGAGCTACAATGGGGAGCGCAGCGGCGCGGTGCGGCAGTTTCTGACAGTTAATCCATATATTTTCGAAAGGTACTGGTATGACAAGCAATATGTTCCTGTGGTTTGAAGTCAACCATTTTTCACACTACTGGAGCTATAAATGCGGAAATCTATCGATCTGAGTGTCTCCAGAAGAGATTGTTGCCTTTATATAAGAAGCATAGTACACCTCCACTGTTTTGGCTGGGTTTAGCGTCGGCTCACTACGCCAAAACCACTCTCAATTGGCTTGCGGAAAAGGGTATAGATTTCGTTGAGAAAAATATCAATCCACCAAATTGCCCTCAGCTTCGACCCATCGAAGGTTACTGGGCAATCGTGAAGAGGTTCTTCAAGAAGACTGGTAAAGCAGCTGGGAACATGCAGGAGTTCAAACAAATTTGGGCTCAAGCGTCCAAAAAAATGCAACACTTGTCCGGAACTTGATGAAAAGCATTCGATCCAAAGTTCGAAAATTCGTTAAGGAATAACTTAAATTTCATCCGGTCTTCATTATGTTCAAGATTAACCTCGTACAATAAAGGATCAATTTTTTGTATGAATAAAATATCGGGTTTCAACATAATTTGAAAGAAAGTTTGTGGATAGCTTATTTTCGATACACTCCTTAGATATACACTTGCAAAGATTAGTTTGATAAGACATTTGGTAGCATTTATCACTAAAAGTTACACAACTATTTTTATAATCCCATAAACTTTCGAGGGATGTGGATTTAATGTCGGTCTATAGGCACCAAATTGGGTCTATTCGTGGATGCAACTTCGTCCCATTCGATGGATTTATTACTAAATGCAGTTTTTGTACGTTTTTTTTTCTAATTTTATGAATTAAGGCATTGTAAGCTGTACTCGAGTTACTTAGTACAACATTTCACAAAACAAACTAAAGTAAAACTGCCTCGAAACACTTAAATGATACATACATTAATTGTTATGTTATATATTCTCCGTGCGAGGAGTAACGATTATGATGTAGAAGGAGATGTTCGCTCATCACCATGAGGCACCAAGAGTGAACAACAATGTTTTTGGCTAGAATGAAAGATATGAAGAGAAAGTTTTGATAGTTCCGCTAGTGTGCGGCAGGATTGGAAATGAAACAGATGTTTTTTTATGAAAATTGAGCGAAAAGGGCATGTATACGGTGGTACTCGAACCAACGACATTTTTGCCTAACATCCCACTGCGGGGTAGGTTAAAGCACGGACTAAGTCCGCCACTTCAACAGGCCAGTTGAAGTGCCACTTGGCCACTAGGAGTCATTGTTTGTTTTGTTTGCAATGAATTCGGTTTTGACTGATAAAGGGGCGCGCCTTTGAAAAGTGCTCTCACTCCTCAAAGGGTTTAAATAGCGGAAACTTTCAAAAGAACTTAATTCATTACCAACAACAAACAATGACAACTGTAACAACACCGAATACTTTATCATTTCTCAATAGTGATGAGGTAAATCGACATGCACTAAACAAAGGTTACGGGATATACAATAGATCTAATTACTGGTCGCAGTGGTTTATGTCCCGAACAGAGGAAAAAAAAAGCTCTGCACGCGACTTAGGTATCACCGTGAGGCAACGAATGTTCATTCCGGGTTTCAAGAGTTGAATGCTGCCCAAGTCAAATTCAGCAAATCAGGGAGTATCATGGAAACCGTGAGCCGTATGTAATGGAAAAGTAGATGGTATGTATGTTAGAATGGTACTCCTGAATCTGGATCATCGAAAAACTAAGGTAAATTGGCATAAACAACCTGACTGACTTACCCTTATAACATACTTTAAAATGGAAGTTCATTACACACTAATTCAAACTTCTGAAAGTATTATTAGAAGATACATCAGTGCTGTAAGTGGCCAACATAGACACACCATCGCAGTTGCCTGGAAATATCATTCGCTGTATGAATAATAAATTTTGTGTATACTCTTGTTGCAGTACTTCTTGGGATTGACTTCAGTACTACTAGCTGTCAACATAGACTACATCAAAGGCCTGAATGTCGTCCCTAAGAATTATTGTTTGGTAATGTAAATATTTTTTAGAAATCTATTTACCACTGCATACGGTACAGAGATGATTTCAGCACTGGGGTCTTTATTTTAGGTATTAAGGGGACTCTCCCCTGGATTTGGGCAAAAATTAGGCAAAGTTTGTATTTTTATTGAGAGAGAATGAAAAGGCGTACGAACTTTCGGTTTTGACGATTAAATTAGATTATTATTCAAAATTTCAACGCGATAAAAAAATTGTGAAAATTCAAAATAGCGGCTACAAAATGGCGATTATGTAATGATCCTTAGCATAGAGGTACCGAAGTGCCGAAACCTTCTCCAGAACGTCAGTCTTATAATACGCAAAGTTGTTTTTCACCTTTTTCTCGATAAACACCAGTGGTAGCTAACCACGCCTGGATACGGTCCCGCAAACCATCACCGACACGGCGCTCTGGAAATGTGGGTGTTTACACTGATAGCCAAAATAAAGTGCCCACCTCATCATTTTTTTAATTTCTTTCATTTATTTGGTTCAGATTAAAGTAAACATTCCAGTGTGATAAATATTATATCTTATTTTTTATATTCTTTTCAAGTTTTACTTATGGAATAATAATAATAATAAAAGAGCTCGACTTAAAGAAATTAAATATCAATTTGTATTGAAAAAAGTGACAAAAAAATTGCCCTTATTAAAAATTGATAAGTTTTTAATAAGTTTCATTTCAGTGCATTTGTACACGCGATCGCGTTTGATCCAGTTTAAAAAATGGAGAACGTAGTGATTCCGAAAGCATTTCCCTTGCGTATCCGAAAATTGGTGATTCGTCATGTGCAAAACGGTGAATCGCACCGGCTTGGCGCTAGAAAGTACAGTATTAGCAATGCAATGGTTGGGAAAATTCTACTGAAACAAAAAACGTTCGGATCAGTGATGGATCGCCCAGGCAGAGGCAGAAAGCGCAAAACAAATACACGAACGGACACTAAGATCATGCGCCAAGTCAAGAAAAACCGAAAAGTAACTGTCCGTGAGATCCAGGAAACCCTTCAGCTATCAGTTTTGGTCGAACTGTTCGTCGCTGTCTTGTAGCACAAGGGCTGATTAACAAAGTTGCCGGAAGCGCCCAATTATCAGCAAGGCAAACTAAACCAAATGGCTCAGGTTTGCTATTGAGCATGCTGATAAGCCCGTAGAGCTCTTAAAACGGTTTTCAGAGCGGACGTACCAAAATTCGAGATTTTTAATCGGATGAGGAGCTTCAGGAGCGCCACATCCAAGGCACGGTGAAGCATGGAGGAGGAAATGTGATAGTTTGGGGGTATTTTTCGTGGAATAGAGTCAGTAGCCTCTTGAAAATCAAAGGCACATTCCTAAATCAACATCCTGCGAGAAAACCTGGAGGTTTCGCTGATCAAGACAGGTCTTGAAGACAAGTTCGTATTTCAGCAGGAGAACGACCCAAAGCATGCTGCCAAGAAGACCAAGTCTTTCTTTGGTCTTGTCGGATCACACCACTGGAATGGCCTCCACAAAGCCCGGACGATAGCCCCATTGAGAATTTGTGGGTGATTCTAGACGCCAGGGTTGACAAAACTGGTTTTATCATTAAATACATCTATTTTGAAGCCCTGAAGCGCATCTGGGAAGAGCTTGATCCACAGCACTTAAAGAACCTGGTGGAGATGCCGAAGCGCCTTCAACTGGTCCTGAAGGCCAAAGGAGGACACATAAATTATTAAAATTCTTTGCTTTCATCTATCTCGTCCGTTTTCTCGGGAGTGCGCGTCTGGCTCGCATATGATCACCTGCGCTTCGTCATCTACAAGCCAGAAGGACCTATTGCTTCCGAAGACATACCGGAGCCGAAAAGATAACGATGTTTGTGACTTACTTGAATCATCCCAACTAGCTTGCCGTCCGCCATTCTCAGCCACAAGGAGTTTAATAAATACTATGCTGTATTAAATACAGCACATAATGGTGTCCTGCTGGCCAAATAAGCCGAAAAATATGAGTTAATTTCTAATGCGGTTCATAACCACCATCCTTTTCAGGACGACAAATTAAATTTTACAATTAAAGAGTTTGTGTTTAAGGGAAATGTTTGTGATTTATCCTGAACAACCATTGCTTATTAGGGAACGTCCATTAATTATGTCACGCAAAAAGTGACTTTTTATTGTTTTTTTTTCAAGTCGAACTTTTTTTTATTATAATTCCATAAGCGAAACTTGCAAATAATGAAAAATAAGATTTCGAAAAATACTTCATGTGTTTACTTTAATTTGAACCAAAGAAATGAGAGAAAGTCAAACAATGATGAGGTGGGCACTTTATTTTGCCTATCAGTGTATGTAGGACGGGGGGATGCTGACCAACGTCGGCGCCCACAGCCGATCATTTTGAAAATTGTGCGGCTGTTGCAAGACAAAGAGTTTCTCATCAGAAATCATGAACTCCTGACCTGCGTGTCGCGAAAGTATCAGTTTGACTCTGTCCAGCCTCTTCTTCGTTGTAACCTCCCTTACCCCGTGAACCTTGCGTTTCTTGTACGGCTTGTATTCCAGGTCCAGGCAACACCTTGCTGGAGGTGGCTGGGTTCCATTCCCGGTCTGGTCTAGGAATTTTCGTTGAGGAAAATTTATCGACTCCCTGGGCATAGGGTATGATTGTACTTGCCACACAATCATACTACAGGTATACCTCGATAGTACGTACATCAACTTTCTCACTTCAAATTGAAATTGCATAAAAACTACTGATTGTATCTGAAATCTAATGCAACCAAAAGAAAGAACAGAAGCTGCTCTTTCTAATAGTCATATGAGATTGGAGATTCAATCAGTTTTTATGCGATTGCTTTTTGAAGTGAGAAACTTGATGTACGTACTATCGAGGTATACCTGTAATGCAAAAATGGTACGTGGCATCTAAAACTCTCAAATAATAACTGTGGAAGTGCATTTAAAACACTAAGTTGAGAGCAAGCAATAAGTTAATTTCCTTTTTCTATCAATTGCTGCTTTAGATTCTCGAGAATGTTATTACAACCCATCCAGACTACAAGCTGTATTACGTGATATGGAGTATCTTTGTATAACTTGTTCTGCATATTGCTTGCAGTGGAAACTAGATGCATCAATATGGATATCATGAAAAGCTATACAAAAATGTCCCGGAGTAGCCAATGTAGCCAATGACTTTCTCAAGTCTATCAAAACCATAATTATGAATATTCTTGATGATAGAGCTGCCGCACGGCAAGTTTTGGAGTAAAATTGTAAATGACCTCTACTACAGGTTCCCCCAAGGACGTTTCGGTGGTGCCGAGAGTGGTCAATGTATCCAATAGCCTTCTGAAGTTTATTAATATCATATTTATGAAAAATCATGCAAAAAGAGCTGCCGCACTTCATGTTTGGGGATAAATATCTAACTAGTCGCTACTACAGATTCCCTCGGAGAAGTTCCGATGGTTCCGGAAGTGGCCAATATGGTCAAGGATCCACTTTAAGTTTATAATAAGGTTTGTGATGAAAAAGCAAGACGAAAAACTGTCACATGGCATGATGAGTAAAATAAAGAATTAACCGCATCCAGGAGCCTTTATCAGAACCTATTTCAAGGAAATGGACATATCTCAGTCAATTTAAGACCGATTCTTGTAATCGATATTTCATTCACTTGGTGAATATTTTTACTAAGCTGTATACTGTTTACTAAAACAAAATTTTTACAACGGCATAATGTAAAAAATCGCATCACAAGTTCAACATGTGAGATAGACTCTCAGGGAACCCAGAACAACTCAGGTGTCCGGAAGCCATGGCAAATTATGCTACCGAGATATAAAACTACATTAATTTTCAAGTCGACTGCTTCTTAGCGAAATGAAATCCAAATCGAAATTAAATCGGATAATATTTAATGAAGTTAGAGCACTACAAAGTTGATCAAAAATTTGCCTGTCCCGATCATTTTGTCTATCCGCTATATAAAGGGTGTTCCGATAAAAATTTGTTCAAACAGTAATGTGTGTGAGTCGATCAAAGTTTTTATTAATAAGTAGATTATTTTTCTTTTTCAAGTTCAGTTAATACAGAATACAGGAGAAATATTCAGCTAAGCTTCCTTTTTACCGAATGCGAATTGCCGGGTCTTTCGTTTATCACCTGTCATAAGATTTTGTACAGTCTCCTTGTCCACTTTATTTGCCGCAGAACGCCAGTTTGCCTTGAACTGTTTCTCTCTCACAACAGGTTTTTGAGTCTCCTTAAGGCTCTGCATGAGGATGGCCCAATATTGTTCGATTGGGCGGAGCTCTGGCGTGTTGGAAGGGTTCTTGTCCTTGGGCACCACTTGAACGTTGTTGGCAGCATACCACTCCATGGCCTTTTTTCCGTACTGGCAAGATGCCAAATCCGGCCAAAATAGAACGGAACAATTGTGTCGCTTCAGGAAAGGCAGTAGACGTTTATGTAGGCACTCACTCAGATAAATTTCCTGGTTGACGGTTCCGGTCGCAATGTAAACGTTGCTCTTCAAGCCACAGGTACAGATGGCCTGCCAAGAAATCTTCGCGATTTTTGATAGTTTTTTTTTTATTTGACAGTTGCCGTATAAAATTTCTGTCCAGGAAGCTATTTAAAGTTCTGTCCAGGAAGCTATTTTAAGCCTTGACGTTAGTTTCATCGTCAATCAAACAACGGTTTCAACGGAATCAACTTCGTCAGCATCGTCGTATACAACTTTCGCGATCGTGCTTTGTTTATCGTCGCGATTTGGAGTCACCACTTTATTGTAAGTCGACAGTCCAGCTCGTTTTTAGCTCTATCCATGGTTGAAGACGCCACTCCCAGCTCCTTTGCGACATCTCGGACGGAGAGATTGGGGTTTCGCTCGAAACAGCAGGCAACTCTTTTTGTCGTCGCTGTGGCCTCCGACTTTCGATTTCCCCCGATCCAGCTTTCATGGCTGTCGACAAACGTTCACCAAACACTTTTTATACGTTGGTAACAGTTGATTTAGCCACATTCAACAATTTCGCCAACTTGGCGTGAGAGTCGTTTTGAATTTCGCCATGCACGTGCAAAATTTTGACGCGTTGCTTCTATTCCTTCGATGACATTTTGATAACTGAAGTGCTAATCTTAAAATCAAAATAGGGGCATGATGCTACACGCACACATCTTCATAATGAAGGGTGTGCAAAATTTTTAATGCACGATGAAAGGAAATGCGTCAAGTTTAAGTCGAACAAATTATGATCGAAACACCCTTTAGCACATATGAAGAAATTGGTGTGTTTGATCATTAGCAAAACAATTTGGTGTACAATTTGGTACTGTGTTAACTGTAAAACCTAAGACATTATTGCGGAATATCTGAATATTCACCTGATATTCATCATTGAATATAACAATTCTATACACCAGTTTGGACAATGCACGGTAAGACAAATTTGTAGGATTTGTCAAGAGCTTCAATTTTATCATTAATCATATTCATAAATTCAGCTATTGAAAAAAGTTATCGGTAAATTTATCCAATTGCAAGAAATGACTTTTTGCAGAACTGATCCTGATATGTGGAAGAGAGTACTGCTGCAAAATAACTACATGCCGGAGACGTGACTATGTTCTATTCCCGATGTGGTTTAGGAATTTTACGTAAAGTTATGATTGCACTTTCCAGATAATTTCACTAATGCAAAAATGCTATTGTCATCGATAGCTCTCAATTAAGTCGAACTGTGGAAGTGCATTTAGAACATTTAGTTGAGAGTTGTCAATAAACGTATTGTGATAAGTTATCAGCTTCTTATGTTAAGAAACAAGCATATTGAAAACAATACAGGCTTCTATTAACATTGGGGTCACATCTTTTGACAATGTTGCAGATTAGCTTGTTTGCTTCCCATGATGAAAATGTCTTCATACCCCTTTAGCCTGTTTACCTAACCGTTGCCAATGGTGCAAAAGGTTATGTGTTCACCGTTAACGAATTCCATTCTTTCACTTTGCAGTTTCTCTTTCAACCTCTCAGTTTCTATCTGACTGATGCAATCGTGCATTCATTTAAATAATAACATAAAATAACTCTACTTGAAAAAGAAAAGTCTCATACAAAGCTTCGGTTTTTTTTAAACAGAATGTATAAAACACTCCAAATACTGCAGTATGAACGCATTATACTCCAGAACACATTGATTCATTTGATCAATTAACTATTGATATCAATTCACAGCATTTCTTTCTTTGAATTTAGTGCTATTGAAATATTATAATTATTTGAATTTAGAATAAGATAACAATGACTAAGCCTAACACTATTGCGAAACATTATTTTGTATATGAATAATCCATGCACTGATTACTTACTGATACTTTTCCGGCCATTGACCTCATAGACAATGTCTTGAAACTCCACGTCTTTCGTCATCTTTACCGATCTCGCGCGAAGATATCTACTAGAAGTGATGTGTTCTCGGTGCACTTTTTCTCTTAAGACTGAACAATGCAGTAACCGGTTTTGTTATCGTTTTCTGTGCTTTTGTCGGTGGTTCCACTCCGCACTTTTTTCTTCTATATCGGTATAAAGGCAGCTCTCTTTGAGGCTTTCCGGAACTGATGAGTGTATAAATGCATCTGGCTTAGTTATTTGTTGTTTTGGTACGAAAAAATCTCCGATGGCTTCTTTGACGTCTCTGCCTGCAGAGATATATTTTGCTAATAAGTATTCACTCGTTCAACTGCTCGCGAAGCAATGCTATTCTGAAAAGACAAATAATAATAATAAAATATTAATTAAATGCTCAGTCGATACATTAATCGATTCAGAACCCGATCACGGAGTTTGACTCATGCATTCAAAGGAACTGTTAATCATAATACGTCGATGAAGGAATTTATTATTGAAATGGAAAACCCCGACTGCGACTTGATTTAAAATGAGTCAAAAACACGCAATCCTAAGTTTGCTCTTTTGAAATTTAATGAATAAAGCTACAAAAAATAAAAGACGTAATCATTAGGAGTGAAATGAAAAATTTTCAAACTGAATTTTGAGCTATCGGGCTATCATGGCTTCCGTTCGCCATTTTGAATACAGCCTATGAAATGTCAAAACCGACCATTTTCTTTTTAAGTGCAAACACCAGTGTTTCGTCCATGACTGATATATTTCAAAACTTTTGAATGTGTTCAGATTATCGCAGAAATGAAAAGAAATTAACAACTCGTTCAAAATCTTTTTAAAAAACATCAACATTAACAAAAAAAAACAATAAAAAGCTTGTTTTCTGTCGTGATCACCTGATAAATTAAAAAAAACCCGCATTAATCCACCGATGGTGAGACTGAACCCTTCTTACACTTCACCAGAATTACAAACTCAATTGTGGGCAATATTGTACTGGATACATATTTTCATCTGAAATTCCAAGAAGATTCAGAAATATTCAATATGCTATACATTCAGTTTATAAAATGAACTATTTGTCAATCCTAAACGTATTGTTCAGCAATGTGATTCAAATATGGTCTTTAATTACCTGTTTATGTTAGTTATGAAAAAGAGGAAATTACATAAATATTAGAAATTTCATATAATCAGTCCATAGAATGAATTATTAGACAATCCTAAGTGTCAATTTTGATTATCGACATTGATTCAATATGCTTAAAAAAATTGGTTATAGTAAATGGAGATTTTGTGTAATTTTCGAATATACTCGTAGTAGTTCAAAACCAGACCACTCAAGTCAATCGATCCTGCTCTAATTCTATACAGTCGCATAGTGTGGCTAGTCCGCTGTATGTTCTATACAATGCACGAGATGCGACACAATAGAGTGCAAGCGGCATCGATTGGTGTGATTGGTCTTGTTTGGTTTTGCACTGCAACGAGTATATTTTCATTTCACAATTATGTGCTCTCAGGTATTGTTTTGTATCTCCATGACGGATTATCCAATCATAATGAAATTTTGACCAGTTATTTGGAGATATCATAGCTTTGATATCTAAAATCGGTACACAAATAGCTCAGTATGTAATCGGAGACTAAACTGTTTGATTACTATTATAATAGGCCTTCAAGTACTGTTTCGTTCATATCTTCGTAACGAAATGTCCGAATGAAAAAAAAATGGGAATGTTGTAGCTTCCATTTGCCGTCAACAGAACTGAAATCGGTTCACAGATGGCTGAGAAACCGATGTGACATTATTTGTAACGCACACACACACATACACACACACACACACATACATACACACAGACATGTGCTCAGTTCGTCGAGCTGAGTCGAATGGTATATGACACTCGGCCCTGTGGGCCTCGGATAAAAAGTCGAGTTTTCAAGCGATCTTAATACCCTTCTATTGATGTAAGAAGGGTAAAAAGGCAACCTAACATTGCAATTCCTGAATACAACCCAAAGAATATTTTGCTTTCATCTTATTCTTCTTAATATCACTAGAGTTGGCCCTTCGTTTGCCCATGACCCTTCTATTTTGTGCCAATGATTATAGATTTTCAATCAAGATTTTTCTAATAAGATTACGATATATTCTACCCCGCAGACCACGCTTCCTGATTATGCGAAGCAGTAGTAATTGCTGTCATTTAGATTTTAATATGAGTGTCTATTCAATTTTCTTCAATAATCTTACCGTTCTCATCTTTATGGAATAGCACAACTAACTACCACTTTGTCTTCCTAGGTAAACAGTAACCAGATACTATTCAGCTATTGCTAAACTGCTTGAGTGCTAAAGGTGTCACGAGATGCCCGCTGGCAATTAGATTACACGTGGCTCGTCTACACTTAATGGTAATTGCTGTTCTTTTATCGATGATGACAGACATATACGATAGTTTGCTTCGAGCAAAAGTCAAGATGCTAATCACTTCATTTAGTATTCGTTCACAAATAATGCAACGTGAAAACGAAAAAAAAGTGTATTAAGTAATTATTATTATTTTGAAAACAATTTCTGGATCTGCTATTCCCTAATCCATGGCATCCATGGCACAAAGCTTTTTCTATAAAGGTTAGGGCATGTTAAGGTTTCAACAAACGTTTTTAATTTTAGTTCGCGTTACTTAGGTTACTTATCTAATTTTACCACCGATTTTACAGAAACTCTAAAATTAATTGTGCAATCCCTCCTCCTCCTTTTTATATTTAGTTTGTGTTTTATGAAAAAGGTACGTAATTTGTGCACAGGTTTGGCCGAGCACCAGAAGTAAGTAGTAATTTACATCCAGCCGAACGACGTACAACTGTTTCGCGTCGTTCCATTACAGGTATAAAACTAAGCTTCGTGATCTTGAACTTGTAAACCACACGAAAGCAATATTATATATTTCGATTGGTTCGCAAGTTCAGGATCAAGATCAATCACCGTCTTGAATAGACGCTCTCGTATGCACGTGAATCAATGTGATCAGAAAACTGGCTGGACCGCCGGCGAATACTTGTGCAGCTTAACCGTAAAGCTTCGATGGTTCCTTTCACATGTTTTCTTTTGGTTTTTGTTTTCTGCTGCAGCTGTTGCTCTATTAAACTGTGGTGTTCAACAATCAAATCAATTAACGAGCTCAGTAAGTAACTTTAATGTTGTAATGATTTGTAAACATTAACATTTTTTTCTCAAAACTAATAAAAGATGCAAATAATCGACTTATACAATTTGTTCCTATCAGAAGCATTGATCGGAAAGTGATCGCAGCACTCCACGCTTTTCAAGTGACGTGCTATATTTTTGCTGGTGATGATTTTTTTGTCGTTTTTCAACAGATATGTTGATGATCTTTCCTTTGATGATTTTAAGACGCTCACTTTTGACTAAATACAAGAGTTTCTTTTTCCATAAATTTGAAGCTGAATTTGTTCGTGTTTATATTTTTCAATATAAAAAAAAACTGCATCTGTGATAGTGCGTCGAAGAGCGATCCCGTTATGGAGCCAGAATATTGTCACTATGCTGGATTCACTGAGTAGAAGTTTTTTTTTATGGAATGACTCTTATGGGAGTGTATGGGATGACTCTTTGGGTGTTTGTGGGTTTTCTGAAGATTCTGAAGATTCTGAAAAACACCCAAAGAGTCATCCCATACACTTCAAACCACTCTTTTCAGCACAAAATGGCCACTTTCCACCACATGATCCACCGGATGTTGACCCTTCCTCTCAATAAAACTGGAAAAGCCAAAGAATTAGCATATATCTTCGAAACTGCCAGACTCAATGGGTACGAAAAGAGGACAATTCAAGCGATCATCAACAAAAAGGAAAAACATCTTCATAGGAAATCACTAACAACCCTCTCAGACTCACCTGAACCCTTGAAACGTGTATCCGTCCCCTTCGATAAAGACATTACACAAAAGCTAAAACCACGACTTAGGGAATTTGGTTTAGACTTAGTTTTTTCCAGTAGGCACAACCAATTAGCATCGATGTTAGGCTCCACCAAAGATTCAGTAGACACCTTAGGCAGAGCAGGGGTATACAGAATCAAGTGTAAACACTGCAGCAAAATATATGTAGGTCAAACAAAGAGAACCTTGGCAACAAGGTTCAAGGAGCATCTAGCGGAGGTGACTAAGGCTGTTAAACAAAACGAGAAAGGAATTTCACATAACTTCAAATCAACAGTCGCAGAACACTTCACAGAAAATCACGACATAACGACAAATGACATCACAATATTACGGGCTACATCTACACCCTAGAAATTAGACGTCGCAGAAAGCTTAGAAATAAACAAGCAACAGAACACAAATCTACTAAACAAAGACCAAGGCAACGGTTACACATGGCTCTTCAACTTAATACCCAAACGACATCAAACCCGACGAAGCGGAGCACCCGCTGCTACACAATAAGAAGGTTAGGTATAGATGGAAAGAAAAAAAAAAGTGAGGTAGATATTAAGTACACTTGTTTTGACTCAGGATAGATATAAACAAAATAATAATAAGATAGGTATAAACAACATAATGATAGGTAAACGCTTGTATTTAGAGAATAGTATATATACGGCAGGTGGCGAAGGTTTTCTTTAAGTCTACACGGTGTTCAATAAGTTCGAATACAAGTTTTCATCATTGCGTAGGTATGCGCCATGTACATATTCTGCATTGGTATTGGTGTCAGCTTTAGCTTCATTCATACGCTACCGAATGTGCGCGGTGTTGACATTCTGTTAGTTGTTGTTCGTTTGTTACGCGCGATGAAAGAGTATCGGGACTTCGTAATTAAGCGTTTTTTGAACGGTGAGCGACCCGGCGATATATTCCGGCTGCTGAAATCGCATGGGGTCAAGCGGAACTTTGTCTACACGACCATCAGGCGATACCGGGAGACGTCCTCGACCAATGACCGTGCGAGATCCGGTCGGCCGCGTTCAGCGAGGACGCCACGGGTCATCAAGATCGTGAGGGAGCGAATTCGGCGCAAAAAGAACCGCTCAATCCGGAAAACGGCTGCAGATCTCAACGTTTCCATTGGAACCGCTCACACCATACTCACCAAGGACCTTGGTTTCAGGCCTTACAAAAACGTAAGGTCCATGGCGTTTCGGAGGCTACCAGCAAAAAGCGGTTGGATCGAGCTAAGAGGATCCTCTCTCGGCACGCTGGTCAGGAGTTTGTTTTTTCGGACGAGAAACTGTTCGTGCTGCAGCAGCCGCACGATGTGCAAAATGACCGGGTGTGGGCGCCATCGAGGGACAGCATTCCTGAATCCAATATAAACATCCCTCGGTTCCAAAGTGCCGCGTCGGTGATGGTTTGGGGGCAGTATGCAAACGTGGTAAGCTACCCTTGGTGTTTATTGAAAAAACGTCAAAATCAACGCGGCGTACTACAAAACTGAGGTTTTGGAAAAGGTTGTTGCCCCCAGTCTCCGAAGCCTCTACGGCGATGAGCACTACGTGTTCCAGCAGGACGGTGCACCAGCCCATACGGCAAATGTGGTTCAAGCCTGGTGTCGGGACAATTTAACCGACTTTCTGGACAAAACTTTGTGGCCTCCCAGCTCCCCGGACTTGAATCCTCTCGACTTTTTTGTTTGGTCCTATATGATGGCGAAGCTGAACGAATACAAGGTCAGCACTTTGGATCATTTCAAGACGGTAATTCTCAAAATCTGGGACGAAATGCCCATGCAGTCCGTGCGTGCCGCCTGCGACGCGTTCGAGAAACGTTTGAAGATCGTTAAGGAGTACAAAGGGGGGGGTCATTCCAAGAGAAATGTTGTAAACGTTCCTTGTAAACATAGCTTTCAATAACATAAATCCAAAAAATAAAAAAACATGTTTTCATTTTTTTAACAAATTTTGAAAGTGTATCCGAACTTATTGAACACCGTGTAGTTATTAGTACGAGACACTGAAGAAGTCTGCACATTGTAGACGAAATACTCGTATCTGTCGAAGATAAGCAAAGGTAGTTGGAATTAAATGGAAGTTACTAATGTTTCTTCTAATTTCTAGTTAGAAAAGGAGATTTCAAAGCCGCTCTTCTTTCGCTACGGACTGGCCGTGAGCGGGGAAATTTATAGTACGAAATGCCTGCCGGAAGTTGCGTCGTTCATCAACAAATACGATAAGGGCAAAGACGCGGTGTTCTGGCCGGATCTGACGTCGGCCCACTAAGACTCGTAACATCATACATTACGACAACTGGTAGAACACAAATATTTCGACGACATAATGACAACATATGTTTGATTCGAGAAAACTACAGATTCGCAGGGCACATACACACCAACAAAATAAACTACAATAGACTGAAGAAAGAAAGAAGATACGAAAAATGTTTCATTAAACTTGTAAACGTGACACTGATAAACCAAATAATAAAAAAACAAAAATAACGAAACGACACCATACAAAACAGTGGACATGAACATGACTGATAGAGAGAGGGAAACCAAATTTGAAAATGTAACACCTTTCCAGGCATCTACAACAGTATCTCTATGGACCACTGCTGAAATGCTTCAAAAGGAGTAACGTTTTATCATTCTATCGCACAAGGAACAATACAATAACTTCTTAATATAAGTTCGAGAAAACTACTTCGGTAGACTCGCATAGCACATACATGACACACTTCACGGACTAAATTTCAAAAAACCGAAGAAATCACGAAATGTTTTATTAAACCTGTAAGGCACTGACTAACAAAATATCAAAAGCACATTTGAAGAAACAGATGAAATGACTCAAAATTCTCAAATGTGGCACCTTTCAATGATTTTGATAGAATTTTTTAAAACTTATCTGAACCTTTTGTTTTACTAATCGCACATATCTCTGCCTTTTTACGCATCTATACAGAATTTTTATTAAATTTATAAATCACCTCTATAATCTTTGTTTTATAACTTTCTGATATTCTAGTAGTTAAATTTAAATCTTATCCAAACATTTTTCTATGTCCTTTTTCTATCCCAATTAAAACACATTTGCACTCTGCAGAGCCCGTCTTTGTTCAACGAATATAGCACTATTGTCCTTGATGATATATATTTTTGATTTCTAGTCGCAAATATTCCGCCTGTCATCGGTAGATATCAACCGGTTATCGCTTCAAAATTTATAAAAATTCATCCGCTTTAGAGTTTGTTCTTAGGAAGCCATAAGATTTTTCTACCGTGGTATTTTACTCATTTTTTTTTTTTTTTTCGAGAGTGGTAACGCGGAATAGGTTAGACTATAGATTTGCATTTGGCAATTCTCATTAACATATGCAGACCACTATGTTCTTCAAAGTTGTTCTTGCTTGAGTGTGGTATATTAGGGCACCAGGCATTCCAAAGAGAGAGAGAGAGAAATAATATGAATATAGTGTGATTTTTTTTTAAAATTTTTTTAAATATTCATCATTGAGAAAAAAAAGAATTATCGTTCTGTTCAAGGCTATATACAAATTAAGTTTCTAACACAATTCCAAATAACAAAAAACAAACAGGAGAATCTAAAATGCGTTGCGATTTATCATCTACTGATGAACAGACACTCATAATGCCATCATCGAATAGTCATTAAATGGTTAAATTGTTTATTTGGTAGCGCCACCCGTGGCATACATGTTTGTTGCCTAGTGATTGACGTTTATACACTACCGCCATCTGTTTTTTTAATCGACCGACACAACATCCTCAACAGATGGCGGTAATGTTTTTAAAGCAAAATGTTTAATATGTTATGTGTGTGTACCATATATACACCCTCTCCATGGCTGGATTTTGTACCAGGACGCTGGTGGGAGGGCCAAATCTCATGTAAACGATTCATTGGAGCTAGCTGATTTATGTCGCTAGGTCATGTCATTGTATGACCTTTTACTCTAATGAACCATTCATGGGAGAGCCAAAGGTCCAGCCACACAAAGTAGTGATAATATCACACTCGCTCCTCCTTCTATTTAATAGCCGCGTCGTTGCACGCATGTATACATGCACTAAGGTTGTGTGTGATATCGGTGGGTTGGGCCACAAATAATTAAAAATTTAATCATAGATAGATTTATTCAATTTTGAAAACAGTTAATATTCAATTTGAGGTGGAAGTTTGAACTGTGTCATAGAATTTCCTATGCAGTGGACTTCTAGACCGTGGCCATAAGTATTGTGGTTTTGTGGGATGCGGAGGGCCCGTTTAGGAACTCAGAGTATCGTATCACTGGGGTTTGTCATAAGTGTGTTTGTTCAGAATGAAAGAGGTGTACTACCGGCGGGCTTTGCCGCAATTTACGCTTAGACAAGGCTAGAAACAGTTTGTAGACGCCTGACATCAAGTAGTTATGGGACACGAAAGGAGGTGCAGTTTTCATTGGCTTGGCTATTCTTTCATCGTTGTTTATTCATTGATTGTCAATAACTAAACACCTAACATACCTAAATTGCAATTCTAATTCTAATTTTAATATAAATTATAATTTAAATATGTGCGGTATACGACAGCCGACTTTCAAATTATAGTAAATCATAGAGAGATGTTACTTTGATATAGCAACTTGCAGCGTAAAATAATATATAACTCTCTCTATCTTTTAGGGAAATCTTTTAGGGAATAACTCTCTCTATCTTTTAGGGATTTGCCATTTATAGTTGTAATGCAGAATTGTGAATTAACGATTTTATGATCACATTCACTTTGTTTTTAAAAAAAACACTATTTAAAAATACTTTTTGAGCGTGTTAGTAGAACAATTACGATTAAGAAACAAAGATAATTTCAAATTAACACTTCATTTGATCACTTTTTAAAATAAAACATTGAAACACTTTTTCCAAATAATCGCTAGCAAACGCGAGCAACTTCCTTTAAATTCCACTGGAGAAGGCTTATATTCTGACAGATAGGCTCGCCTTATGATTTCCTTTTTTAGTATTTTTGATCGTTCCAAAACGCCCTACCTTAACCACCTACCCTAACCTACACAGAAAAAAATAATTAATTTTAACATGCGCGTAAAATTTCCCCTCGTGTAATTCCAAGCCAAAGGAGCGTGAACAACGAAATTGTTTGCAATCTTTCATACAAAAGGCTTGATTCAGGCGATATCTGGCTTAAATTTACATGAAATATCCCATTATTTTCTGCCAAATCTAGCATTCCCTTTACGTGCATTAGATAACGCAGAAAATTCAGTGTTTCTTTTTATCTGTGTATCCTTGTTTCTTCACATGGAGTTCAAGTGGTCTGAATAGACAAGTTCGTCATTACCCCTCCTTCACCATCGGCTTTGGACTGACTTGCGCTCTTATTGCCCCACCAAATGCTGCAACATGAAAATGAAAATGAAATGTGTGTGTACCATATATACACACTAAGAAATTATGAATTTTACATAAAATGTAATTCATGTTTGTAAAAAGTCGGGGAACGTAAAGAAAGATTTCGTTTAAAATTATGTCTCTTGTAACTGACACATACGCAATTCAACGAAATATGCGTTAGATTGAATTTATTTTCTCATCTCTTTGAACTCATTCTTTTGTGCTAAAGGACGCTTGCATGTGTCGGTCTCAGAGGACAGAAATTTACATGTCATTTTGGTAGTGTGTAGGTTTTATTTTTCCAAAGAATAATGGGCGTAGACATCACAGACATGCGCTTTGTGAGAAAGGCTTTGTGTTGTATCTCGAAATAACTAGGCATGTATGTTGTTTACTGCTCTATAGAATGGGAATTGGTGATTACAACAAAACAGTGCTCTACCCTATCTACTATCTATTAAGACTTGACATTATGTATGAAATTCTCATTTTAGATAGTATCGTTGAATACAGAATGCACAATTGTCCTTGGTGCAATCTTTTTTTTATATCTTGAGACAAAAGTAGCACATATGATCAATTTTTCAAACCAACTTTTCAGTTTTGGAAAAGTTAGGGTTCCACTTTTTAAGAAACACTTTTACGAGCGTATAAGTAGAACGATAGTTTTATTTTAAAGCAATCAAGTGAAGTGTTAGTTTGAATTTTCTTAGTTCTATGGATAGGTCTTAACTTGCGTTCCTAGTAGACGTTTTCGGAATCCCTTGACGACTTTTCGTTGACAATAGCAATTACAATAACAGTGTATTTTTCCAGTTCATATAATCGTTTTCGTTTTAGAGACAGTCACCATGGAACTGTGCACAATCACCTAAAAAATCCATCATAATTCGCGTCCAAACTGGACTAAGTGTATAATTTAACTAGAAACACCGTATGGCGCGTACTCAAAACGTATAAGGAAACCTTGACGACGACTCGGACGCCTCAAAGTAAACGCTGGCCGTCAGCTCCAAGAAAAGGTCGTGAAATCCATCAGGAGCAGGCAACCCGATTCGAGAAACCCGTAACTAGAACTGTATGACAACCCGCTAACACACAGATTTCATCATCCACAAGTATGTATCTATGGATTATGAAACCTGTGTAAACCTCCAGGACAGGATCCAGGATTAAATTTTTTTCAAGGTGATGGCTCGAGAGGGACTGGGAGCCCCTGTCAGATTCATTTTTTGATGTGGTGATTAGTTTTTGAAGTTCAACACCCTTTCTCATTGGCAACTAATTTCATTCGGCCAGCCCGGTATCCCCACAATGGCGTATGATGAAAGAAAATCTTTGGTTTACAAAATACAGGGATCATTCATGAATTTCCTGTTAAATATATTGTACAGTATGCGGCAGAAGAGATGATGACTCAAACATTATTAATTTCATTTGAGCTTAATATGTTTATTATCATTATTATACATAACTTGTATAAACATATGGTTGTTGAAGATTACGCTTCATTTCCACTCAATATGTTGTGGTGTCCATCGGTATCTGCATGTCTGTCCCTGCATCTTTCCTTTTTTTGCTGGTCGGGAAGTCAGGCATTCAGGGTCCTACTCTATTCCGCAAAAAAAAAACTGTTTGCTCGTCAGGTAGAAAGCGTGGAAACACGGTCCAAACCATGGCTAAAGCTTCTCTTTGGGCTTGAGGGTACTTTTTCTCGAAATCCGTTAGAGCCTGTGTTGTACAAGATAATATTCTTGGAACTCCGGCGTCATTGAGTTGAATGAGCACTGCTGCCAATCCAATGGGCGAAGCATCCAAGTATAACTCTGTCTCATCCATAGGGCTAAAGTACCCCAAGCTAAAAATTGATTTCAGTGCATCGTTCTCACAAAGCGCATGTCTGTGATGTCTACGCCCATTATTCTTTGAAAAAATGAAACACACATAACATTTTGATTGTTATTTTCTGTATTCTCCCATGCGCGGAAGTAACGATCTTTGCAATGAAGTTTGCAGAAGCAGATCCACGCCTTCGCATGGAGATGAGAAATTATCTGCTTCTGCAAACTTCATCACACATAACATATCAAACATTTCGCTGTAAAAACATCGTTGCCAAAACATTACCGCCATCTGTTGAGTATGTTGTGTCGGTCGATTAACTAAACAGATGGCGGTAGTGTATAAACGTCAATCACTAGGCAACGAACATGTATGCCACGGGTGGCGGTACCAAATAAACAATTTAAGAGTTTGATAAATCGATGATAAATCGCAACGCATTTTAGATTCTCCTGTTTGTTTTTGTTTATTTGGAATTGTGTTAGAAACATAATTTGTTTATAGCCTTGAACTGAAAGATAATTGTTTTTTTTTCAATGATGAATAAAAAATTTAAAAAAAATCACACCTTATTCATATTATTTCTCTGGAATGCCTGATGCCCTAATACACCACACTCAAGCAAGAACAACTTTGAAGAACAGAGTGGTCTGCATATGTTAATGAGGATTGCCAAATGCAAATCTATACTGTAACCTATTCCGCGTTACCACTCTTGAAAAAAAAAAAGTTGAAATAAGTAAAATACCACGGTAGAAAATTCTTATGGCTTCCTAAGAACAAACTCTAATGCGATGCATTTTTATAGATTATGAAGCGATAACCGGTTGATATCTACCGATGACAGGCAGGATTTTTTCGTCTAGAAATCAAAAATATATATTATCTAGGACAATAATGCTATATCCATTGAACAAAGATGGGTTCTGCTGAATGCAAATCTGTTTTTCAAATGATCATTGTTATTGATGCATAGGTCTAATAGGAATTGGTTTTGATTTTTGTTGGTTTCTAATTGGGATAGAAAAAAGACATAGAAAAACGTATGGATAAGATTTTAAATTAACTACTAGAATATCAGAAAGTTATAAAACAAAGATTATAGAGGTGATTTATAAATTTAAAAAAAAATAGTCTGTATAGATGCGTAAAAAGGCAGCGATATGTGCGATTAGTGAATCGAAAGGCTCAGAAAAGTTTTTAAAAATCGTATCAAAATCATGCTCATTCCTTTAACTTTCCTATTGAAGATCAATCCAATGCGTTATCAAGGCGTTCTGTAATCATCAAGGTTTTCCCAGGCCTTCTCAAGGGCTTCGAAATAGTTGTTTTTATTTACAACTCTGGTTTTATCAACGCAGGCATCGCGAATGACCCATAAATTCTCGATGGGGTGGAGGCCTTTGTGGAGGCCATTCCATGGGCTTGATTCGGCATGAACGAAAAAAAGACTTAGTTTTCTTTGCTGTATGCTTCGGGTCTTGCTGTCTTGCTCTTGATCGGATTTTCCAGCCCTGTTTCAATAAACGAAAAATAACACGGATATTTCTCTCAAAATGTTGATTTATGATTCTGCAGTCACAATTCCATCGATTTTCACAAGAGTCTCCACTTCAGCCCATGCAAAACACCCTCAAACTATGACGTTACCTCCCCCATGCTTCACCGTGCCTTAAATAGGTCATTCCAGAAGCTGCTTTCTTGGCTGCGCCTTACACTGACACGCTTTTTCTTATTGAAGAGTTCAAACTAATACGCATCAGTTCACAAAACCTTCTTCCCGCTCTCTATGCTCCCGAGCAAATTTCAGCCTTTGTTAGCTTTGCTGATGAATAACAACTTCCGGGCAGGCTTGTTTTTCAAACAATGTTCTGCGATTCTCCGGCAGATTGCTCGATCAGTTTTTGGTGGCTGAAGAGTTTTTTGTATCTTCCTAACAGTAATTTTTGAGTTTTTCTTAATTTCCCGCATGATTTTGGTGTGCATTCTTGCGTCCATTTTGCCCATTTTGCATTTCTAGCCTCTACCGGGGCGATCCGCAACTGATCCAAACGTCTTGTACTTCAAACATTTTATCGCGACAGCTGATTTGCTGATACCTTACTTTTCTGCGATAACCCGCTGCGATTCTCCATTTTCAACATATCGAACCACCAGTTTACGGAAACTTAAAGGAAATAATTTTGAAAGCACTGCGTGACTCCGGTGTACATAGTAGAGATGGAGAGCAAAAAATGCAACCATGATAAAAGCCTGTCCACGTTAAATTTCGGACACCAAAATAATAACCGCAAACAAGTTTTACACAAAACCGATTGTTAATTTCGCAATAATAGAGTTATATCTAGATTAGAAACAGTTAATTGAGGTTTTAATCTTTCCTTCTGTAAATTTTTTTTTTTTTTTTTCATTCCTTTATTATCGAGATTTTCAGCCCTGGGCTGGTTCATCTCCCGTCGTAGTCACTCAAATACCTTTTGGGTATTTTCGTAACTTGTCCGGGGGTGAGATTCGAACTCGTGACTTTGGCGTGAGAGGTATGGATGTTAACCATCACGCCGGGCTCGCCCCCATTCTGTAAAATTGTCGAACTTTCTCTGGTCCACCCGCCATCAGGTTCCGTACGATTTCCTCAGAAGCGGACGTTTCTCTATCTTCACTTGAAATCATGGGTACCTTTTGCTTTCTGCTTAGTTTCAAATAGTTTCCGCTTAACTTGAGCCCAGTTTTCTCTATTGGGCGCAGTTCTGGACAGTTTTATGGATTGGCTGTTTCTGGCACGCATTTGACCTCTTGTACCTTATACCATGCCATGACGGATTTCGCATAGTGGCAAGAGGCCAAATCAGATCAATACAGAGCTGGAGAGTCGTGGCTTCTGATAAACGGTAGCAACCGCTTTTGGAGATATTTTTGCTCGAACACATACTTATTGATAATGCCGGTATGAACGAAACTTTTAGATTTTCGACCACAACTACATATGGTCTGCCAAATCAAATACTTCTTCGATAATTTCGACACATTTTTTGTCTGTAAATGCTCGGTAACGGCGTTCTTTTGCATTGAAGTATAAAAAGCCAGACCCGGAAGCTGTTTAAAGTTTTCGAGTACAATGAAACGTCCATTATGATACAAGAAAATGTTTGCAAAAAATTGATGTAAAGTTCCTTAGCACGACTTTTTGCTGTGAAATTTTGCTTGTCGCCACTTTTTATTGGACCTATCTTAAGCTAACAGTGAGGTTGGTCACCTTTTTCACTTTATACGCCTTCAGTCCTTGCCTCTGCTTAACTTTTTGTAAGTATGATTTTGACTTCCCAACTTTGCGAGCTTCACGTTGCCAGTTTATGGGCTCCAATTTTTCGGCATCGATGCATCGCACGCCCTCGCTAGCGTTTCTGTTAGCTCCTCAGCTTCCAGATACGGAGTTCCAATTTATGCTCGAAGCGTTTCAACGAAGACGTCCTTGTCGAATTCCTTAGTTTTCCACTTCCTCCCCGACACCTTGGGGGTTAGCCAACCGATACAATAGTGGATCGCCTAATGTACTCTTCGCTGACCCTCCAGATCATGTTTTACAAGAACGATGGGCTACAGAACGTAACGTCGATTATGGATTCCCGGCCATCTTTACGGAATGTACTGACAAGGCCGTAACCCTTTGCGTTGGTCAGTCTGCTGCCCCATTCCACAGCTAAGCATTGGAATCTCCTCCGATGATAGCCGGCTGTGGTCCGACCAAAGTATCGGTGAGCGCATACAGCATCCGACTGTACTGTTCCTCTGTCCACCTTCGAGGTGCGTAACAGCTACATACGAAGATACCGTTAATTTTGGCGATCACGAAACCTTCGAATGAGCTCTTGACTACTTTTTGGATGGGGAATTCCATGACCCATGACATGTATTGCCACCTTACCTGCGCTGTCCGCCACCCAGTTGCCGTTGCCGATACGGCTCCGCAATAATTGCGACGTCGCACTGCGTTTCCGTTATGGACTGCCACAATAGTTGCTGTGCAGTGTCACAATGATTGAGGTTCACTTGCGTGAACTTCATCATTGTTGGGCTACCTTTGCTTTTTTATACACCAGGTATTTAAATCCACCTGTCATGTAGTCAGTTCCACGTTCCGGTTTGCATAGCATGCACCTCGGTGGTTTTGTACAGTCCCTTGCAACGTGGCCGCTTCCCCCGTAGTTTCTACAAAGCTTCGACCTGTCAGGGCCTTTGCAGTTCCTCGCCTGGTGACCGAAATCCTTGCATTTGGAGCACCTCTCCATCTGCTTGGTAACCCGGGGAGCAACTCTCAGCGAGCATACCGACCATCCGACTTTACCTTTTACCTGTCTCTATCAACTAGCAGCATCCACCTATAGTCGAATCGCCACCGTCTGTATGCCTCCAAACGCCTTCCGTATTGAAAGGGCTTGGTGGAACACAATATTCGAATCCTTGTCATAGGTAGATCTCATCCAAGACCCTTGGATTGCATCTACCTACGTATCTACTCCATGGTCCTTAAGGGTTCCTAAGTACACATCTTTGTTCACTTCTAGGTCATCTTTAATGAAAACGGGGTCCATATTTTGCCATTGGAAGCAACTAATCTGGACACTACTAGCCCTGCTGGATGCTTCCCAAGTAACAATTTTGGTTTTATAAGGGTTCTGAAGAGCATGAATTAGACTTCAAGAACGCTATAAAACAATGATAAAACCAGCAATGTTCCTTGGGTTGGTCCGAAACGTGCATTTGATATTCTCAGGTACATCATATGCTTTCTTCGAACTTTTATACCGACTGGTGCGACTGTTGCACTCGCTGTCAAAAGTAAACAGCTTCTCGTGAAAAGAATTAAAGAGACCATCTCTTCTTCAGTTCACTAAGCAGCTCCACTGCACCAATTCTGTCAGTAACTAGGTGTATCTTAACCCGAGCTCTGTATTTTCCTTTTAAATCACATTTCACCACTTTTCATACCGTTGCTTCTGGTGCATTATCCTGCTTTGCCATATTTCATATGCTCCGAATGGGATTACGAATAACTTTCATTTTAATGGACTGTATAAACGCAGGTGTTCTCGCAGGTCGCTTCCGATCACTTCTAGGTTTTTTTAGTACTGTTGAGAGTCTAAAAGATGTCTTGACTCGAAATACAGTAGCTCTTGATTTAACTCTTGTCGTACATTTTTCATCAAATCTTCCTTAATTCCAACAATTTGAAATACACCAACCTATTTGTAAACAATAACTGAAATCTGGAGCAAAAATTTGTAATGCTATGTAGAACGGCCTGGGTCTTACTCGTATTAGTGAGACTCTCAAAATTTTCTGATGCATATTGTTGCTCTTTAACTTAAGAATCGTACAAAATGTTATGGTAAATTGATAACGTTGATATCACAGATGAACAGATTTGTCGTTACTATGGGCTAACAATTGGCGATTAGGTACAAGGAGTGCAAATAGATTGGTTCCTTATCGTAATATTGTTTGATATCGTTTAAATACAAATACACACATAACAAACAATTCCGCAGAGCTGCTGGTAGGCTATCTTAAGACATACATACAATGTTACTTGAGCGTCAGTCCTTTGTTTTCGAGTAGGATGAATTAATAATTCGATTAGAATTATATGGTAATATTTACAATGCCCTATCAAGTATCTGCTACGCAACTTAAACCTCAGTGTCGTTAACAATTGTTTAATCAAGTGTGATTAAAGGTTGTTTTTTTGCTATTGGTGTTATTAAATATCCTCTCTTAGCTTACCCGGTTAAGGCGCGGCTACAAAGCAACATCATGCTGGAGGTCGCTGGGTTCGATTCCCGGTATGGTTTAGGAATTTTTCGTTAAGGAAAATTTCTCGACTCCCTGCGCATAGGGTATGATTTTACTTGCCACACAATCATACTAATGCAAAAATTGTACCTGGCATCGAAAGCTCTAAATTAATAACTGTGGAAGTGCATTTAGAACACTAAGTTGAAAGCAAGCAATAAGCTAATTGCGAAAGCAATAAGTTCGAAACTCTAAGAAAGAAAAAGGTTATTAATATAATTAGAACATTTAGGCCATTCTTTATTCTTGAATTTGCCATAAAATTGAAGTTTTGGAATTAATTCGGAATTTATGTGAAAGCCGTGAATTGATTGATCTCAGCGATATAAAATTTGAACACTATATTTTTCAAACAGAATATGTTCTGCAAGAAGGTAAATTGATTCTTTTTGTTCCAGAATATTTGTGAATGGGTTGCTGTAATGTTCTACGTATAGAAATTCATCCATGGTATTGTACGCAGATGCATTGTATGGTGCATATTCTTCATAAAAAATTACAAGTCATAGTTGTTGAAAAGATACCGCAGTGCTGTGCTTGCTTGTATCAATTTTTAACTTCGAGTTGAAAACATCCCATATGCTATCCATTCACTTTAGAACCGGTTCCTTCTTAAGCTCATTCTTTTGCGTCAGCGTGAGATTTCGTTCCTGAGTGTCGTCATGGCAATAACTGAATTATTAAAGTTGTTTTGAAAGTTGAATACAATAAATAAGCGACTTATTTTTTCTGTAGCCATACACAAGATGATGGTTTGGTGACCAATCCTGAAATGCAGAACTAACCAGAGCAATATTATGCGATTAAATGGTGCAAGGATGAAGGGTTGGGAACTAACCTCTAGAGAACAAACCTAGTTCCATTTACCAAAAGAAGAAAATTCAAAATACATGGCCTTCACACAAAAGGAACTTCAATGACGCTTTCATCGTGTAGTGTAGTCGAGTTATTAGTACACGACACTGAAGAAGTCTGCACATTGTAGACGAAATACGTGTATCTGTCAAGATAAGCAAAGGTAGTTGGAATTGAATGGAAAATACTAACTTTTCTTCTCATTTCTAGCGAAGGATTATTTATCATTGAGTACTGTTGGACAACTCCGAAACATATTTTTTTTATTGCATATGATAGTGGCAGATTATGAAGAATATCATGATAAGCATATATCAACCTAAAATGACTGGAAGAAACATGAAATAAACAGTGATTTGAGATCATCTCAATATGAAATAAATTTTATGAAATAAATTTTAATTTTAAATAAATTTTAAATTTCAACATCACATTCTGGCAACAAGCGTAGATGTGAGACGGAGCTGATGAAGATAATCCCTCCGGCACTCGCGAACAAACGCAAAGGTGTAATTTAAGCGAGGTACCTTCAACAGGTAGGAAACTGGTGGTTTTCTAGATAATGTATTTTAAATCCTCAAAATTACAGTAGTTAATTGATAATCTATCATGATTTATACATCGAACCATTAACCCGAGAGAGAAAGCTTATGTTTGTATCATTAAATGTAAAATAATTTCGAAAAGGTAGGAGTTGTAGACCAACTTCCTAACAACTGATGAAAACAGTCACTCCTGATTAAGTCGTTCCCTGAGTAATTCTCGCTGGAACCAGGCCGCCATTGGCACATATCTTTTGATTTCAAATTTTTCATCGGTAATAGTTAGAATATATTGAAACAAGATAAAAAACGCTTTGGTTGAGCCAAATTGATGGACCCCTCGTTTTCTAAGGGACTAAACATGTTGTAAAAAAGTCGATTTTTGGATAATTTCAAGGTAAGTAAACAAGTTATATCACAAAATTTTACATTGAAACATCTTCAAAACTCGTTGCTGTTGTACAGAGGATAAATAAAGCTTTCAATTGATGTTAAAAAAAATGTGGCGGCCATATTGGATTTGGCCGCCATCTTGAATTTTATCAATAATATCGATTTTTCACTATGAGCTAACTATCCGAATTCTGAGCACACCATCTGAAAGCTGAGAAAAAAATACATAAGATGCAGTCGAGAAACTAGGTGTGCATTGTTGCACATTTACCCGATAAAAAAATATTTTTTCTAAAAAGAGTTTGACGTTTTTTTGCGTGTATTGCGCAATATCAATATGTATCATATTTCTATACGCAACAAAGCATAATTTAGCAATCACTGTTTTTTTTTGTGTTCTGTAGAGTAAAGAACAATCATTTTAACAATTTAACAATTTAATTTTAACAATCAATTCGGTGCATAAGTATGAAAATTCCGAGGAAAAAATGATTCTATTCATGGCTGTCAATGCGCAACAGGGAATATAGTTTCATTCACTGGCTCACCATGACAATTTGATGTTTCGAACCAAATAGAAGAAGAAGACTCGTTTTCGATAGCGGAAGTTTGTTTGTTTTGTACATCCGATTAGTTCAAAGTTCTTGAAAATGGCGAAGAACCGTACTGTACGGGTACCCAAAAAGGAATTTTGTTGCAACCCGTTTGCCAAAGCTGATCATAAAAGCTGGAGAAAATCTTCGAAACTGACAAGTGTAACACAAAAAATCGTGAATTTTTTAGAATCTATTGGATCCACGACCGTTCCGGAACTTCATGAGAAAATATGTACGGCATGCCGCTTGCAAGTGACCCGTCAGCAGTCAAACCGTACTTTTCAGCCGATGGAAGTTGTTGAAAACGGAGATGAGGTTTACGTTGAAGAGGTTGGAAACATTAGTGAGCATGATTTCCAAAACATGACGGAAATTCTATCCCGAATTGGGATCCGGAATGTCAACAGAAGAGACCTGCGACGGGAAACCTTCCGCTGCGAAATGCTCAAACAAGCCGTGATTGCAATAAAACAAATTTTGAAGGTTGATTGCGAAGTGTACTATGACGATACTAACGTGCCAGTTGTCAAAGATATGCTTGACAATTGTAAGATCGCTTCAAAACCGGTCAAATTCCAAATTTTAACATTGCTCACTCCTTCGTGGAGCAGGCAGAAAATGATGGATGAAACAGGATGCAGTAAGTATGGTAAATGTCATCAACATGCGGAAGCTAATCTTCCACAATTCTGCAGGTAAATGGTTCGTCGAAAAGGCTCAACTTCGCACGAACTTCGAAGGGAATTCTTAAACTTCCAGATGCGGGTACATCGGTAACAGAATTGGAAAAGGTCGCTCAGGAAGAGGCAAAACAGTACTAATTGGACTGTAGTACGTTAATGCCAGGTATTCGGGATAAAATCAGTGTAAAGACACCCGCCGGTCGAGAAAGTAGGCAAAAACGTTTGCTTCTTGGGTCACTAAACGAAATTTTTGCAAACTTTAAAGAACTTTTCCCAAATTTGAAAATCGGATTTTCTACGTTCGCTAAGCTGCGACCTTCGGAATGCATAGTAAAGTAAAATTGTTTTTTTATTTATCCATTTTGTTGTCTTATATACTAGTTTTACAGATTAAGTGTTTCAGCCCATTGGGCTCTTCAGCTTTGTTTAATCTTTTATGTGTTTAATGTGTTACGTGTGTGTTGTGTTCTAATTATTTTTGTTTTCCAGTTCAGCCCTTGGGGCATTGTTTGTTAAAATTTGATAACCTACCTAAGCTACAACTAAAACTACAATTTGAAAATCCTAGGGGTGGGGAACCAGATTCCGAATGATCTGGTGATCCGATGTCAGGCAACGTGCCCTGTACCGATTGATAGACTCACTAAAGCGATCGTCGAGCATTTTTATCTCGGCCAGACGGTGAACCTCTGATGTTCTTGTCCTCGGAGGGGTGTTCAGGATCATCCTGAGGAACTTATTTTGAACACGCTGAAGTTTCAGGTGATGTGTTTTTGCACAACTCTCCCAGATTGGCATGCCGTACTCAATGACTGGAAGTATGATTTGCTTATAGACAGCAAGCTTGTTTTTCAGGGATAATGTAGACCTTCTGTTGATCAATGGGTACAGTAGCTTCAACAGAACGTTACACTTTGTGACAGTTTTGTCAACCTGTTCCCTGAAGATAAGCTTGCTGTCTAGAGTGACACCAAGATAGACAGCTGATTTGGTCCATTCCACCGTTGTGTTGTTCAGGCTTATTTTACAATTCTCAGGCGGGACAAGTCTGGGAGAATTAGAATGGGGAAACAGGATGACCTGGGTCTTCGCTGCGTTGATACAAATCTTCCATTCAGTGAAGTATTCTGACAGAACATTCAGGCTTCGCTGCAGTTTCGCGGCAAGCGCTCTTATTACCCTACCATTGTGGACGACTGCGGTATCATCGGCGAACAACGACAGAGATCCATTTTCAGGGAGCGGGGGTATATCCGAAGTGAATAGATTGAAAAGAAGTGGACCTAATATACTTCCCTGCGGAACACCGGCGGAGATCTCCTGACTACCGGAAACTGCACCATGCAACGAAACACGGAATGTCCTGTCAGAGAGATAGTTTTTAATAATCTTCACCAGGAAGATTGGAAGATTGTATCGATTGAGCTTGTACACCAAGCCATCATGCCACACATTATCGAAGGCCTTCTCGATATCGAGAAGGGCCATAGCGGATGTTTTCGAAACAGACTTGTTCCGCCTGAGGATGTTCATGACTCGATTAAGTTGATGGACTGTTGAGCGACCATGCCGGAAACCGAACTGCTCATCCAACAGGATATTGAGCTCGTCAGCAGATGTTAGAAGCCGACGGTAGATCGCTTTCTCAAACAGTTTAGATAGACCTGAGAGAAGGCTGATTGGTCTGTAGCTTCTGGAACATGAAGGATCTTTCCCAGGTTTCCGAATGGGGATGACTTTGGCTGACTTCCAGCACGATGGGAAGTAGCCAAGACGGAGGCATTGGTTAAACACCACCGCCAGATGGTTGTAGAACTGGGGGCTCAATTGCTTGAGCTCCAAGTTCATGATGTTGTCGAAACCTGGGGCCTTCATGTTCTTTGAGGTCTTGATATAAGTCAACAATTCGTCAGCTGAGATCTCCAAATCTTCGGAGAAGTCGTTAGGACTTTCGATGTTAGTTATAAGCGCGCTAACGGCAGCTTCGTGTGGACTGACGATGTTTTGACCGAGATTGTGAGAGCTGACGAAGTGTTGACTTATCTCATCAGCCTTCTCTGCAGGTGTTATCAACCGATCCCTTGAGTCATTGACGTCTAGTGGGATCAACGGTGGAATGGGCCTTGGCTTAGTTTTTAAAATTTTTGTCATCTTCCAGAACGGCTTAGCACAATCTGGGAGAGAGCGGATCTTGTCGGCAAAATTGTCATTCTTAAGGTCCACCATTCTGGCCTTAATCATTTTGGTCATTCGATTACAGTGACGTTTGAGCGTTGACAAACCAGTTCGCTGGTATTGACTTCGAATGGCGTTGCGCAGTTGAATAAGTTCTTTAGTGGGTCTATCAATGGGTACAGAGTCACTCACCTGATCAATCACCGGTACATGTTGCTCCCGGGCCTGGGAGATCGCTTGCTCGATGTTCTGCAGCTGCCGTTCGATGTCATCAACCAAATCAAGGTGCACGTTGAAATCGACCGAGTCGTCGACATGTTGTCGGAACCTCTCCCATCTGGCACGATGGTAGTTCCGTCTGGTGATCTGATGCCGGTTGACCGATGAGCCAACTTTGGCCACCACCGGATAGTGGTCCGAGCTGAGCTCCTGGTGTACTACCGGTTGGGCGATGTTGTTCCCCATGTTGGTGAGGAAGATGTCGATTGTCGAATGGACCCCGGATCTGCTCAACCGGGTGGGAGTATCCGGGCCCAGGACGGTGTAATGTCCCTCTTCCAGGTCTTCCTGCAGTACTATTCCGTTCCGGTTCCGCCGGGCGTTCCCCCAGGTTTCGTGTTTCGCGTTTAGGTCGCCGGCGATGATAAACTGTCCTTGTCTGCGTGTTAGTTTACGGATGTCGTTTCGTAGCACCGTTGTTGTTCCATTGGCGGTGCTGGCTTGCTTTGGACAATAGGCCGCGATGATGCTGATAGGGCCGACGGCAGATTCGACCTCAACTCCGATGGCTTCGATAGACTGCAGCTGGAAGCTTGGAAGCATGAGGCAGTTGATGTTGTTACGCAGGGCGATCGCAACTCCTCCTCCATTAGAGTCGCTTCGATCAAGTCGCACAATCCGGTACCCGGGTATGAAGATGCTGTGTTCCGGCTTGAGATGTGTCTCGGTGACGATGGCGATGTCGATGGCCTTCCTGTTAAGGAAGTCACCGAGCTCTATAGCTTTGTTCCGGATGGAACAAGCATTCCAATTTAGGATGCTGATGGTGTGATTATGGTCCATGTTTGAAGATAAATTTCATCGTCACGGATGTGGCGGCTTTGAGCTGTTCCTCCTTGGAGCGGCAGGAACGTAGTTGGCGGTAGAGCTCTTGAACGAACTCGACCATTTGCTCCGTGTCGTAGAGCTGTCCATCGATGGGTGGTTGCGTGGAGGTACTGCTCGGATTGCCCCAGCCTGGAGGAGGAGCCGGCATGGGGGCGGCGGCGGCAGTTGCGAATCGTTGTTGAACGGATGCTGACGGGCGGTTTGCATGGCGATGGTTCAATGGAACCGGTGGCAGATTCGGCACTTGATACCGGAGTGCTGGAAAGTTCTCCTCGTCCATTCGAGGTGGGGGCGGCGTTGACCAGGCCGAGACTTGGTGGACGCCTGCTTGCGGATGGCCAAATACTCCGCTCGTTTTGGACAGGCTCGGTTGCTGCCTTCGTGGTTAGCGCCACAGTTGGCGCACTTTGAAGAGGCACCCTCATCCATCGGGGCACAATCCATGGTGGTGTGCGCTCCAGCACACTTTCCACACCGGGGCTTCATGTGGCAGTTTCGGGTCCCATGACCAAACGCCAGACACTTACCGCACTGTGTCACGTCGTGATGTTTTGGGCGGTACCGGTCCCACTCGATGATGATATTGGAGATGGCCCGTATCTTCTTGAGATCCTCCATTGTGACGGAACCTTTCTCCAAATGGACCAGATACAGTTGGTCCCGATGGTTTCCTTGCTGCTGGCACCTGATAGCGAACACCTTCAATGGTTTCAATGCCACTGCCTGCAGCTGATGCCGCCGGCGTGGTTGTCACCACGTGTTGGCTTTTACGACCCATTGCGACGGCAATAGGTCGAGCGGAAAATGCTGCACACTCTTGCAATGCTTCTGTTTGGCTTGCCAAAGCTAACAAGCTAGCAAGAGCTGGCGAAATGTCACGAACCGGACGCGCAATTGCGAGAAAACGAGGTGCAAAAACGAGGAAAAAAAAAAACTTTGAACCGAGAGAGCGAAAAACACGTCCGTACGTGTCGCTTGAACGATACTGAATTGACGAAAGAAGATTCGGAATGCATACTTACCGGAAGCTCCGGTACGCATACAGTGTGCGTATGCATGAGGCATGAAAATATTGAATTGTCATTGCGTGCGGTGAAAGCCTTACCGATAATACGAGACAGCTGCTTGAGCGAGCTGATTCAGGAATATTTAGTATGTAAAAACCCTTCTCCTCAATGCTACTTTTTGGAATGCACAGAATGTCCTGACTTGAGTGATTTTAGTAGAAAATTACAGGATGAAATTGAAAAATTTCCTCTAGAAATCATCAAGTTTAAAAATTGGATTCCGATAGAAAACCACTATCAACTTGTTGATAACACGACAAGCGCACCTGAAGAGTTTGTAGATAACTTCAGCAATCTGCTCAACGGCTTCTTGCCACATTTCTTCATCACAAAGGTACACAACTGACAAAAAAATGACCCATTAATACTCATTTTATGTTTATATTCTTAGGTACAAAAAGAATATCTATTTGAGCTGAAGTCCAATCTGAAGTCAAATGAAGCTATCGTTTACGCAGACTTTTCAGAAAACTACAAAGTAACCATTCAGAACGAGATGCAATCGCACCATTTCGCAAGGCAGATGATTACAATTCATCCATTCGTGATTTATTATAGAATCGAAGGAGAGATTCTTCATAAAACATTAATTATTATTTCACCTGTTCTTGCGCATAACTATGTTTTGGTTCACTGCTGTTTTGTTAAGCTGTTTGAGTTCATGAAGATCAATCTTACGCAGATAACAAAGACCCACGTGTTCACCGATGGAGCTGGGAGTCAGTACAAGAACAAATATAACTTCACCAACATCACATTTATGAAGAAAGATTTTCAAATGGATGTAGAATGGAATTTTCACGCCAGTTCTCACGGAAAATGTCCATGTGATGGAGTGGCGGGAACACTTAAACGTGCTGCGCACAAATACAGCTTAACGCCAAATAGAGACAAGCTGATAACAGATGCTTCCTCATTCTATGCATGGGCTGTAGAGCAACAAGGACAAACAATGTCTTTCAGTTACGTGGGACAGCTCGATTACGATACATCGTTGGCTAAACTGCAAATTCGAATGGAGAATGTTCAAACCATCAAAGGGACTCAAAACTACCATTATTTTTTGCCACAAAACGAGTACATAATCATATCTAAAAAATATTCGAAGAGCTCTGAGATAAAATTCCACAACCTTAGATTTAAAACATGAATATGAACTTTAGGAATCTAAAAACGATTTCATTATATTTATTTTCATTTGAAACAACTAAATTATATTGTATTTAATACTATTCTAACTCATATCGGAATTTGAAAAATAAAAAAAAGGGAAAAACACGCTAAACTGCTAATAATCAAAATGGCGTGTTAAACGAAGATGGCAAATTTTTTTTTACTTAAAATGATTGTTCTTTACTCTACAGAACACAAAAAAAACAGTGATTGCTAAATTATGCTTTGTTGCGTATAGAAATATGATACATATTGATATTGCGCAATACACGCAAAAAACGTCAAACTCTTTTTAGAAAAAATATTTTTTTATCGGGTAAATGTCAATGCACACCTAGTTTCTTGACTGCATCTTATGTATTTTTTTCTCAGCTTTCAGATGGTGTTCTCAGAATTCGGATTGAGCGGTGCGCTCATAGTGAAAAAATGATATTGTTGATAAAATTCAAGATGGCGGCCAAATCCAATATGGCCGCCACATTTTTTTTTAACATCAATTGAAAGCTTTATTTATCCTCTGTACAACAGCAACGAGTTTTGAAGATTTTCAATGTAAAATTTTGTGATATAACTTGTTTACTTACCTTGAAATTATCCAAAAATCGACTTTTTTACAACATGTTTAGTCCCTTAGAAAACGAGGGGTCCATCAATTTGGCTCAACCAAAGCGTTTTTTATCTTGTTTCAATATATTCTAACTAATAGCGATGAAAAATTTGAAATCAAAAGATGTGTGCCAATGGCGGCCTGGTTCCAGCGAGAATTACTCCCCTATCCTATGTCAAAATGCTTTTTTATTTCTACCAATACCTTGACGTATATTTTTTTTCTGTGGGGAATAATCTGTTGAAGTTTGGTCGCGTATCGTTCTGTTTTGATGTGTTCAGGAGCCAGGACTGTAGGACGGTGAAACCAAATTGAAACATAATTGCATCCGTTCAACAACACGTTTGTATCTTTGTGTGTGTATTTGAAAGATTCTAATACAAGATGATCATCACAGTGTCAATCATATTTATCTCCAAAAAGAACAAACTGCTTTGCATTTTCCATCACTACCAATCCAAACCAAATATAGCAAATCCATTGTCTACTGAGCTTATGTTCTGATGACTTAATGATTTTAAATGTATTTATCTTGTTGCGGCAGCTTTTGACAGTTAATCCATATATTTTGTCACAAAACTGCCGCAACGCGCCGTTGCGCACCCCATTGTAGCTGGGCCTTAAGTTAACACATCTCTGCTTGACGTCTCCATTAACTTTAAACTGAAGATACTACATACTTGGATTTTTTAAAAGAAATCTGTAAAACTTTACCGAATTCTCAACAGCTGAACGTCTGGTAATCCGATTGAACTGATTTCGGTGTAATTTGACATCTGTAAAAAATTTATCGTGTAATCGGATTACCGAACGTTCACCTGTTGATAATTCGGTAAAATTTTACAAATTTTTGTAAAAAAAATCTGAGTGTGTAGTATGGCGGCTAACTAATTCCTTCCATTTTTCCCTTACAGTAGCTTTTATTTGTTAAAATAAAACGCAAACATAAAAATACTATTTTACAACCTTGTCTGTTTAGGTTAACCTTGTCTGTTTAAAAAAAATGGGTACTGCAGGACTGCTCACTACTTATTTATCGGCTAAAACCAATTTAGTTACATAAAAACGAACCAAAATTAGTTTTGGGCACTGTTTACTCCCATGGGCTGATTTGAATGAGTTGTTTACACTATTTTCCATTTGTGTTAAAAATAACGTATGATTTTGTAAACAAATAGGGGAAAAAAGTTTCAAACGTTAAATTCTTGAAACTCTTACCACTTTCATGCAAACCTGGACCACCAACACAAGGAATAACATTTCTCTAACATGATGGTGATACTAGTTTCCGTGTGGGTGCTGAGAGTTTTGAGAAATTTATGTTCTAAACTTTGCCCCCTCTCTTTGTTTACAAAACCAGATACCTCGTTTTGAACAAGTTATCAAGAAATCAGAGATCGAAATTCTCATTCAGCTGGGTGAAAACCATGCTCTCTCTCAAGCAGGTTGTCGATGAGTAGCGAACCGTTCACATTTTCATCTCTCCTTTTTCGCCGATAATTCATTATCCTCTCGCTTGCACATGGGAGAATATCTCTCTCCAAAATTCAACGAATATATCTTCTCATGTCACATTTTTAACTGAGAACATGCTTAGATCGTAAACGAGGAGCCAAAGCCGAAAATAAGGCCAAGTCGGTGCACACTGGTACCGCCATGGACCATCATTATAGAATTATAATGTCAGGATAAAACAAGCATGAAGACGGATGCATTTTCAGGTGTCAAAAAGTAAGTGAAAAATATTTATCGGCATCTAGGATTCACTGAAAAAGAAACGATTTATCAGCTACTCATGCTCTCCGAAAATTATAAATCGCTGTTGCTTTTCTCGCGAAAACTGCTGTGAGCGTATAATAGTTTCTCGCTTCTCACATTCTCATTTGTTTCTCAAAGTGGGTGAAAAAGGACTTTTCTCTTCTCAAGTAGGCGAAAATTTCGGTCTCTGCAAGAAATGTTAGTTGATTAGTCGACATACTCTAAGTAATTTTTCACAGTGTCGTTTATCGAAGAACAACGTCAAAAACTACGTACTCATGCGTTTGAAATTACACTTTCTTTTTCAATTTGCCCTTTAGGACCTCAGTTATAATTGTAAACATTCTGTAAGTCGCTCTTGAATTTCTGGAACTAATTTTTAAATGTAAATAAAAATATAACAATATAACTCAAAATGGCAGTGCTTCGGAAGTCAATTTTTGATAACTATGAACAGTAGTTAAGGATTTTCATCAAAAATCACATTTATGTTATTAATTTCGTTATTATATACTTTAAGCTCTCCTATGAAGCTTTTGTTGCATTGAGCCCCTTGATTTGAACCTCTTTTTTTCAAGCCATTTTGACTCAAAACCAGGGTAGTAATCCTCAGAGTCCAGAGTCCATATGCGGAAGCGGCTATATTGAGCCAATCGAGCAGCGAGAATTGTCAAAATAATCTGAGCCATTCGAGCATGTTTACTGTTTGCTGAAATGTTTCGATTGCTAAGTATTGCAATGGAGTTAAAATAAATGGTTTATATTTATCATACATCAACAATCAAAACTATAACTTTCGTATTCTGCAGAACTCGTGGTGTTAATAGAATATTGTAATATTTTATTATTCTCTGTGAACGATAATGATTTCTGTACAGATCGCAGATCCCCTCATAGCCGTTCCATAATGGAATCGCCAAATCTGAAGTCAACTTTAGGAATCACCTCGTAATCATCAAAGTACAGAGTTATGCGATAATTCAATGATTTAACACCTCCGCGGTTAGTGCAAATAGTTGATAATTTTATAAATACTCATAATAAATCTTTTGTACGTTATAAATGTAAACAACAATGGGAGCTGACAACTACGGAGTCACGCACAAAGCTGTAACATTTTACTCTACAGAAGTGTTGGCAGCTTTTGTATATAAAACGAACACCGTTGCCAAACCGTCGGATTGAATTTCCGCATATCTCTGTACTCTGAGGATTACTAAACCAGGGGCTCTGCATCGCTGTCAATATATAGACTGTTCCTATAGTTATAAATACACTAATTATAGACCGTCCATTCAAAATGCGTGCAGTGTTCAACCAATTTTTGGCTGCAGCTTGTTGTTTATATCCAAATTAAACTTATTGATTTTTTTTTTCAATTTTTCGCACGGAAGTTTGAAAATGCGTGGTCTTTGTCCCTAGCAAAGAAAACGGACTGTGCACAAAAGGCGCACCTTAACTGGTTTTTCGATCAGAAAATTGGCTAAGGAAGAAGGTGTGAGCGTCGTAGCAGTTCAAACTGCATTACGGAAGTATCAACAACAGTGGTCTTTCGTAAATTTCTCGAGACGGGTTAAAAAAACCCGGTCCCGCTGACCCTACAATCGACAGAGAGGTAAGATACTATTTCAAGCGCCATCCTTCAGCATCAGTCTGTGGCGTAAAAGCTAAATACTTCTGCGACTAATGTTCCGCGTGCCAAGGAGAGAATGGGCTTGTTGGAAGCCGAAGCAGCTAAAACGAAGCACCAAACCGAGGGCTAGAAAAAAATCGAGCTGTGTTATCATGGACGATAAAACCTACATAAAACTCGACTATAAAACTCTGCCGGGACCACAGGTTTATACCTCACCGAAGGAAAAGGATTTTCCTGGATCAGTCAAAGCCATTTACACCGACAAAATCGGCAAGAAGGTAATGTTGTGGCCATACGCGGATGTGGAAAATATCTCTTCCATGCATAACGACAGACACAATGAATAGAATTTACGCGAAAGCGTATCTGCAAACAAAGTTGCTACCTTTGATTAAACAGCATAACAAACCTACAATCGTTTGGCCTGATCTTGCTTGCTGCCAATACTCTAAATATGCACTTGAGTGGTACAAAAGTAACAATCTTGAATTTGCACCAAAGGAGATGAATCCACCAAACTGCCCAGCGATTCGCCCTATCGAAACTTTCTGGGTTTTGACAAAGGCGAAGCTGAAACATGAAACCAGCGGATAGTGTTGAAAAATTTAAGAAATATTGACCAAAAGCGGTGAAAATTGTACGAGAAAGCACTGTGCAGTGCAGAAGCTTATGAGTAGGGCACAGAGAACAGACATCCAAGCTGGAGTGCCCTTGGTGTGTAAATTTCTGTAACGGCTATTTTGAAACTACAGCTCGTTTCCGTTAGTTTTGGTGAATCGTATGTTGATGGCGCCACTTGTCCGTCTCAAGATTTCATAGTCTGTCAATTTTAGTTTGGTGAAACCAAAACTAGGCGGCGTTATTTTTCCAACGGTTTTCTTTTAAAAATTTACACAGTAAATTGAAGAAAAAATGTTCGAGCCTGGATGTCTGTTCTCTGTGAGTAGGGTTAAGGGAAAATTTAGCGAACTGGCCTACCCTACGAAAAATCAAGCAAATTGAAATAAAGATGGAAATAAAACATTGTTATTTACTATGTTTGTGAATAAAAATAATAGAGAATCGCAGAATGGTCTTGTTTATTAGGTCTTTTTCATTAGAGAAAGAAAGTGTATTTGTATTTTTCGGAACATTCCGCATGGTTTTGTCAATTTTTGGCTTTGACAACTGAAATTGTGCAAGATTATTCATTAGGGTCTAACTGAGAAATGTAAACAATTGATTCCTCCTTTGTCAACCTTGGAAACTTCCCTCATAAATCTTCCACAGCCATTTCGAAGAAATAGAGTCTTTCTATTCGATAAAATTTGTATTACGAGAAATTCACACAAGAAGCCATTGTTTACGTTTGTCAGTTAGGCCCCAATGAAAAATCTTGGTCGAAATATGGCTCATCAAAACAAATAGATCAATGCCACGGCACGGCAGGTATGATAGAACAAATCTACTAACTCTTTCACGCTCGCTCCGTATCCTATAATGACGTGACGATGCGCACATATGGAAGTGTTGAATGTTCGATATAACAGGTTGATGCATTCAAAACCTTTTTACGTTTGAGCTCTTTTTGGTGATGGCACAGTTACATTTCCAAATCCCAATCATCCCGTGCACGTAGTTGAGACTACATATGTACTGAACGCAACGCAACGCAGCATGCCCATTATTTTCATTTCATTCTTCGTAAATTCTGACATTTGTCCAATATCACAGGAGCAACCAATTGTGAATTCAATTCACTTCATAGAGGATGTATTAGTCTGCCGTTGTGCAATATTTCTGCTCGTTAGACTATGATTCTACAAGAAGTTTGTATGATGTAATTTTATGATATTTTTTTCTAATGCGAGGTGGTATACTTTTGTTCGATACTGTTCAAGTAGACAACTTTTCCGGTGAGTCAAGAGATGCTGCATACGAGCATCACCTTATCAGCGGATCATAAAGGTGGACGGTAAATGACTTCCTAGAAAATTACAAATGTCGTTACAGCTGTGCGTCATAAGGAGAACCGCTCTCTAGAAAGCTTGCAAGCAAGTCGAGTTCTAACTGTCGACAACCCCATGAATTCTCACACATATAAAATACACATTATTATTGCATAATTAAACTCAGCCCGATTTCGGAGTAAGTGTCTGAGAATCGAAAAAAAACACCGGTACCTACACGCGTACGTTGTTGATTGCTCGTGCTGATACGATACTGATCGGATCATTTGATTGAATTATAATAAAGCGCAATTTAACATAATCGTCTCTTGTTAGAATGCGTTTAGTACTACCGATTGTTGAACATCCAATGCGTGATAGTAATGATGAGGAATTTGACGTATTAAAGCCAGCCACGCATGAGCGTGAGTAATCCAGTTTAAAATTTCTGAATCTCTCGATTAAAGCCAATGAAATGAAGCAGTAATCTCTGGTGCATTGATGCACTTGGTTGTTGAAGCGTACAGCAAGTCAATATTAATTTTGGTTGTTAATCATTGATGCGCTCATAAAGGGCGATACGGTCAAAATTTGGTCAATATCAACTTGACGTATTTCTTTCAATTTTGCATTTAAAAAACCTGAACACCCCTCATTTTGAAGGTGTGTGTGTGTGTGTAGAATGTTGCTCCTATTTTGATTTTGGAATTCACTCTTCAGTTGTCAAAATGCCGTCCAAGCAAGAAGAGCAGCGTATCAAAATTTTGCTCGCGCATCGCGAAAATCCGAGCTACTCACACGCAAAGTTGGCAAAATCGCTAAAAGTTGCCAAATCAACCGTAACAAATGTAATTTGGGTGTTTGGGGAACGTTTGTCGACAGCCAGGAAGTCTGGATCGGGGGGAAATCAAAAACCGGAAGCCGCTGAGACGACAAAGAGAGTTGCCGGTAGTTTCAAGCGAAACCCTAACCTATCTCTCCGAGATGCCGCAAATAAGCTGGGTGTATCGTCTACAACCGTGCATCGAGCCAAAAAACGAGCCGGACTATCGACTTACAAGAAGGTAGTGACTCCAAATCGCGATGATAAACAAAATACGACGGCCAAAGTGCGATCCCGGAGGCTGTACACGACGATGCTGACGAAGTTTGACTGCGTGGTAATGGACGACGAAACCTACGTCAAAGCCGACTACAAGCAGCTTCCGGGACAAGAGTTTTATACGGCAAAAGGAAGGGGACAGGTAGCAGATATTTTCAAGCACACGAAACAGTCAAAGTTCGCAAAGAAATATCTGGTTTGGCAAGCCATCTGTACCTGTGGCTTGAAAAGCAGCATTTTCATAGCTTCCGGGACTGTCAACCAAGAAATTTACGTGAAAGAGTGTTTGAATAAACGTTTGCTGCCATTCCTGAAGAAACACGGTTGTTCCGTACTGTTTTGGCCGGATTTGGCATCTTGCCATTACGGTAAAAAGGCCATGGAGTGGTACGCCGCCAACAACGTGCAGGTGGTTTCCAAGGACAAGAACCCTCCCAACACGCCAGAGCTCCGCCCAATTGAGAAATACTGGGCTATTGTCAAGCGGAACCTAAAGAAGACCAAAAAAACTGCTAAGGACGAGCAGCAGTTCAAGGCAAACTGGCTTTCTGCGGCGAAGAAGGTGGACAAGGTGGCTGTACAAAATCTGATGGCAGGGGTCTAGCGTAAGGCCCGGCAATTTGGATTTGGAAAAGCGGAAGCCTAACTGAATATTTTTCCTGAATTTTATACTAATTGAACTTGAAAAAGAAATTTAATTTGATTTTTTAAATAAACGATTTCACCGATTTACACGCGTTTTCCCTTGACCAAATTTTGACCGTATCACCCTTTAAGTTAATGGTAAGTAATCCTGTAGAAAAACAATATCGTGGAAATTTAAATTCTGGTAATCAATCATGGATAATCGATCCACTTGTTTAATCGGTTAGCGCCCTGTAAATCTTTTTGATCGTATGTGTATTTCGATGTTCCTATTTCCGGCAACCAGTTATGAAAACCTATAATTCAATTTATGTTCCCGTCAGAACACTTCGCTGAATAATGTCGTATGGTATTTGCTTTATTAGCTCTAACTTGATAACGTTTCAACCTTGGAGTTATCCTGTAATGCTCCCATGACATTGGATTTTTCTTACAGCATACAACAAACCGCTTTCAATTAGAATTTCATATGAATATTCTAGAAGCATTTTAAAAGTTTCGTCCTATACTTTAACATATGAGCTGTCAGATTTATCACCACTCGGTGTTTTCTTCTTTTTTCAAGTTGAATCCTCAATGCCAATAGAAAGTTAACATGATCTGCTTAGCTTTCAATTAATATTGAACATAGCAGCTAAATAATACCAATAGATGTGATAACATACCCTAAAAATAACAGTTCCACGTCGTTCCATGAAAAACTGGATAAGTAATAGTACTGTCATTTTAAATTGATACTTTCAAACATGCTTTTCAAGCTAGATCTGGAAATAAATGCAATCGAAAGTAAAAACAACATTGAGTAGAATGTATATATAGTCGCAAAAGCTGAATTCTCTAGACACTAACAATGCTTTTCGGTATTGTAAACATTTGTTTGCACGACACTTGATTTTATCTATCGTTGCCACGAGAAAACATGACAGTTTTCCATCACTAAATAAGCAGTGGACGTACTTCGAAATAGTGAATGAGCATCATAATTAAACAACGGCATATCCTCTGTAATGAGACAACGTTTTGTTTGGCATCAGTAGAAACCGTTCGTATAATCAAGAAGCAATCTTCCGAAGTTGATTGTGATGATGAGAAAACAATGCCAAAGGGCTTCGCTTATTCAAACAATGCTTTGAGACTAAACGAGATAACCATTTGCGAGTGTCTATCAATCAACGATCGAGTGTGTATGTCCAATGTGCCTGTTATGACAACTGTCGGCATTAATCAAGTGCATTCCGAATGCTCTATGAGAACCCTCGGATGCATTATGCATTATCAGGGTCTTCATTTTCTTTCAAATGTTTTAAAACTAAATAAAAATGTGTTTCTCTATACAAAAGAAAATTATGAATTTTAACCGACTTTTTTTAATTTAAAGTCGTTCAATTGCAAGCCACATCAAGCGTATACAACAAAATTGTTTGCAATCTTTCATACAACCTGTTTTAGGCGGTATCCGGCTTAATTGAAATGCCCCATGAAAGTGTGCCAAATAAAGCATTCCATATATGTACATTAGATTACGCACGAAATTACATGTTTATTTCAAACTGTGTATGAAGTTATATGTTAATGATGAACATATATAAATAATGGCATATCTACTTTAATCCTATATTAAAGCTAATTTTTTTTCAATCAAAAAGAAAATAAACCATAAACCTTTCTTTAAAAAAACAGAATTATGCTGAAGTATGCGTCTTCAGCCAATGTTACCACTCTAATGTCTCGGCCAATGTTGCAACATAACCCGCACCTTGGTAAACGTCGTCATCATCGTCGCTGAAACCCAGATTACTCTCCTGGGCTAATGTCAGTATCGTGGGGTTTTATCCGTATAATAAACGACTTCGGTGAACCGGTTTTCCTTCGAGATCGTCGTACTTTTTCCAGCAATGTCAGTCTGCACCATGCAACTAACTGCAACGGTCAAGTAGCAATGGCTGGCTGAAAACCATCTGAGCCGAAAAGCTGGGTTTCAACCCGCATGACTATTTTTTCCAACATATTTACGGTTGCACTTGGGCGATTAACATTAATGTTGTGGCCGCTTATTCTTGCCTCTACCACATGTAAAGAACGCAAAGCCTGGGGTAGTGGAAAAGTTTATTGGCGCAAGTTAGAAACCTGGCAGACTCAAGGTTACATTCAGTTTACATCAGCGTAGCAATTTGATTCAGTCAATGGCCTACGCTATGGCACAGCTCGATGGATATTAGGTGTTTAGGGCTCCTGACTAGGTTGACATGATAGATTATTTCACACACAACAGCTGGTACTCTGCTCAATAAGGTGTTATAGGATTCAAAAAGATTTGTAGGTTGTCATTTTTGAATTTCATTTATATAAAAGTAGCTTCTTCGTGTCTCAAAATGATGAGCTATATTGTCTCATCAAAAACGGTTTAGATAAGGATGTAGAAGGAGATGTTCGCTCATCACCATGAGGCACCAAGAGTGAACATTAATGTTTTTGCTAGAATGGAAGATGTGAAGAGAAAGTGTTGAAAGTTTCGTCAGTGTACGGCAGGTTGGAAATAGAACAGATGTTTTTGAAAATTGAGCGAAAGGCCATGTGTGCAGTGGTACTCGAACCAAAGACGTCATCTTTTGCCTAACATCCCACTCCGGGGTAGGTCGAAGCACGGACAAGTCCGTTACCTCAACAGGATGAACGAACATCTCCTTCTACATCATAATCGTTACTCCACGCACGGAGAATATATAACATTATAGGAAAGGCTTGTAAGATGGAACACGATCCGTTTTTTGCTCGTAACATGTACAATTTTTGTTTTTTCGCGGATCCAAAGACATCTTTCGAAAGAAAAACTAATAGGCTCCAATTTTGCTCAAGTAACTGATTATTTATAGTCATCAAAAAAAAAAAAGTTATGGACTATTTTTGAAATGCATCCAAAATTGCAATTTCAATTTTCTGCTCGTAATATGTATAATTTTTATTTTTTCGAGACTTTTTCGAAAGAGGAACTAAAGGGCTCCAAGATTGCCCACAGAACTGATTATTTATAATCATCAGAAAAAGTTATGGCCTTTTTTTCGAAATCCATCGAAAATTGCAATTTCAAAAAATGTATTGTTATATTTCAATTTATTATTGATTCCATGACATTTTCAAACAAACAAAATGTCATTCATATGTTTTATAACGCAAAAAAATGTGTTCAATCGTATGAACTCAACAGTGTTCCATCTTACAAACATGACGCCATAAACACAAAACATAAAAAAATTGTTTCACTTTACGATTTGTTTGGAAATGCCTTTGGATCATAAAAATACACCAAAAATGCTAGCCAACACAAATGTTAACCTTTTGATATCGATGGGAAATTTCCACTTACTCAGCACAAGAAATAATTGCTATTTTAATTAATCCACCACTTTCGAACAATGAAACCTGGAAGAGCTAAATCGAATGAGTGTATTCACTCCAAAAGCAAATGAAAATTGAAGAATAGTAAAAAAATGAGGTTAACACTTGTCAGCGCGATCGTGTTGTCGCTATGAATGTCAAAAGTGGCGCTGTTCCATCTTGCAAGCCGTTCCATCTTACAAGCCTTTCCTCTACAATTAAAGGTTTCGATTAGTTTAAAGTACCTGGATTTTGAGTAAAATAGTTTAGATGTTCAGAATTCTGGATTGTAAACTACACCAAGTGTAAGAATGGCGGTCATTGATTTGTGAACTCAGTGATAAAGAGGAACTTTCATTACTTGTTTCAACTTAATTCTGCATGCCATGACGTATATTTCAGTTACAACTATTAATATATTACTGCAGATACACAGAATAAAACAATCAGTTTTAACAGACCGGTCATATTTCCTTTCGTTGTTTACAAGCCAAGGAAGCGTAAAAAACGTTATTGTTTGCAATATTCCATACAGCATACAACAGTGTTCGCAATCTTCCTTGCAGCAGACCTGATTCCAACGATATTTACATGAAAGATCTCATGAATTGATGCCAAATCTAGCATTCCTATTATATACATTAGAAAACGTTAAAAATAATGTTTATTCCAAACTGTGTAGCAATTGTTATTGTACTGCATAATTAATTGATTCTTTTACGGAAACACTTTTGAAAATAACTGTGTAGCAATTGTTATTGTACTGCATAATTAATTGATTCTTTTACGGCAGCACTTTTGAAAATGATAGGAAACTGGTATGTAAAATTACGTCTTCTTAGATGCACCAAAAAAAATATATTTATAACAACAAAACTAATTTCACATGGAATGACCTAAATTTCGGTCATAGCATTTAATTTAATAGATTTTCAATATTTTAAATAACGAATCAAGAATAAATAGAATAAAAAAATAAATAACGAATCAAGAATAAATAAATTTGAATCTAAGGTTCAGCATTGTAATCCAAATAACCGTATTACTCATGAGAAGTTCTTTCGAAAAATTTAGCATTCCACAAAAGATTTCTTCCATCGTCAACTTGGAGGCGTGTATAATTATGTTTTTGAACAAATTCGATGGAAAAAATGCATTTACATAATTAATACACACATATAAAAAGAAACATTTAATTCTCTGCGTTATCTAATGCACATAAAGGGAATGCTAGATATGGCAGAAAATAATGGGATATTTTATGTAAATTTAAGCCTGATAACGCCTGAATCAAACCTGTTGTATGAAAGATTGCAAACATTGTTGTATGGCGCACCAAGGACAACAACCAATTGCGTTGTTTACGCCTCCTTTGGCTTGGAATTAAACGAGGGGAAATTTTACGCGCTTCTTAAAATTATTTATTTTTTTCTGTGCATGATATATGCAACACATTATCAAAATGCATTAACAAAATTTGTACGCTTATTCATTAATATGTTTTAATGAAACACAACATGTTTTATTTCGAACATTGATGACATTTGGTTTTAAACATAGTATATGTTTGAAATAAAGCAAGTTTATATTTGCTGCCAGAATAAATTAAGTTTATGTTTGGATTTACCTGAAATATGTTTGTTATGACGGTATTTTCGTCTTCTTTCTTCTTTCTTGGCGATTCAAGTGTATTGTTTTCGCTATTCGTTTATTGCTTGCTCTCAAGTGTTCTGAATGCACCTCCACGGTTATTAATTGAGAGCTTTCAGTGCCACACAGAAAAAAATCTTGTACTGAAAATTATCATTTTATCCGACTAAGCCCATTTTCAAAACTAAATATGAAGTTTCAGTCAAATTTACTACGTTTATGGTACACCCTCCACCATTTGTGGTATGTTTGACAGATATAAACCGCACCATGGTTGATCTAATCGCAGGCATGCTAAAATCAATCGAATTTAACCCTCGAAATGGCGGTGACAAGTATAATCATACCCTGTGCCAAGGGAATCGAAAAATTTCCTTGGTGTTGCTTTGTAGTCGTGCCTTTACCGATTGAGCTAAGGAATGAGGTGTTTTTTTTTTCTGCGTAATGTAAAAATAATTCTTTAGTTTATTTAATCGTAACTTATCAACGGTGTACGTTGTCAAGCTTCTGGTCAAAAGCTTCTGGAGCTCAATAAGAGAGTTCTTTGTACCTATACTGGCCTAGTAACCGGACATTGCCCGAGTAGATATCATTTGAAACACATTGGCCAGGTTCAGAATGATATCTGTCGTTTCTGTAACATGGAACGTGAAACCTCGGAACATCTGCTTTGCAGTTGTGATGCTTTGTACAAGAGCAGACTTAAATTTTTGAACAGTGGCTACCTAAAGAAATTTGAACTGCAAATCCTGGAAAGGTGGTGGGTTTTATAAACTCAATTTTGCCTGACTGGGAGACGCGTCTTAGGCTGATCACTTGACAAATGGTGATCTAGCTTTAAGATGCGAATTAGAATAGTAAACAGGGGTATACCACAAAAGTTCAACTCAGTGGACTGTGGTTCTACGCCACAACAAAAAAAAAAAAAAAAAAAAAACTTTGTCAATGACGGCTTATGTTTATTGAGTACTTCTATACTGGAAGAGGAATACAGTCAAATGAGTCGTGCTTTTTTTTCAGTTTGCTCGCGTAATTTTAAGTCTTTTAAGTATTCCTAAGGCTTGATCTACTTAGTATTTCACTATTTTTTTAAATACAGTGACGCCTTTAGTAGTTGTTACGAAAAACCATTTACAGTGCAGTCATCCGGAAGGTTTGTTTACTTAGTGGTGAATGTTTCATCAGTGAAGATACTTACTTCAAAAATTAGCAAGAATTGAACACAAGAGACAAGAACAAATTTTGCACACTCACATTGAAAATCTGACATGGTCAGGAGGAGTGATCGCAGAGTATTTTAAATTCCCAAAATTTACTATAAATCCGGTGCTGAAACGGCACCAGGACACACTATCGCTGGATCGCACATACCACAACAACTGTAGAATTGGAATATACGACCGGAAACAACGAATGAAGGTTCGTAAGGCTTTCAGAAACATTCCTGAGATCTTCGTGCATGATTTGACGAAGAGAATCTTTGGGTCGTACAGTACACTTCGACGAATCATGACAGCAAGCACCCCAAAAGGACCCCGAACACAACCAAACGCCGCGAGAGAATGCGGTACGAGCTGGAACTTTGGACAACTCTCGGAACACACATTTTACCATTCGAAACGCAAGGGTGCTGTTCCAGATAGATTCAAATTTGTCTATGTAGACAAGTTTGCTCACAAGTTGATGTATGACCTGGTGGAGTTGTGCAGTTGTGGAAAGAAAAACGAAGGTTTTCATCACCAGGCAGCTATACAATGAAGAGTTTCATCAGCAGCGAAGTGAGGCTCTCTCACTCTCAACGCACCAAATTGCTCATTTTTTCGAACCCATTAAAGAACATTGGGTAACTATATCAAAAACAAACTGGAGAAATGTGACAAAACAATAAAACAACCATCTGATATGCAGAAGTGGTGGTATACGTGCAAAAGTGGAGGCCATATACGTGAAAGTTCTATGGATTTCTTAAACGAGTTGATTTGATATCGTATTAAATTTGTATTAACAAACTCGATTTAAAAAGCTTAGCGATGTTTATCCGATTTTGTTTGTAACGCAGTACGATGAATAAATGACACATCGTATAATTCGAAAATTTGCACTCTTTACGATTTAACGTAAACATTACATGATAAAGGCCACAATTTATTGCGATGGTGGCTTAAAATATAGGAATATACGAAACAATTTGAACACTGTTATACGACTTGTGGTTGTCTGGGGATGACGTGAACTACCATGTAATGTAGCAAGGCCACTGCCTATAGCACTGGACTGTTTTAATTAAACGATTTGATCAAGGGTATACGGTGGTAAATGTTTCATCATGTTCTTGTATGAAGGGCCAAAAACGTGTTGTGGGCCCGTAAGCAAATACACTCACGCGCAACCCAAAGCTACAGTGGTCTAGAGAAACTCTCCTCCCAGAAACAAGTTCGCAGAAACCACACAAATCCAAGCCCTCGCCTAGTAAAAAGTCCTACTAGATGGGGAGAAAAGCCCGTCCTTTATTTACGAAATTTTAATAACATGAACTTGGCAGTCCCACTTTTCCCATCCAAATCGCTACAATCGGGTGCTCTGATGGTCCCTCCCTTCATTATGGTGTTACATAAATATAAAACAAATTAGAGAAATTAATATGATTCTCTTACCTAGATTTATAAAATAAGATAAATACCTATAGGGTGTCACAGGAAGTATAGGCACGATTAGCACGAAGATAAAAACAATTTGTTTGGAGAAGATATTATTTTAACTTAATGAATAGTCTTTAATGTCCTATCGCAGTATCATATAAAAAAATCTTGTTATCATTAATCATAAGTCAAGGAACGCACTTTTGCCCTAACACATCTCATCAGTCTCGGCACAGACTTCTTCACCATTGTTTAAGACACTGTTTTCCATTTCTGCACATTTTTTTCAATGATATGTTCTGCTTGGAAATGTTTCCTTAGATATCAAGCTGTACAATGTATTAGGTCCTGAATAACATTGAGAGATTCTCTTTGTCAGCTTTTTCTTTCATTGATAGTTTGTCTATCAAACGATTTGGTGATATTTTTGACGGATTGGATCCTTAATTACACATATTATTACCGCACTGTGTGTTGAAAATACTTGAACATGTTTTTACATAACCGTAGGAACGTAATGAGAAAATCAACAAAGGGAGTCTTCATATGTTACTTAGGACCTCATGCGTTATTCAGCTTGATATCCTTTGTTCAGAGCCCAACATGTCTCGATTGAGGTCAGTTCGGAGGATTCATAAGCTCCGGCACGTATTGAACTTAATTGGCGTCGTACCATGCTATCTTTCGCATAATGCACAGATGTAAAATCTGGCCAAAACAATACTGAAACATCGTGCTTTCTGATTATTGGCAGCAAACACCGATTCAAGCATCTCCAGATGCACGTCTCAGTCTTCAGTGTCTCTGTCACAAATGCCACTGACAACTTCCACATTCGCAAATAGCTTGCCAAAATATTGCCTTTTTACCGAATTCCTCGGTAAATATTGACTTATCGGCTCCATTGACATCCTGGCCTTCAAGCAAGATGTTATATTGATCTCCCGGAAGCGTCTTATAAACGGTGTATTCGATAAAAATAGCACACCAAAAATCTTTTGTAAAATTTTAACCGTATGAGAAAAAAAATTGAAAATTTGAGCGATACTTATTCATAGTGTATAATTTACATTTGTTAAGTTTCTTAGTTGTCCATACAGTCACGTCTGTTCCTGAATCAAAATATTGCCCATGAAAAAAAGCTTGGAATTGCAAATACAACAGCTTGTGTGATAAGAACCTTCAAGGAGCGTCTGATTGCCCGAAGGAAGGTAGGGAGTGGCCGTAAAGGTGGGCCAATGTAAAGTAAAATGGCCAGGAAACTGGTTCAACAGCACAAGAACCGTCCAAACATGTCAATTTGAGATGTCGCTAAAATGTTCAAGGTGTCAGTCGGTTTTGTGCTGAAAACCATAAACGGTGCTGGGTTACATGTTTAGAAGGTGCAAAAATCCGTGCCCGAAAACGTTACAAGAAGGCGATTTGCGGATGTGGTGAAATAAGCGCTCCTTTCATCATTTTCGGAACAACCAATGCACAGTGGGCAAAAATGGAACCGAAATCCCATTAATTTAGACGGCGCAGGGTTGTAGTCCTGAAAAATAGCTTTTCATATGGGAAAAATGCGGAAAATCGAATGGTTGGTCTCATTTAGGGATGACCACAGTAAGTGTACCATTTTGCCCATGTCTCCCCTCATTTTTGATGCTAACTAGATTTATTACCCAAAAACAAAACTTGGTGATATTATATTGAACCCAAATGCCTTGAAAAATTGCAGAAAAAGCTGAAGAACTGAATGAAAAAAAAATTCACTTTAATCGGATTATGCCAATTTAACTCGATTCTCCCCTCATACTTGAATAAACTAATGTACAATGTGATTCTGAAGATCGGCGCTAGTAATATTACTCTCACTTGCACTGTACTTATGTAAAAATGTCCGGAAAATCGAATAGTGATGGTTTCGTTTAGAGTTAACCTCAGGAAAGGGTCCATTTTACCCGATTATCTTCCCATACTTGAATAAACTAATATACCATGCGGTTCGGAAGTTCGGCGCTAATAATACTACTTTCACTTGCACTGTTCTTATGTAAACATGTCCGGAAAATCGCATGGTGTTGGTGTCATTTAGGGTTGACAACAGTAAGTGTCCAATTTTACTCATTTCTCCCCTAATATTGGATGCAAACTAGATTTATTACCCAAAAACAAAACTTGGTGATATTATATTGAACCCAAATGGCTTGTAAATTTGCAAAAAAAGCTGAAGAACTGAAAGGAACAAAATTCACTTTGATCGGATACCAGGAAGTGGTCAATTTTGCCAATTTATCCCGATTCTCCCCTCATACTTGAATAAACTAATGTACCATGCGATTCTGAAGATGGGCGCTAGTTATATTACTCTTACTTGCACTGTACTTATGTAAAAATGTCCGGAAAATCGAATAGTGATGGTTTCGTTTAGGGTCTATTTGACCCGATTTCCCCTCAAACACGAAAAATAACTCATATATTTCGCACAACTGGAAAAATCTGGGTAACTACACTGAAAGTTAATTTTAGTTTATATTACAAAATCGAAGGTAATACTCACAAATCCATTCGTTATTTTCTGCAACGAAACTGATTTGTTCTTTTTATGAAGATACATTCGTAATTAATGGCACGCGCAACTGTCAAAAGCACGAAGCTTTTGTTGACACAGAAAGAACATTCGTACATTGTACGAAAACAATACAAAGAGCTACAAATGTTTGGTCACAAATTAAAAAGGAACGTCTCTCTGGTGGTTGCATGTAGGACTGGCAGATCTACTTTATCGACTCAAAAATGTAATTGACAAAAAAAGCGCAACCACTTGGAGTTGTCCAGCGTTTTTTTATGTTTCTGAGATGAGGTTTGAACCTGAATATTTGGAAAGTACTGATTTTGAATCCGTGGCTAATCTCACTAGGCCACGCTGACTCGTGAGAACATGTTTGATTAATGAGCATGAAGTTTTAGCTCTCGACAGCGCTTTAATTTATATTTTGGGTTACATAAATTATTCCCGCTCATACCAGCAGGAACATGTTTCATACAATATACGAGACATTTGTTCTATGAACAAAATCCATGTTTACGAAACGCGTGAAAGCTACTTTACGAAAATAAATTTTCAGTGTATGAAGACATATTCAAACAGAGCTGGAGTTGATTTTGGGAGATTTTGGACCACAATGAAGGCCAAAGTCCGAAAATTGTCCAAGGAATTTAAGAACGAGCTGGAGTTGAAGAAAGAATAAATGAAAGCGACCAAAAAGGTCGGCTCCACCATTGCACAAAATGTAATGAGGGGTCTTAAGGGAAAGGTGCGGGCTTTCAGCGATGGAATGAAATTGAATAAAGTAATTGTGCCAAAACATAATCCATGTGTATTAGTTCAATCCCTGAAAGTTTCAAGAAAATCCGAGCATTAAAATAATTTTTTGGCAAACACTTTTGTCTGCTGCATTTTTTTTCGAGTACAGGACTTAGCAATAAATTACTATCCACTCCTAGAGCCTCTCATGTTGATGGGTAATTATCTGCTTCTGAAAAATTTCATAACAGATCGTTACTCCGCGCATTGGGAGAATACAAAAACAACAATCAAAAGTGACTCAAATTTGTCCAAGTCAGTCGTATTAATATGTTTAATATTAGAAAAAAATATTGGGAGTTAGACGTTATGACAGCGAATGTGTACTTTATTTTGTCCTGTACTGTACTTTAAAAGAACATATTTCAGAGTTTTTTGGTAACAATAATGAATGATTTTTTAAATTTTGTGACATGCTCAATGGTACTCTATGTTTAAGAAAATTGAAAAAATATCCTAGCAGTATAATGTGATCAAACCGGAAATAAATTCAGGCTTACCAGTACCCTGTCTTCACTAATTAGAGTATATGAGGCGCACCCTTCCTATAACATAATGTATGAAAAGTTAACAGCGTACACAGAAAAAAATCGCTTCACGGTGTTTCTCTCCGAGGTCTCTACGTTAGAGACGGCGAGAAAAAACTTGAGTGATCTCAGTTGTTGCGAATCAAAACAAACCCAAAAAGGAGAGAGTTCCTCTCCCATGTGCGCATCAATAAACAGAGTGCACACAATAGATCGCTAGAATAACTATACAAGCCACAGTGGTACATAAGCGTCTTCCAAACCGGACATTTTTGCCTGTTGAAGTGGCGGACTTAGTCCGTGATTCAACCTACCCCGCAGTGGGATGTTAGGCAAAAATGGACGTCTTTGGTTCAGGTAAGGAGTGTATCAAAAATAAGCTATCCACAAACTTTCTTTCAAATTATATTGAAAACCGATATTTTACTCATACAAAAAATTGATTCTTTATTGTACGAGGTTAAACTTGAACATAATGAAGACTGGATGAAATTTAAGTTATTCCTTCACGAATTTTCGAACTTTGGATCGAATGCTCTTTCGGACGCTTGAGCCCAAATTTTTTTTTGAACTCCTGTATGTTCCCGGCTGCCCTACCAGTCTTCTTGAAGACCCTCTTCACGATTGCCCAGTAACGTTGTGGGTCGAAGCTGAGGGCAATTTGGTGGATTGATATTTTTCTCAACGAAATCTATACCCTTTTCCGCAAGCCGATTGAGATTGGGTTTGGCATAGTGAGCCGACGCTAAATCTGGCCAAAACTCCACTCCAACTCCACTTGAATCGACCTGTCCGCATCGCTCACATCCTCCCCAACGACGGCAGTAAAGTATTGTGGACCTGGAAAGGTTTTTGAGTCCTCCTTTACATAGGTATCATCGTCCATCAAAATGCATGCATCCGGACGCTGCAAAAGACGCGAATCAATTTCCGGGCCCTTGTTGCTGCTCGCTTCTTCTGTTCTGCACTTTGTTTCGAGATTTTCTACTTGCTTCTTGTAGGTCTTCAGGTGGTTTCGTTTCTTGATACGCTGGCTCATTCCGACACTCGTTCCTGCTTTTTTGGCCAAATCACGTATTGACATTGATTTGTTCTTCATGATTAGAGATACCACTTTCTGCTTCTGTTTCGGGTTGGAAGAACCGGGTTTTCTGCCTCTTCCTGGTAGCTCATCCAAAGAATAGTGTTACCCAAACTTATTAATGATGGTTTTAACACTCGCATGATGAATTCCAAACCGCTTCGCCAATTTTCGCATAGTAATACCCTTCTCACTTAGCCATGTGTCCAGAACCTTAACTTTCACTTCCTTTTCAATACGCGACATTTTGAAAACGCAGAATTTGAACCGCACAAACAAGTAAACAAAAGAAAGCTGACAGTCAAACGCACAGCATGCAGTGTTCAGAGTATAAAAAACCATCACAAATCATGCGTACAACGCAAATGTATGTGGATAGCTTATATTCGATACACTCCTTACCACTGTAGACATGCCCTTTCGCTCAATTTCATAATCATCTATTCTATTTCCAAGCCTGCCGCACACTGAACTTTCAAAACTTTCTCTTCATATCTTTCATTCTAGCAAAAAACATTAAAGTTCTCTCTAGCTGCCTCGTGGTGATGAGCGAACATCTCCCTCTACATCATAATCGTTACTCCTCGCACGGAGAATACACAACATAACAATTAATGTAAAGAATAAAATAATTAATTTTAACAAGCGCGTTTCCGTCTGGACAAATGGGTTGAGACGAACAACCTGCTTTCAGATACTCAATATGGTTTCCGTAGGGGTAAGGGAACGAACGACTGTCTCGCGTTGCTTTCCACAGATATTCAGTTAGCTTTTGCTAAAAAAGAGCAAATGGCTTCTGTATTCTTGGATATCAAGGGGGCTTTTGATTCAGTATCTGTTGAAGTTCTTTCAGATAAACTCCACGCTTGTGGCTTTTCACCATTAATGAACAATTTTTTGTACAATTTGCTGTCAGAGAAACATATGAGCTTCTCTCATGGAACCTCTACAGCTTCACGATTTAGCTACATGGGTCTCCCCCAGGGATCATGTTTAAGCCCCCTTTTGTATAATTTTTATGTCAAAGACATTGACGGTTGTCTAGGTGACAACTGTACGTTGAGACAACTTGCAGATGACGGCGTAGTGTCTGTCACGGGACCCAATGGGGTCGATCTGCAAGGACCCTTACAGGATACCTTGGACAATTTGTCTACTTGGGCTCTAGAGCTAGGTATCGAATTCTCTACGGAGAAAACTGAGTTGGTAGTTTTTTCTAGGAAGCATAACCCTGCACAACCGAAGCTTCAAATTTGGGGTAAGCCGATAACTCATTCTATGTCATTTAAATATCTTGGGGTCTGGTTCGATTCAAAGTGCACCTGGAGATCCCATATTGAGTATGTGAAGCGAAAGTGCCAGCCAAGGATCAATTTTCTCTGCTCAATTACCGGAACCTGGTGGGGAGCGCATCCGCAAGATCTTCTAACGTTGTACCGGACAACGATTTTGTCGGTTATGGAATACGGTAGTTTTTGTTTTCAGTCAGCGGCTCGGTCGCACTTCATTAAACTGGAACGTATTCAGTATCGGTGTCTTCGTATCGCGTTAGGTTGCATGCACTCGACTCACACCATGAGTCTTGAAGTGCTGGCTGGCATGTTGCCACTCTCGGATCGGTTTACAGAATTATCTCTCCGGCTCCTCACCAGGTGTGAAGTTATGAACCCTCAGGTAATCGAACATTTTGAGAAGCTCCTTGAGTTGAATCCTCAAACCCGCTTCATGACCTTGTACCATTTGTACATAACACAGGATGTCAGCCCTTCGCCGAACATTTCCAATCGTGTTTGCTTCTCCGATTTCGACAATTCGGTTCATTTTGATTTATCCATGAAGCAGGAGCTTCGTGGAATCCCAGAGCATCATCGTCCTATGATTGCTCCGGTGATATTTGCTGCAAAGTTTGGCCAAGTTGGTTCCACTAAATCGTTCTTCACTGACGGATCATTGATAGAGGAGTCAGCAGGCTTTGGTATATTTAATGAAATTTATAGCGCCAACCGTAAACTTCAAGCTCCTTGTTCCGTGTATGTCGCTGAATTAGCCGCAATACATTTTACGCTAGAAATTGTTGCCTCACTAACACCGGATCATTTTTTCATTTTCACGGATAGTCTCAGTTCTATAGAGGCTATTCGCTCATTGAGGCCGGTAAAGCACTCCTCGTATTTTCTCATGAAAATACAGGAGCTTCTAAGTGCTTTATCTTCGCGTTATTTTATCATCACCTTTGTATGGGTCCCATCTCATTGTTCGATTCCGGACAATGAGAAAGCGGACTCGCTTGCAAAGGTGGGCGCTATGGAAGGCGATATTTGTGATCGACAAATCGCCTTCAACGAATTTTTTCCTATTTTTCGTCAACAGTCACTCGTCAGCTGGCAGTATAAATGGAGTAAAGGAGATTTGGGGCGATGGCAACATTCTATCATCCCAAAGGTGTCGAAGAAATCTTGGTTTAGCGGGATGAATGTGGGTCGAGACTTCATTCGTGTCATGTCTCGCCTCATGTCCAATCATTATTCTTTGAACGCTCATTTATACCGGGTTGGGCTGAGCGACAGCAATCTCTGTGAGTGTGGACAAGGCTATCAAGACGCAGACCACGTTATTTGGTCTTGTGCTGAACATTGTGGAGTCAGATCTGAACTTTATGATTCCCTTCGGGCTCGAGGTAGACAACCCAATGTGCCAATTCGAGATATTTTGGCTGTACGTGATTTGGAGTACATGAAACTCATTTATGTGTTTTTGACTAACATTAGCATTAGATTGTAGTTAGTTTAACCTGTATGTTTAGAATAAGTTTTTTTTTATATGTGTGTGTATGTGTGTTTTTTTTTCTTTTTCAAGAAATGTTCAAGTCAAAAGAAAACCATAAATTGTATAGTTATAAGTGTTTAGATAATTTAGAATTTAAATTTAATGTGTTATGTAAACCATACTTTAAATTCCCACCCTCTTTCCCATCCGTAATTTGTAATTCCTATTAACCTCGAGACGGCCGCGAGTAATCGGCTCTTTCCTCCTAACTTTAGTTTTAAGATAAATGATGTAAAAAAATATGAAAATTTGGCTCTGTAAAGTTAATTCGATTGAGCCTGTGCAAATAAATGATTATATATAAAAAAAAAAAAAAAAAACAAGCGCGTCAAATTTCCCCTCGTTTAATTCCAAGCTAAAGGAGGCGTAAACAACGCAATAGGTTGTAGTCCTTCGTGCGCCATACAACAATGTTTGCAATCTTTCATACAACAGGCTTGATTCAGGCGTTATCTGGCTTAAATTTACATAAAATATCCCATTTTTTTCCTGCCAAATCTAGCATTCCCTTTATGTGCATTAGATAACGCAGAAAATTTAATGTTCCTTTTTATTTGTGTAACTCAAAAATGCCGATGCCTACAATCATTTTAAAAAAATGTGCTTTTCTAAAAAAATGTTTCAGTTTCCGTACAGGTAATTTCATAAGCAAACTTCTGAAGATCTAAACAACTTGTGTGTGCTTCCGCAAAAATTAAATCAAGCCTACACCTACTGTAATATAAAGAGCTCGCCGTGCACCCCAGATACGATCGAATAGTGGCGGTTTTAGGGTGTTGACAAAGATTTACCTACTGGAGCTGCATGCCGGCTAACTCACGATTTGCATAACGGCCGTAAGTGTCGGTGCAGTTTTCCATTGTGCTGAAAAAAACGACAACACTGACGTTTATCGTATGGACTGACTATACGATCGGCCGGCTCAGTTATGACTGGGAATGTTACTTCCCGTAATTAATATACAGGAAAAAAGTGGTGTGTTCTATTGAAACACTCGTCGATCGATAGACAATCAATCGACCTTCGATGGGTGCTAGTTTTTATTACTATAACTGTGCAATATATCTCAACGACACATTTACAGCCCAGACGAGGATCCGCACGTCATAGATATCTCTGGTTAATTGAATTACAGCGTGACTAATTTGCTGTCGAATAAAGTCTATGAAACCTATTCAATGGGACGTGTGTGCATCTGCATGACGGATATCGTTTGTGATAAGTCTGTTCATTTGAAACGCCCATTAACTGTCAGTAAGCAGGGTAAAGCTGGGACAGTAGGTCAGTTTTGTGAACGAATCTAGGTTAAGGTCCCATCTGATTTGATCGTTCATTTTCATCGACGGCGGTTTTTAGTCATAGCCTAGTTATTTTATAATTGTTCCCCCACTGTATTAGATGCTATTTACTAACCTTTATCATAAAATTCTGTAGTAGACATAATACGTCTTCTATTTGCATATACGTTATTATCAAAATAGTGTCTATAGTGAGAATCGGTCAACTCAAATACACTCAAGTCTTTTTTTACGCGGTTTTTTTTTACACGGTTTTTTTTTACACGGTTATTTTTACGACGATTTTTGAAATAACGCGGTTTTTTTTTACGACGATTTTCGAAACAACGCGGTTTTATTTTACGACGATTTTTGGAATAACGCGGTTGAAGACCCAAAAAAGCCTAAGTGTTTTCTAAGGATGTACATACAATGAAAAAGTTAAAAAACGCGAAAAACATTATTAGATACTTGGTGTGTCATGAAGAAGATTAGTTTCTTCGGAGTTCAGTTAACCTACGCCTTCAATGGTGTGCTGTGGAGGGACTGTTCACATATTATGCCACGTCCGACACCATTGTGAAAAGCAAGATAGCGACTTCCGGTTTGTGAAAAGGCGCCGAATATTCTACAATATGGGTATTTTTCGAACGGGGACAACGTTTACAGGCTGGAAATCGATGTCCGACGTCATTTTGGAAACCAAGATGGTGACCTCCGGTTTTCATACAAAATGGTCATGTTTGGAGGCTTGTCTTTCACTTTCTCGTGAAATAATTGAAATTTTGGCAATAGCCTAGAAATAACCTGCATTTTCAACTTAAATAAATTCATAATTTTTCACTCACCACTTCAGAAACTACGACAAAACAATAAGACCTCCTTTTGATATCCATAGTTTATCCATAGTTGATGAGTGTGAATTACAATCTATAGTTAGTATACTGATATTTAAATCACCCATGAATCAATAATCAAAATTCAGATCCTCAGATTCGAGCATCCTTTAAGGAAATCAAAAAGTGGTCATATTGTTTTGTCATATGCGGTGTCTGTAACTTTTAAAGTGGTGAATGAAAAATGATGGATTTAATGCAGATGAAAATTTAGGCTACTTCAGGACCACAGCTGAAATTTCAGCTCAATTGGTTTTAGAGATAATGAAAGGCAAGCCCCCTAACATGACCATTTTGTATGAAAATCAGGCTTTGGTCTTATTGTATAGTCCGTCACTGTATATGTACATAGAAAGTGTGCAACCTGTTTGAAGTAGCCAATTATTTCTAGGTGTGTGTGAAAAGGAAAATTAGTCACATAGAAAAAAGTTCTGAAATTAAATGCACACGACTGTTATTGACAATAATGTAATCGTTTATCCTAACACTGCTGCAGACGAAATTCACGCTACTTGTGAAAGTCACTCAAAGTAAACACAAAATTTGGGGTTGCCAAAACATACAGACAAAATATCTCAGTTGGCCGTGTAACCAAATTAACTTTTATTCTCTCCACGCGTCTCTTAATAACATAGTCTCTGGTATGTATGAGAGTCTCTTTACCTCGATATTCTCTCTATCTTGATGATTCCCTATTTCTATAGTCCCTTGAAAATATTAGCAAGCAAATTACCTTCCATATGTCGATGAAAAAACTGCGAAAATTCAAGTTCACCTGTGTTTGGAGCAAGCGATCGAGATTTGCTCTGGATACGGGATACACAAACAAAAACTTTTGCAACGCGAAATGCTTCTAGGATCGTTCTAGCAGGCTAGTCAATTTCTGTTCTGAATGTCGATCTCTCCCTACCTCGATGGTCCCTTCTATATCGAGGTATGGAAAGTTGACAGTAAATACATAAATGCTGATAAAAACGGATAATTTTCATCCTGTCTTAGCTATAAATTAATGATAACCATGAATTTTGTCTTCTAACAATGCAATATGCGTTGAAACTATGCAAATGCTCTTTCACAGTTATTAGTGTTAGTGTTTTTCGATATGAGACGGTTTTTTTACGATGATTTTTCAAATAAAACTGTTATTTTACGACGATTTTTGAAAAACTTGGTTTATTTTTCGCGACGATTTTTGAAATAGCGCGGTCTTTTTTTACGACGATTTTTGAAATAACGCGGTTTTTTTACGACGATTTTCGAAATAACGCGGTTTTTTTTTACACGGTTTTTTTTCACGGTACGTATCCCCCGTGTAAAAAAAGACTTGAGTGTAGAACCTTCGGATGTTCGTGTAGAAGTCTCAATAACTTAAATGGTTTTAGAATATTTGAAAACGCTGTGGCATAAAATATTTGCTTTTCAGTTGAAACAAATTTAGATACATTCACTCGCTATTCAAACGCTACCCTTAGACTCGATGTGAACTTTGATCACATGCACAAGCTTTCAATTTTTGTTTTTGCTGTTTGTAGAAGCAACAGCAGTAAGCCTTTCTACGGAATACATGTTTATTGTAAAGCGGAATCGCGTTGTTCTTCAACAAGACTTGGAAAAAGAAATGTACACCAAAATGTAAATGTTGCAGAAAACGCCTCATATCAGCGTACGATCACAAGTAGCACAATATGACCTAAATTTCATGCGCGGTTCGTCACCAACCAGTGGCACTGTTAGTCAGCGTTATGCGAAAGATAATTTTTTGCGCTCTGTGCAGTGTTCAGAATGAACTAAGCTGCTTCCTTCACCAGAGCCAGACGAATGATATAGTAATAGCAATGTTTACCCCATACACGAGAATGACGAAAAATGATCTGGAACTTAGAATTTAGGCAATTTGTGTGAATTAACATGACGTTCGTTTTTTTTCGCGGAGATTTTGAAACTTCATTCGATTGCACATTACATCAAATCTTCCTAAATACTGCCTTATCTTTACTTATCGAGTTTCTGTCAAGGAACTAGTTTGTTCTTATTTCATCATAAAGAAACGTTCTCTGCTTCAAGGTTGTAGGGATGGTGATTCCAGGTACAGTAGATGTGTTACTGCTGTGTAGCATAAGGTCTTTTTCTATTAACCACCCACACTTGTGAGCGGTCCCAACGGCATCCCTACTGTTGGTTTAAATCGGTCCTCAAACTCGATGTTCTTAACGTATTCTTGTATTCCATTGAAATAAACCACCCACACCTGTGAGTGGCCCCAACAGCATCCCTACTGTTGGTTTAAATTGGTCATCAAACTCGATGTTTTAACATATGTCTGTATACGCTGGAACAAACCATTCACACTTGTGAGTGGCCCCAACTCGGTATTTTAACATATGTTTGTATTCTGCTGAAATAAACCACCCACACTTGTGAGTGGTCCCAACAGCATCCTTACAGTTGGTTTAAATCGATGCCAAATTTTGAATACCTTTAATGTGCATTTTTCTGTACAGAGAATAAATCAAGAACATAATTAAATATCTGATTCGCTGCCGACGTCAGTTGAATTCAGCAAACCGTTTACCAAAATTGATCCCGCTGCCAACCCAACCATTTTATCCAACATCTCAGTGATTTCTCGTGGAAGTGCAGAGGTGTTATCGGCTTCCAATAAAGTGAGTATCACGTCAACATATTCCTACCCATTCCCTACTTGACCTGCATTCGGGCGAGCTTGGTGCCGGTATTGCCTTAGTTTGAGATCACCAGTTTTTACACATTGAGTCCCAAGCATCATCTTTTGGTTCTTTGTGTAATAAAAGCTGATCTGGCAATAACGGAGTAGCAACCTCGGGCGGTCAATCATGCTCATGCTCAGGAACTAGCTTGTTCTTATTTCAACACGGAAAAAAACTCCTTGAAATAAAAAAGGATCGCACACTAGTTCGCGTTTTCGGGTATACCTCAAAAATGTAAACTAGTTGCCGATTATGTGATTCAGTTCATGGCGTGATTTTGCTTGTTCTACCGTTTTTGGATCTGAGCACGATCTTTTTTTTTTTTTGGACGCCATTTGAACGTTACATTTTGGACACTATAATTAAACTTAAGTTTAACGAAAAATGGTCGTCAAAAATTCACTTTTAACTTGGTTTTCTTAACACTTTCAGAGAATAAACTACAATATTATGGTAAGGCTTCTATTTCATTGGTTTATAACATCTCTTCTCCATAACTAAACGCCCGGACTTTGCCCTTGAAACCACTCATAAGGTTTTGGGCAAAAGTGGGGCCGATTGTTTTGATGCTTTTACCCACTGTTTCGTCAAAGCCAGCTGTTTTTCGAGTCTTGGTTTGGTGGGTTGATGTATTTTGGTACAAATACAACATTGTTATCTCTGCACCAGTCTAACACTGGCCGCGCGTAGTGGCAGGATGCCAAATCAGGTCAAAATACTAGGTTAGTCAAAAAGTTTCGAGAGCGATATTTATGGAGCAGTAGAAAAACCAAACCAAATTTCATATTCCATCTTTCATTAGAACGTACTCAAAATTTCGTTTCGATCTGTCAATTCATTCTTTGTTAACAAACCAAACCAGAAGTTGACGTGTCAGTGTAGTTTTAACACTGAAAAAAATCCTAACATCGTGCAATGAATCAATTCTTTGTTTTGGAAGGTTTATCGGCTACTGAGATCCATGCAAAGATGGTGAATGTATGAAAGGAGTCTCCTCCTTCATTTCCAACCATTTACCGATGGATTTTGGAGTTTCTGCGTGGCCGTACAAGCGTTGAAGACGATCCACGCTCTAGACGTCCAAAGAGTGCATCAATACCAGAAATCATAGCGAAAATACAGGATATGGTTTTGAAAGATCGTCGATCGACTGTGGATGTGGTAGCTGATACCATAGGCATCGTACATGGAACCAAATGGCATATTATATATTATATATTTTGGCGGAAGTTTAGAGTTTTTTAAACTATATGCATAATGGGTGCCGCTTTTGCTAACAATGCAACAAAAACACATTCGAATGCGGCTTTCTCAGCAACATTTGGAGCAATTTCGATAGGATAAAAAGGATTTTCTGCGTCGAATCATCACTATGGATGAGACGTGGGTCTACCACCATGAATTTGAATCAAAACAAGAGGCTAAGAAGTTGTGTGAACCGGGCACTTCGGCTGCGAAGCGAGTTCGTGTCCATAAATCGGACAAGAAGGTGTTAGTGTCAGTTTTTTGGGATGCAAAAGGAATTTTATTCATAGATTATCTCCAAACTCGCAAAACCATCAACTCTGATTATCATTGGAACCCTGTGGGACAAGTTGAATGAATAAATTTGTGAAAAAAACCGGTTTGCCGAAGAAAACAATCAATTTTCATTAAGACAATGCATCTGCTCACACAGTTCAAAAAACCATCGCGAAAATCAGTGCATTCGGACACACATTGTTGCAGCATCCACCCTATTCGTCAGATTTAGCTCCCTCTGACTTCTGGTGGTTCTCACACTTCAAATAATTTCTTCTTCTTGAGCATTTCAAGCTTATTGTTTTCATAATTAGCTTATTGCTTTCTCACAACTTAGTGTTCTAAATGCACTTCCACAGTTATTAATTGAGAGCTTTCGATGCCAATTACCATTTTTGCATTGGTATGATTGTGTGGCAAGCACAATCATACGCTATGCCCAGGGAGTCGAGAAGTTTTCCTTAACGAAAAATGCACAGGGAGTCGAGAAGTTTTCCTTAACGAAAAATGCACAGGGAGTCGAGAAGTTTTCCTTAACGAAAAATTCCTAGACCAGACCGGGAATCGATCCCAGTCACCTCCAGCATGGTGTTACTTTGTAGCTGCGCCTTTACCGACTGAGCTAAGGGAGGACCCAAGGATTCCTTCGTGGCAAGCATTATTAATGAAACGAAGGGGTTATAGCCGTCGTAGAGGAGTATTTTGCAGGCCTTCCAGAACGTCACTTCCGTGATGGGATAACAGATTGGAAGATCGTTGGACCACTTGTATTGATCTTATGGAAGAATAACAATTTTGAGCAATAAAAGTGACTTCCCAAAAGAAAACATATGTATTTTTATATCCGCTTTCGAACTTTTTGACTAACCTAAAGTCTCGCTTCCGTGAGTACACTGATAAAAAAGCAATGATAATATCTATGTGTCCCATCTATGATTTTTTGCAACGTAATCAACAAATGATATCTATTTGTAATCACACATACTTCCTATGTGTAGACATAACCACTATGTGTGGCAACACATACCTTTCATTTGTCACATAAACTTCCTTTGTCATTCTCAAAGGGTGCTGTTTATGTGGAATTTTCTATGGATTTTTGCCAATAAATATGTGTGGATTATTTCCCGTGTCGAGCCTCGCCTCCGTGAGAGCGCAGGAAAAGCAGCAGTCCCATATGGAGGCATTTGTCTCTGTAGATTTGCTCTTTCATGGAATCCGTCGTAGGCTCATCTCTAAACACACACAGGTGGCCTGCCATACCAAGATCTTTTAGGCGAAACTTAACGCATGGTTTCGGTATAAGAAATCATGTTTTTACAGGGCGCCTGTACTTAAATATGTGTAATCCTCAAAATACCATAACTCGAAAATCGTTGATTATAAATAAATTGAAAAGGAGTTATAGATAGTCAGCTATGTAGCTTGTAAAAAAACACAAAAATAAATCCTAGAGGGTTTGAGCTGTTTAGTGGAATGCCTGTAACTAGAAATTAGAAGAAAAAATTAGTATTCTCCATTTAATTCCAACTACCTTTGCTTATCTTCGACAGATACGCGTATTTCATCTACAATGTGCTGACTTCTTCAGTGTCTCGTACTAATAACTCGACTTAAAGAAAACCTTCGCCACCTGCCGTATAAGTACGAGACACTGAAGAAGTCTGCACATTGTAGACGAAATACGCGTATCTGTCGAAGATAAGCAAAGGTATTTGGAATTAAATGGAGAATACTAATTTTTTCTTCTAATTTCTAGTTACAAAAATAAAATTTCAAAAAATTTAAAAATCAGATTTTTAAATGGTGCATGCTTATCTTTGCAACATACGGTTTTTTTTCTGGAAACTCCTTAAGCCATACGAAGAATAATTTTTTTTTTTAAATTAGAGCATTTAAAATGGTTCCAAATAATGAATAATAGGGATTTTTACATTTTGTACTTTTTTTTGAAAAAAATGTCTGCGTTTATAAAAAATAGGACGCACTTAAAGAAAGGGGATATTTTCATGAAAAAAAAACTTTTTCGTCGCCATCGCATTCAAATTATTTTAAAAACGGCTGCATTTAGAAAGATGCTTACCCAGAGCATGTTGAATAACAATAACCTGAAAAATCATATTATATAACTATAATAGGATAATTCCTGTTTAGAACCCAAAATGCAAAAATCATAATTTTATTATTTTTTGAATACTATTTTATTTAAAGTTACCCTTTCTAAGAACAACTTCTATTATTGTTTGTATGAATTAAGGAGTTTCCAGACTCTAAAAAAATCGTACAATATAAAGATAGGCATCCACCATTATGACATTATAAAAATCTCTCATCTTTAAAAATAAGATTTTCTTACCACCTATGAGGGCGTCAATGAGTTATGGATCTCTTGTCATGTAGATGTCATTTCAATTATATGCTACTTCTACCTCTGTTTGGAGAGCTGTTTTTTTCCAATCGGAATCCGGATACGAGCACTTTAGTCACCCCACAGCTTACAGTATGCAATCTAAGAAATACTCCATGAATATTACAACTCAACGCAATACACAAGTTTTTTAGGAACACTTCTACGAAAAAAAAAAAATGTAGCTGTTTTACACATTTAAAACGGAAAAACAGAAGGATTACGACTTGACTCACATCGCGCGTACTGTTGCATTGTTGGATAGAATGTAGAAAATTCAAGAAAATCACTTAAAACCTTGACTATTGCATGACTGCAATCAGTGCTACAAACAGATAACATGTTTATAACATAAATAAAAGATGCCTACTAGTGATGCCATATAAGCTGAGGTGGGCCCAAATTTAAATTAAATCAAATTATTTGAGCAATGTAGACGTTAACATTCGTTATTGTGAATTCTGTTTTTCTTCATAATAATATTGCTATTTTGATACCTTTACTAAAAATTAATTGATCTAGCAGCTACACATACTAGCATAAAAATTATCAAAGCCATGCCTTCATCAATTTTAAAATTCAACTTAAACAGTTAGGTTTACTCGTACATGATAATACGATTATGTAATTATGTAATGTTTTTAATCTTTTGAAACATTTGTGAATTATAAATTAGTAAATATAATTGTACTGATTTGAAAGTTTTGGAAAATGACAACATCAAACTACAACTTTAATCCCTTCAAACCAAGGCGAAAATTTTGAGGAAACCACTTCAAGACATACAACGAGCGGAAAAAATGATGAGTTTGTTCAATTATTTGCGATAGCGACTACGACAGGTATTTTCAATACAATAATAGACCTGTATTACGAGCAAGGATCTCTAATCGTTTTCAAATGAGAATTAGCATCATTCGGCATTATGGGAATAATTACTAATTTTCTAGCATGATGCTTATCATACTTCGGGGAAAAGGAGGGACCATCAGGGCACCCAAGTGAAACGATCTAGACATGGAGCTTGGGTTGCCATCTCCCTATCTTTAACACTTCGTGAAATGAGGGCGGTCTCGGAATAATTATCAGAATAAACCCAATAGATAGGGTCGACCCCTATCTATTGGGTTTATTCTGATAATTAAGGGCTCGATACTATCGCTGTTTGCGTGAACTTGCGTCTAGAAGGAGATTGTCTTATCTGTTCCTCCGGATTTCGCGTAAACGTCTCTGCATACGAGACTGCCTATCGTTTTTGGCCCTTCACACAGGAACTTGAAGATCACAAAGCGCAATACAATCCTGATCAAAGCGTCTTTCCGTGCTATAGGGAGTTCTCTTGCTACAATAGATGGTAATATCTCATCATGATCATCACATTTATTTACTAATGGATCTCGACTTCTCGAGAAAATATGTGGAAAACTGAACCCTTCTTCATGACCATAAGGAGTCTCTTAGCGTAGTCGGTAAACATATCAGTTTTGCGATCAGGAGGTCAAGGGTTCAATCCCCAATACAGTCGAAAGTTTTTCGGGTGGAAAATTCGTTCGACTGCTTAGGAGCATTAGCGTATCGTTGTGGTTAAACACATTACATGATTTGGCGCTTTAGAAGGCAAAAAAGCCCTCAAATAAAAGTTGTGAGGTGTGTCGTTGAACAACAATTTTTGTGCACTCACAATCAAAATCCAAGGGCGTCCCACCGGTGGATTGCTAAAAGGCTTGGAATTGCAAATACAACTGTGTCTCGTGTAATAAGAACCTTCAAGGAGCGTCTAGTGGCCAAAGGATGGAAGGGAGTGGTCGTTAAAGTGGTCCAATGGACAGTAAAATGGCCAGGAAAGTCGTACAACAATTCAAGAACCGTCCAAACATGTCAATTCGAGATGTCGCTAAAAAGTCTAAGGTGTCAGTCGGTTTTGTGTAGAAAACCATGAAGCGTGCTGGGTTACATGTTTACAAAGTGCAAAAAGCCCCAAACCGGAATGAAAAACAAAACATCACTGCGAAAACCCGCGCCCGGAAACTTTACACGAAGCTGCTCACCAAATCCGGTTGCATCGTGATGGATGACGAAACATACGTCAAGGCCGACTTCCGTCAACTTCCTGGGCAAGAATATTTCGTTGCCAAGTCGAAGTTCGATGTTCCGGAGGATGTTCGAAAGAAGAAACTATCGAAATTTGCAAAGAAGTTTCTAATCTGGCAGGCGATTTGCGGATGTGGTGAAATAAGTGCTCCCTTCATCACTTCCGGAACAATAAACGGTGTGATTTACACGGAAGAGTGCCTTAAGAAGCGTCTCTTGCCATTCATTAAGAAGCACAAAGGATCAACTCTGTTTTGGCATGATCTAGCATCCTGCCACTACGCTCGAAACGTATTGGAGTGGTACCGAGCCAACGGAGTCAATTTTGTGCCAAAGGATATGAACCCACCAAATTCACCGGAACTTTGTCCAATTGAAAAATTCTGGGCAATTATGAAAACGGAACTTCGCAAACATCCCAAAACTATAAAAACAGAGCTAAAATTGAAGAAAATTTGGGTAAAAACAACAAAAACACTGGGAAAATCGGTTGTACAAAATTTGATGGGTGGAGTGAAAAGGAAGGTGCGGGCATTCGGGATGAGAGACCAAATTGAATAAAACAAATGTTGTAAATCAAAACTCATCAGTAGTTCTTCATTCCCTGAAAATTTCAAAAAAATCCGATAATCAGTTTAATTTTGATGAGTATATATGTGTGCGACATTTTTATCGAATACACCCTTTATTGCCTAACATAACTAAATACTGTAACCTTCTATTTGACCAGGTCTACGAGATCAATCATACCACGAAAAAAAAAATTCTAACTCTCAGAATTTGATAATATTTGGTGGATTATTTGCTACTCGGAAAATATTTAACCCTTGTTTTTGTAATCATTCAAAAAATTTTAAAGAATAAAAAACAAATTATGAAAGTAATAATGATTTTTAAGATAGCCAATGAACAACAGAATATGCAAATTGAGAATCAAAGGCCCCTTCCTGAATGTCAGCATAATCAACGTGCACATTCCTCACCTAGAAGGTGACAATAACTCTGCACAGCTAGAACAAGAAAACACGATATGTGCCCAAGCCTTAAGGTCAAAATCGCTATCGAAGATCTCGATGCTCAGGCTCATCGATTTCGCCACCTCCAAGAAGATGATCATACGTAGTACCTACTTCCAGCATAGCTTCTATATCAATTCATCTGAAGATCTCCACAATAAACCAAATCGAGAATTGATCACGTTTTAAATGATGGACGGAAGTTCTCGGATATTATTGACGTTAGGACTTATCACGGCGCAACTATTCATTAGGATCACTCCCTGATTTTTGTCAAGATGCGTCGAAAACATTCCGTTGTTAACAACATTTGGTACGATAGCCACGTTACAATCTGGAACGGCTGAAGCTACCCGTAGTCGCAACTGATAACGCGCAGCAAGATCGAAGGCTGAGGTCTGCTGAATTTGAGTCAAAGCAGCCATTAACAACGCAGCAGAAGATACCATTGGGTTTGTGGATAGATATCGACGGACGACTGGTTCAACGAGAAGTGTCAGACGGTTGTAGACGAGGAGAGTGCAGCGCTCCAACAAGGCACCCGTCAAAATGAGGTGCGATACAAACAGAAGCAAAGACTGCAACCTCATTTTTTTTCGGAGGTTATATGCCCAATATACAAAAAGGGTGACAAGTTGGATTGTAAGAACTACAGAGCGATCTCAACGCGGCCTAAAAATTGCTTTTCCAGATCATCTTCCGCTGTGTATCGATTTGTGGGAAGTTATCAAGCAGATTTCTGGGAAGTTATGAAGTCGGTTTTGTAGACGCGAGCTGGACAACTGACCGACGTTGCGCATCTCCTCCTAAATCGCCGCAAATATAAAATTCCGACGCACCACCTATTCATCGATTTCATGTTCGCATACGATTCAACGTTGCGCTAGAGGGAGTTATGCAACGAGCGGGCTTTAACTTACGCACATCATTTTCCGCCCATACACTCTCCTGGGTTGACGATGGAAGCGCCAGGAGAGCTGCCTTGGGTGTGACAGGCTTATGCAGACTATACTACCTTCATAGAACTGGAGTTGGAAATTGGATTGGATTATACCGGAGGCTTTCCTTGGTGAGAGAGCATATGCTTTGATATGTAATAATGCAGCGTACTGGCTTTAACATGCGGGGACAGGATTTTCAATGAATCCTTTCAAATCAATTTGCTTCTCTGGCGACGTCGACATTGTCTGACGAACGTTCCAGGCGGTCACTGAGCAGTACAACAGACAGGAACGTGAAGCAGAAAAGGTTGGATTAAGGGTGAATACGTCGCAGACTAATTATCTATTGGCAGTAGGAATCAAGCGCGATAGAGATCGTACGCAGAGGTGTTCTTATCAACGGAGATAAGTTCGAGGTGGTAGATGAGTTTGTGTAACTCGGATCGTTGGTAACGCCGGATAACTACTGCAGCAGAGAAATTCAATGACGCATAATAGCCGGATATCGGTCCTGAGGTCTGGTAAACTTCACCCCCGTACTAAGTGTAGCATGTGCAAGACGGCAAGACCGGTAGTTCTGTATGGGCCCGAAACGTGAACAATGTTCAAGGAGGACCTGCAAGCACTTGGAGTTTTCAAACGATGTGTGCTTAGGACCAGTTTTGGCCATGTACTTAAAAAAAGGCGTATGGAAGAGGAGAATGAACCACGAGCTGTCGTTAGTTGATGGCGAAGCCAGTTTTCAGAAATTAGCTAAAGCTGGAGGGGTACAATGAGCGGGACACGCTGTGAGGATTCCAGACAACAATCCCGCAGCAATTGTGTTTGCCTTGAATTCGGTCGGCACAAGACGGTATAAAGTGGTTAGACCAAGTGGAATAAGACCTATGAAGTGTAGGACGCCCGAAAACTGAAGACAAGCAATCCTAAGCCGTGCTTCTTGGCAGTGATGGCCATATCCTCAGTGTGGCAGAGAGAGATTGAAAATTTTCCACACACTCTTCCTACCTCAACGAGAGCTCTTCACTCTTGTTTATATTCACCCCCGTGTTTGCATGTGGAGCGGGTAGCGCATGTGAGTGGAGAAAAATGGTTTTTATAGAATTTTGCAAGATGACGTCACTAGTGAACGTGTGAATCATCCTGATGAATGGAATTCAGTTTTGACAGGTATTCGTGGTTTGTTTGTTTTCGAATTCAAACAGATGAAATAAACAAACCACGGACTCCTGTCAAAAGGTTATGTTAGGTTGGTGTTAGGTTGGTGTAAAACTCAATTCATACTACACTCGATCGCTCTAGAGTGAGAAGAAGAGCTCTCAAATTCACACAAGCGAATGCAGATACATTCCCTGACGCGTGCGCCCCAGTGAGTTCACTGGCGTGGGCTCATCTGTTAATATACAGAAGTGATTGCAAATTCGCTTTAACGCTACATAACTATGGAAAAAAGAAGAATGTTTCTTCCCGCTTCCTTTTTTCGGACATTTTCTGCAACTCCGACGATGTTTTAACTTTCAATCGCACCAGCGAATCACAGAAAGAGCACTGGTGCGTCCTCACCGCAGCGTACGCGGCAGTGATCGCAGGCGAGAGCACGTGGGCGAAGACAGATGAGAGCACGTGAGCGCGATCGTTTGCAGGAGAGTTTGGTTCACTCACTCCAGGTAATCCCATCACAGGCGCACACTTCCACTCTGTCTATTTACCACCGAATAAAAGAGCACTTTGCTTTATCTGAGGTGAATTATGGTTGTATCCTCTGTGAAGGTACAAATCTCACGCACCGGTGTAACATTAGTGCGAAATGCCATCTCTGCTTCTTGGAACATTATGGGCTACCAATGTATTTTTCTTGTACACATGACTTGATTGTTGACTCTTATTTTGTCAACAGTCTTATTTAGGTAGCTGGTAGTATTACAATTCATTACAAAGCATTACAAGTATCCAGAAAATAATTTCCGAGATGTATGAACATCAAAAATCAATTCAATAAATGTCAATCTTCATAAGTCTAACATGAGAAAAAAAACAAATTTTTCGGAACTCTGCATTCGATAAGAATCACTATCATTGGTTGATTTGGAGCGAATGTTCACACGTCATTTTTTTCTAAAATTTCCACAATTGAGTGTCCACACTTAAATTTCATCACTTTCAATAAGCTGTAACATTTCGCCCTTTGGGTTGATTTCAACGAAATTTTGGGTGAAATGACCTCAGGGTGTGCTGTTTACACTGCGTGAGTTTCATTGTGTCGTAGTTTTGAAAATGGAGTCGAAGGAACAGCAAGTGCGCGAGAACATTTTGCACACGCGCCTCAACAACCCACTTCTTTCGCGCCGAGCCATCCGAAAAATGTTGAAAATTCACCAGTCTACAGTGTCTCGTGTCATAAAACGTTTTGGGGAACGTTTAACTGTCGATCGGAAGAAGGTGAGTGGTAGAAAAAGTGGTCCGTACTGTGTGAACGATCACAAGCGAGTGGTTGCTGCCTTTAAACGCTAACCCAACTGTTCCGTTCGGGATGTCGCGAAAAAGCTGCACTTGACCAAAAGTTTCGTGCAAAAATCCAAGAAACGAGCTGGGCTCCGTTCATTCAAAGTTCAGTAAGCTCCAGACCGCAATGAAAAAGTGAATAGGAGAGCTTAAACACGTGCGCGTAAGATTTACACACAAATGTTGACAAAACCACACTGCTGCATCATGGACGATGAAACACACGTAAAAGCGGACTTTAAACATATTCCCTGCAACCAGTATGTGACTGCGAAAGACAAGTTTGATGTTCCAGAGTCCCTTAGAAACCAAGATTATACATTGTATTTTATTCCCTGAGTATTTCATGACAATCGGTTGAGCGATTTGTTTTTTGAGGACGAGTTTAAAGTGATGCAATGTAACTGTGGACACCCTTTATTTTGTATAATTTCTTAAGGCATCTTAAGCGCAAGTTTTTATACACTCTTCATCAACCGAAAAATTTCAAAAATAAAATAACAAAACTACTTTAAAACACTATAATGATTTTCACTTCTGAGCTGTAGGCCACTCGATACTCCAAACAACTGAATTGCCATTGCACAATTTTGTATGCATTCGAATATTTTTGTTTCTAGATGAACCATTTCAAAAATATACAATGATGTCAACATGATTTTGTAAATTTTAATTGAATTTATGACATCTTTGTTACATAGGCCGAATGAAGGAGCTAGGCTGACAATACATCCCTTAACCCCAAGTCTCAATTTTCCAATTTAAAGTCGTGGTTGCTCGCCAGTTTGCTTGGCCCAACCTCCAAATGATATTAAATTTGTATACGGCACGTTTATAATTAGGAACGTGTTTTACTATTGGTCGATTAAGCAAAACAAAATAAAAATCAGCTAAGAGGTGTAGTTGTGTTGTTAGAATGTTAGAAAACAACCCTTGATAAAATAAAAAACAAAATAACTTCACGATCCCTCGATGAGACACATACATGGACACATAATTTTAATTAGGTAAAATTTCTTTCATACTGATACTTAATGCCGCCTGTATAGACCGAGAAACGCTATCTCAGAATTAATAAAAAAAAATTACAACAATCAAGTTACCTTCATTAGAACACACCCACAATGCAATAAGAGTTCCGATTCGATGAATTCACATTATGTTGTTGTCAAAAAGCCCTTCAAAGTATCATTCTAATAATCAGAGAGCGAGGCGTAAGCTTACTGGTAACTGGTAGGTGGTACCTACATTCATTCAAATGGTTACAAAAAAAATTATCGCATCACAATGTAACCTTGGCATTGCATTTCCGAAATGCACTGCTTGAGTGGCGCCATGTTCGCATGCAATGAAATTTCACAATTTCTTGTATATTGCCTCTCACACCTAACATCTTTCATCATCACAATTGCCTGACTGGCTATTAGACGATAGGCTGAACACTGAACGTGACCTTCAATCTATTGATGTGGTGGTGAATTATTACAAATTGTTTGTTTTGTTTTCATACATCAAGATCGACTGGAACATTGACGGTGAAGTATTTTCGCTAATGAAATTGCAACTGATTTTACGTGCTGTGCCATGTTCTAATATTTTTTCAACACTAGTCAGCTTGCTAATTAATATTTTTCGAACATTGAGTTTTTTTTCTGTTCGAAAAAGAGTCTATATAAAATTATCAACTTTTTAATGTATTTAAAAATAAGCTGAAAAAAACTAAAAGTGGTAAGCGAAACATAATATTTTTTTATAGGACAAGAATATTTTCAACCCATCCGAAAAAGAAGATCCGGGAGTCGATCCCTTACAGTTCCAACGTTAAGTAGAAAAGAGGGTCATTAGTCACGATACTGTCAAGTACATACAACTACCGAGTGCTACTGACCACTATTGAGCTATTGATGCCGCAAAAATAATAACAATCACTGTTACTATACGGTCTGTGGTATCAATCTTCCGGGACGAGAAAGGAGGTCACATAGCTAAGTACATTCGATGTGACGATGAGTGGTCGGTAGCAATTTTGATTGAAAGTTATTGTGTAGCAACGCACGCACTTGCCCACACCGAGATGTTCGTCCACACTTACGTACAGTCAACGACATATTTATGTGCCTAAAAGCCTAAGGTACATTCTATTCCTGCAATTGTAAACATGCCTTGGAATTCTCACTGTCTCAGTTATACCTACTGAAATTTAATGCGTTCAATATATCTGCAATAAATTGTTTCAAATTAACCATCTCGTTTGAAATTATGATCATTTTGGCACTCTAATATGCCGATGACTGTAGCCACACGACTGATCGGTTGCTTGTAACAAGCAATGTGGAACTTAGAAATTCTAATTCCGATTCGCACTTCTCGTGAACTTTCCGACGTTCGCTTGCTGACCCATGTTAATAGAACGAGGTTTGCCATTACGAGCGTGAGAGCTTTCCTAGGAATCTATGCACCGTTCTAATCTGGGTACCGTAGTCCGAAAGCACGTTGATTCGTTTTTTTTCATTATTATTATAAATGCCCCCTGGTTATTACACATATGCAGTTCACTCATAGCTACTTTCTCATACACCGGTGTTTACATCGATTATATTTCATGAGTTCCAGTGTCATGAAATGATCCTCAATGATTGAAATCGTTTGCAAGACCTGTTGTTTAATTTGCCTCGATCTATGGAGGGTGCATTCGACAAAACAATTATTTTGTAATTGAACGGATGTATGGTGAGATGGGTAGTTGTGTAATTTCGATCACGGTTGAGGCTTTATTGCAATGATGAGTGGACGCATGCAATATTTAACCCGGAGTTGCTCTTCGGACACGACCTAAGCGCATGGCCCTCGGGTGGTTTTCCATAACAAATTACAAATCTAGTTTCAAACGTTTGTTCAATACACGTATTGGAAGCCGTGGCTACAGTGCCAGAGCAATATCTGGACTTTTTTCATAGATCTGGACAGTTGTCGAAGCTGATTTTCACGGTCTACTATATAGTTGCTATAGATATATTCTTGTTTTATTCTATAGTTTTCAGGACGAATACAGAGCCACCTTAGGGTTTACGTTAATACTATGAAGCCTGAGTTTTGGTTTGGTAGTCTTAAAATAGTTTTATATTATACTTGAGAGCCTGATTTTATGACAATCACATAAACTTTAACAAACCCACAAGCTGCAAGAGATGCAATTTTAAAACAATGATAAAATTTCAATAAATCTTTAAGGGGTAAGGCCACTGTAAATTTTTTGAAAAATCGATATTTTTTTTATTGGCTTAAAAAATAAACCCTCTAGAATAAGAAAAAAAAAAGGTCCTGTGCGAAAAAAAATTCGTTGTCCTTAGGAAATGAAGGGGGAAATGCAAATAAAAAAAAATAAAAACTTTAAACGCGTTTTTCTCGAAACATCGTTTTTCAAAATGGCACGCAGCATAACTCGAACAATTTTCATTTTTTTTACTTGAAATTTTAACCAGATGTGAACATTTACATTATCTTGAGAATGACGATCGGAATTTTCAAGAACTTTATTTATTGATTTTTTATTAACAAAAAACTTGCCGTTTTTTTCGTCAAAAATCAATTATTTTTTTCAAACGCACGCCAAATCCACAAAAATTGATATTTTTTAAAATCCGATCGACATTCTCTAGCTACAGCCCTCTAGATTAATGGTTTTTTTTTTGTTCTAGACTCAAAAGTGCACCAGTGGTGCTGCGTGCCGCGGAGCCCTGGAAGCAAAACATGTCCCGGGAAGATAGCTGTGGAACCGCCATTTTGTTTTTTTTTACTGTTAAAAAATTTGATAATAAAGGTTAATGTACGCCCGATAACACCATTAAAAGTTTTTTTTCAAATACCTTCAATTTCGGGAGCAAAAAATTGGTGAAAAAACCTTTTTTTTTGGGCCGTTACAGTGGCCTTACCCCTTAAAGCATTCCGATTGTTACTTGGGTTATCATGTTATCAGCACGTAGTGTTCAACATTTTCTTATGGTGCAGTTGACAGTCAGAATAAATTACACTATCAAAACCACTTTTCTCACCATTGACAGTCAAAATTTTCCATAAAGTGAAAGGTAGCTTACCGAATCTGCCGGTCCGCCTCTAAGCATCTTGCTATGAGGTACCGGTGGTTACCAGCGATGGCTTGTCGATCTACCAAATTTTAAAGACGTGTGCATTAAGTTACCTCAAATTCTAATATTCCGCCCACTATATCTCAAAACATTGCGATCGGTTAAGCGGGTTGGAGATAATGAAATCATCGTGTATAGGATCATGCCTCCCCCGGTTGTTGCAAAATTGATGAGCTGGATTTCTTCTATAGTAGCCAGAAGGCACGAAATGCTTCTAGGGACGCTAATTTCGTTCCATCATAATTTATGGTACAGTTGGCTCTTTGAGACGTTCAACTTGCTTGCTGCAGATACTAGTTCCAGTAGTGAAATATTTTGTAGAATGTAGTTGTACAAATTGAAAGTTTACGAAAAAGAGAGTCTGTTTTGAGCATAGCCTGTGAGCGGTTGTGTCGGTACTACTCTATTTTAGTATCGGGCATAGCGCCAATGGCTTCGGTTATCTATTGTTCGGTGATACGAGTGATTGAGTGAGCCCAGAAAAACAATAAAGCTGTTTCCCGGTGAAATGTGGTGGTTTTGGTTGTGGTTGTACCCAGTGTGGTAGGGATTATAAATAATTGTGATCCATATTATTCGTGCGGCATACTCGCTGTACCACCATATCATGGAATAACTAAACCACTATCCCATTTTGTGAGTGTCGGTTAAAATATTTTAATATTTACAGCTTATCGTTTCCCAAAACGAACTCTGCTGTCACCCAATCTTGCTATCCAACATCCTAGTGATTTCTTGTCTTCCAATAAAGCGAGTTTCACGTCAACATATTTCTAACCTTTCCTTATTTGACCTGCATTCGGGCAGGGCCGGGACCAGTAGTGCCTTAGTTTTTATTTACCAGTTTTTACACATTGAGGATGTATGTTAGTCCCAAGTATCATCTGTTGGTTTTCCTTGTAATAAAAGCTGATCTAGCAGTAACGGAGTGGCAACCTCGGGCGATCAACCATGCTCATGCTCATACAATAAATAGCTTACATTATCGTAAAAATATTTACATATATGGTTACACGATCCTAGAGAACTGCCTTGTGGAATATTCAGGATCTAATAGTTGTTCTTCTTTTTGACAACGGTGAGAACTACCGAATATCACGCAAATCCATTGGTATTAAGGATCTTATAGTTGCTCTATATTTTAATTGAGGTGAGAACTACCGAATGTCACGCAAATCCGTTGGTATATTTACGCTCTCAATCCGTAGATATTATGTAACCCACGTGCCTGTCGACCTTCCCGATTGTAAATGGGTGGCTTAAGCGCCACTCCTAAAAGGAGACCACCCACCAGATTGCAGGTTCTCCCGGCCTGGGACCATTCAGGGGAAGGAAGGCCGACAATACCAACAACCTGTCAACTAGATATTACGACGCCTCGTTAGCCAACTGTTATGAGGGGGAGAGGGAGTTCATCATCATAGGGCGAGCCAGACGGTCCAAACGAAGCGAACTGCTTCCGATTCGAGAGTGGACACAGGTCGATTTAGGGCCGACTTACCTAGTACAAAAACCACAAAATAAAGACAAGAACGTGAACTACAGGAAAACCCCTCACAAGACTCTAACTACTATACCATGACACAACTGAGAACTACAGAGAACTTTAAGGACATGCTATAAAGCTCACAAACGATAAAGCTTTTTATTCACTTTTTGACAACATGGATGTTATATTTCGGACGTCCTCTTTCTTTACATCTTTCCCTGTCTATTTCCTTTTCCTTTCCTTACTCTCCTCCCCCTTTCTATCTAGAGTTTTCTTCTCCGGTCTTCTTTTCTTACGGTTTTGGTGCTTCGACGTTTAGCGGATTAATTCATTGTGTTTTTCTTCGGTGAGACCTCACTGGCAATTTTTGCCGTTTGTCTCGTGCGCACGGACATACACAACGGTTAGCATGCTTTCCTGGTACTTACGTTCATTACCTAGGGTTTACGTGTGGGTGGGTGGGGATTTGGGGAACCAGACGGTGGTACCGAAGCTGCTAGGCACTACTTCGGTACCGTAACGATCGCTGGTGTGAACTCGGGGTTGCTGAACGGGTTCCTCCACCGGAAACGTGGGCTTGTGCGGGAACGTGGCACTTACGTTCAGCGTCCTCCGAACATATGTTGTCCTATGACGCGGCCTGTCCAGGGAGCGTTGATGTCGCTCGCGTTCCTCTTCCGGCCACGTGTGCCTGGGAATCCTTCGAAGTAGCAGAGTGGGGTCAAGAGCGATCTCTGATTGGAGTTGGTGTGTCGGCACTGCCTTTCGCAGCCATGAATCCTGCCAAAACACATCGTAACGCACACGATTCACATTGACATAATTTATTACACAAAAAAAAATCTCACCTCGAATCTTCGTACAAAACTCAAGCAACGTGTTTCCGCCTAATGGTTATTTTCCCTACAACCACAATTACTAAAGGAAAGTAATTCTCTGGTCAGAGCAAAGGTTTGGAATTGCCATGTAATTTAAATGCCTTAAAGGGTGTCCACGATGAAATTGCCACACTATGAAATTGCTCTAACTTTTTAACCGTTGGGTAGAATTTAATGAAAATTTGGGTGGATTTAGTTCATAGTGCATTATTTACATCCTGCAAGTTTTAAAGTCCTGTGATCAAAACTCGCGGAAATGGAGTCGAAAGAACAGCTCGTGCGTGATAAAATCTTGCGCATTCATCACGATAACAAGGATCTCTCGCATCGTTCCATCGCTAAAACGTTGGGAATCGTGAATTCCACGGTGTCGCGAGTGATTAAGCGGTTCGAGGAACGGTTGACCACCGATCGGAAGCCCAGAAGTGAAGGAAAAAGTATTCCGTACAACACCAAAAATCACAACCGCGTAGTTGGGGCTTTCAACCGAAATCCGAACGCCTCCGTTCGGGATGTGGCTAAGAAGCTGCACCTAAGCCGAAGTTTTGTCCAGAAGGCCAAAACTAAGGCTGGGCTTCGAACGTTCAAGGTACAAAAGGCCCCTAATCGCGACGAGAAGCAGAACAAGTCCGCCAAAACCCGTGCCAGGAAGTTGTACCTCAACATGCTGACGAAAGTTGAATGCTGCATCATGGACGACGAAACATATGTGAAGGCCGACTTCAAACAGATCCCCGGCAACCTGTTTTTCACGGCCAAGGATAAGTTCAGCGTTCCGGAGCATGTCCGCACTCAGAAGATGTCCAAATTTGCGGATGGACGGACAGGTGTACATAAAAGAGTGCCTCCAGAAGCGGCTGCTTCCTCTCCTGAAGGCCCACAACGTCCCAACAATCTTCTGGCCGGATTTGGCCTCATGCCACTACTCCAAGGACGTGCTGAAGTGGTATGCGGACAATAAGGTCAATTTCGTGCCGAAAATGTTCAACCCTCCCAACACTCCGGAGCTCCACCCCATCGAGAAGTACTGGGCGATTATGAAGCAGCACCTTCTTAAACGACCTAAGGTAGTGAAGACAGTCGAGGAACTGAAGAAAGTATGGGTTTACATGCAAAAAACGGTTGATTCACAGGTTGTGCAGAATCTTATGGCCGGGGTTAAGGCCAAGGTGCGGGCATTTGCGTATGGACTGTAAATAAAATACGAGTAAAATGGTAAAATGAAGTTTAATAGTTATTTCTCAATCCCTGAAAATTTGATGGCAATCGGATGAAAACTCGAATTTTGCGAATCAATTTTGTGTGTGGCAATTTCATCGTGGACACCCTTTACAACACACACCAAGGCGCGTAAAAATAACTGACCACTCTTGCCTCTTCCACAATTTGAATCGAAGTGGACGATCAAAGCTAAGGAATGTCCTCAGATACCCACTGTTTTGTGACCATTGGCTCTGAGATCGCGAATTAAGACGAAGTACAAATTCGCCATCACCGCATTGTCATAATTTCTACCCGAAACTTTAATTTGCATTAAGGCCTCTCTTTCGAACGGCCGAACTAAACGCCCCGTAAGTTTTAGGCAAAGCCGAACTGGAAGGGTCAATGTATCCAGAATGAGGGTCAGTGCCTCGAGTGGCCATCGCAATTTTGTGCGTCTCCACGCTTTGGTGGATTGGCTATATCTTCGCTTGTACGCAAGAACAGACATGTGGTATGCATTCATGGCAATGTATGCCAACTTGTATCCATGAAACGAGTGACTTTATGCGGTGAACAACTTTCAAACAAAATGATAAAAATAAATATTAACATGCGGAATGCCTGCTTTCAGAGTTTGAGTCTTTGAAATAGCTGTTTTAATTCAAACTACAAGCGTGCTTGTTACAATTATGGGTGCTCCATTAGCTCAGTCGGTGGTACCTGCCATCGAAAGCTTCCAATTAATAGCTGTGGAAGTGCATTTAGAACACTAGGTTGAGAGCAAGCAATAAGCAAATTGTGAAAGCAAAAAGCTTGAAAAATGCTAAAAGAAGAAGAAAGAATCCGTAGATACTAATATCTACGGATTCTTTCTTCTTCTTTTAGCATTTTTCAAGCTTTTTGCTTTAATGCTTTAATGCTAACATTAAAGTAATGTGTTGAACAAAGATGGAGATTAATCAAGCGTACAAAGTTCATCCACTTTTCAATTCAGCTACTGAAATCGATTGCTCATTGATGGGTTACCTTCACGTAAATGGTCAATTTATGAAAGCAGTCTTAGAACTGAGCGGGTATTCTTAAAGAACTTCTAAAAGCGCTATAGACATAAATTCGCACCTATATGCGTGTGTATTCAAACTAACACAAATTGGCCGGCAATGGTATTATGCAAGAAATCTGTTTGCAACAATCCGTTACTATTGAAAGCAGTTTCAATACGGAAGCTAGAAAGTGATAGCTCTACTGCAGATCCAGCAACTCATTTCAGAATGTCTGTAAACATACCGATATCATTTGTGTAAGGGTACTGCCACTCAATTCCAGATTTGTAAATGAAAAATATCCAAACCAGGCACGTGTTTCGTATTATTTAAAAAAAAAAGGGTTTTCTAATATATTTATAATCAGATAAATCTCACTGAAGGACGCTTCCAAAACAACACAAGCTTGTTCATTCATAGAAATGATTTTTTTAACGTTGACTTGTTATTAGTTTTATGCACTCGCGACAAAATAAATAGTAGAAATGGCTCATTATTTCATATATGTCCTCATTCTGTTTCGAAGATTTTTTTTATTTCTTTTGAAAAATGTAGAATTTGAATGGGTTTTTCTTATTTGTTTGATTGAAATGCAGAACCCGTAGACAGACGCTCAGAAGTGTCCAAAATAACCCTACAAGTAAATGTGTCAGATTTTGATAACTTCTTTTTCCTCTTCTTTCTTGGCATTCATGTATATTGCTCATACCAATAAACTTATTGTCTGGTTCTCAAGTTGCTATTTTAAATTACTCACATAGTATGTACAAGAACGGCTGCACAGAATTTCATTCACACATACACAGAAAAAAATCTTGCACTAAAAACTACCATTTTATGCCTATGTTCAAAACTACCATAAAAGTTCAGTCAAATTTACTACGTTTATGGTACAACCTTCAACATTTGTGGTATATTTGACAGACCTCATATTTATATCAACCGCTGCAGCATGGTTCGATCAAATCGCAGGGATGGTAAAATCAAACGCATTTATAGGCAAGTAAAAATTGTTGGTGTTTGCGGTTAATTTAACTCTCGAAAGATAACCACTCTTATTCTGCGCCGCGAGTGAGATGAGGTGACTTACTGTCACTGACTGTAGTCACCCCAAGTGAGATGACGCTCCATTTGATTCGCAACGAGCGAATAACTACATATTTTGTCACAAGCGTGTCATCTCACCTCATTCACGGAGCAGAATCAGGGAGGACAATGTGACTGCCACAATTGTCGTCTCGTGTGAGGTGTCTATCCATTACGGTTCCAGTACGGGAAGTCACCTATCGTATCACCTCACACGCCACACAGAGTAATGCCAACAATCACATGGAAACTAGCGATTTGAAATTGGTTCACTGCTTTACTGCCGGTGGACGCATAACTGTCCCATATTACAAAATGCAAAAATAAGAAAACTGCGATCAAACTTTGAACAGACCTTTTCCTACCATTGAAATATTTCATTATAAAACTTCATTCTGTATCAAGAAACGGTCGTAACATGCTTATTTCATTTACAACAAGGTAATTTTTTTCAATAAAAACTATTTTTTTAATTGGAAAACCCATCTGGGACACTAATGACGCGAACTTCCTTGATGACTCGAAAAATGTACGCATATTTGTCCCACTGTGAACAATTTATCGTTGCTGTTATTGTTCTGTTTGACATTTCTTGCGAGACTGTTGTGTTTGTTGTGGATAAAGAATAATTGGAACCGAAAATGTCTGGCTTGGACTATTTGAAGCAGTACGGTGGTTCCAGTGACAGTGAAGAAGATTTCTATGGGTTTGACCTGGAAACCGGAACGGACGGAAAATTTCCACAAATAACACTGCTGGCGGAAACTATAGCAGAGGTCAATCCGGGAGTTTCCGGGGATACTGGTTGCTGCGATAGGAATGTTGAAGCAAGCAAAAGCGCTGAAAAAAGGAACCTCGTCGCAGACTCGGATCGATCGGCTCTATCCTGTGATTCGGATGACACTAGCAGCTCACTGCAGCAACAGGAAATTTACAGTAAAAAAACTTAAAAAGAAACCCAAAAGGAAGATTCGGCAAAAAAACGCCGCACATCACATGCGATAATTCTGGGAAACTGCGGTTGCATTAAAAAATGCAATGCTAAGTTTGCGCACGATGACAGGCTGCAATTTCATGAATGTTTTTGGAACAAGGACAACGTTGGTCAAGGAAATTTAATGAGACAGTATGTTCATCAAAAACCTGACGGAAGGCGCCAGATACATAATCCGAAGGAATTGGCAAAGCGTCTTGCATATAAATGCACCCTACCCAGCGGAAGTGGTGACCCTGTTGTGGTGTGTAGAAAATGTTTCCTAAACTCTCTTGGATTTGGCGAACATTGTGGGTAGGATCAAAATATGTTATTGAAACTGAATAGGCGTTATTATTTATAAACAATAGTAATATCATTTACAGATGCGTTCGTGGCGTTCAAGACGGAAAATACCTACGCGGGAAGTATAACAGAAGCAAGTCTGCACGCGAAGCCATCAAGAATCATGTTTTTGGGTATGGTCCAACAATTTCTCATTATCGAAGGGAGCATGCTCCTAACCGCTTGTATTTGCCTTCCGACCGAACTGAGAAGTCCTTGCATAATAATTATACGGCCACGCATAATTTTAAAGTAAGCTATTCGCTTTACTGTAAGGTTGTAAAAGAACTCAATATATCGTTTGTAAAACTTGGACATGAACAATGCGAAACGTGCGTTGCTGCAGAACAGCATAAGAATGTCACTAATAGACCTGTGCGCCGCCGCGCCACGCCGCCGCCGCCGACGATTTTATAGCGCCGCCGCCGCCGCTTTTTTCGACCGGCGCGCCGCTGCATTTTTTTGCCCACGCCGCCGGGAAATTTGAGTCACGCTGATAAAAATTGCCACCGTATATGCTTTAAGTTTAGTTAAGTTAAGTTCATTAGCCCTTCCTGCTTTTATTGATGACAAATTATAACATCTCGATGAGATGTGCCATCCAAAGGGTTTGCGTGTGAAACACTGATCAGCTTTGTCGTTTCGTCGTTTCTAGAAACTTCAGTGTACATTTTCGTGTTTCGTGTTGTGGTAATTTCGCGAGTGAACTTGACTTTAAAAATAATGAAATGTCCGCCTTAAATGTCGAGAAAATTTCTATCGCAAGTGTACATATTGCTACCACAAATAATCGTAATCGAACCAGCGATGTGTGGAAAAAAATTGGTCTAAAACATGTCAAAAATGGTTTTACAAATCATCTGCTTCCTGACAAAGTGTTTTGCAATGTATGTCGAATTGAAGCAAAACAATAACTCAAAACCCCCTCGGGAACCTTGTCCAAACATTTTGTTCTGATGTAACTTCAAAGGGCTTAAATTGACGGAACTTCGACATGGAAAATCAAAAATCCAGCCACATTTAAAATGCACTGGGATTTAAATTCAGCGAAAACATATTCTGAAGTATGAGGCTACCAATAATTAAGAAATAAACTAAACATTGTAGTGAATACTGGTGAATAAAACACAACTATCTTTCTATGCTTAGGCGATATCTTAAATATGGTTGGGCAAAGGTAACCTTCAAACTTTCATATTTTCTTCATAATTAACGAATCGGTAAATATGTTTAATGTTATTTCATAATTTTGTCAAAAATAAAAGAAAATGTAATGTGCCGTTCAGTCTACGAGCTATACTGCCGTTCTACGCATAATTGTCCCATATTGCTAGTTGAAGATTTTCATTTTTCTTAATAAAACTGTCTAATTTCACGTATATTTACAGCAAACACAAACAAAAAATATTAGCTATTCGAAAACTTCTCGAAAAAATACCAAGTCTGTTTGTCCCATTGTGAAATTCTACGCATAATTGTTCCACTAGCGAAGTATCCAAATGCAATGTATTTTACTTCAATTTTCACAAGCGTTTTGTTCAGAATTATATAAAACTAGATGCTAAGGACTAAAAATCGATGTGAGTGGAAAGCGGGAGGGGGCAGAGCGTCTCCGTTCAAAAACGTAAGGATGAGATTTCTAACAGTGGGTTCACAAATACACTCAAGTCTTTTTTTACGCGGTTTTTTTTTACACGGTTTTTTTTTACACGGTTATTTTTACGACGATTTTTGAAATAACGCGGTTTTTTTTACGACGATTTTCGAAACAACGCGGTTTTATTTTACGACGATTTTTGGAATAACGCGGTTGAAGACCCAAAAAAGCCTAAGTGTTTTCTAAGGATGTACATACAATGAAAAAGTTAAAAAACGCGAAAAACATTATTAGATACTTGGTGTGTCATGAAGAAGATTAGTTTCTTCGGAGTTCAGTTAACCTACGCCTTCAATGGTGTGCTGTGGAGGGACTGTTCACATATTATGCCACGTCCGACACCATTGTGAAAAGCAAGATAGCGACTTCCGGTTTGTGAAAAGGCGCCGAATATTCTACAATATGGGTATTTTTCGAACGGGGACAACGTTTACAGGCTGGAAATCGATGTCCGACGTCATTTTGGAAACCAAGATGGTGACCTCCGGTTTTCATACAAAATGGTCATGTTTGAGGCTTGTCTTTCACTTTCTCGTGAAATAATTGAAATTTTGGCAATAGCCTAGAAATAACCTGCATTTTCAACTTAAATAAATTCATAATTTTTCACTCACCACTTCAGAAACTACGACAAAACAATAAGACCTCCTTTTGATATCCATAGTTTATCCATAGTTGATGAGTGTGAATTACAATCTATAGTTAGTATACTGATATTTAAATCACCCATGAATCAATAATCAAAATTCAGATCCTCAGATTCGAGCATCCTTTAAGGAAATCAAAAAGTGGTCATATTGTTTTGTCATATGCGGTGTCTGTAACTTTTAAAGTGGTGAATGAAAAATGATGGATTTAATGCAGATGAAAATTTAGGCTACTTCAGGACCACAGCCGAAATTTCAGCTCAATTGGTTTTAGAGATAATGAAAGGCAAGCCCCTAACATGACCATTTTGTATGAAAATCAGGCTTTGGTCTTATTGTATAGTCCGTCACTGTATATGTACATAGAAAGTGTGCAACCTGTTTGAAGTAGCCAATTATTTCTAGGTGTGTGTGAAAAGGAAAATTAGTCACATAGAAAAAGTTCTGAAATTAAATGCACACGACTGTTATTGACAATAATGTAATCGTTTATCCTAACACTGCTGCAGACGAAATTCACGCTACTTGTGAAAGTCACTCAAAGTAAACACAAAATTTGGGGTTGCCAAAACATACAGACAAAATATCTCAGTTGGCCGTGTAACCAAATTAACTTTTATTCTCTCCACGCGTCTCTTAATAACATAGTCTCTGGTATGTATGAGAGTCTCTTTATCTCGATATTCTCTCTATCTTGATGATTCCCTATTTCTATAGTCCCTTGAAAATATTAGCAAGCAAATTACCTTCCATATGTCGATGAAAAAACTGCGAAAATTCAAGTTCACCTGTGTTTGGAGCAAGCGATCGAGATTTGCTCTGGATACGGGATACACAAACAAAAACTTTTGCAACGCGAAATGCTTCTAGGATCGTTCTAGCAGGCTAGTCAATTTCTGTTCTGAATGTCGATCTCTCCCTACCTCGATGGTCCCTTCTATATCGAGGTATGGAAAGTTGACAGTAAATACATAAATGCTGATAAAAACGGATAATTTTCATCCTGTCTTAGCTATAAATTAATGATAACCATGAATTTTGTCTTCTAACAATGCAATATGCGTTGAAACTATGCAAATGCTCTTTCACAGTTATTAGTGTTAGTGTTTTTCGATATGAGACGGTTTTTTTACGATGATTTTTCAAATAAAACTGTTATTTTACGACGATTTTTGAAAAACTTGGTTTATTTTTCGCGACGATTTTTGAAATAGCGCGGTCTTTTTTTACGACGATTTTTGAAATAACGCGGTTTTTTTACGACGATTTTCGAAATAACGCGGTTTTTTTTTACACGGTTTTTTTTTACACGGTACGTATCCCCCGTGTAAAAAAAGACTTGAGTGTATAGGTCACTTTAATTTGCACACAATTATGGGCACTTCCATTTTATTTGCACAGTGAACGGATTGACCAACAATGGTTACTAACTGACAAAATTATTGTGGGGTTAAAAAATACCGAACAAAAAGAAATTTTTATTAATTCCAAATACATAAACATAGCTTATAGAAAAAAAAAACATGGTTATTGCTCAGTTCTTTTCATTATAGGCAGGTTCTCAATGAATTTGAATTTTTGTTCTGGAACATCTTTATGCTGCTTTGACAGCAACGCCTTCTTTACCGTCGATCCCTCAAGGGGAATTCTACCATGAGACGTGTTGATTCATCGTGAAGATCTTATTTGCGATTATTTTTAGTTGCTTCTTTTAGAAGTTGTTGAAATAAATCATGTGTTGACGTCTACGGAATAAGTGTATTCTATGTAGTAACACCATTTTTCGATTTGGATGTTCCAAATACTTTCAATGTACGGTCGCGAGTGAATCTAGTTGTGTGTATTGACTAACTGTTAATTTCGTTCGAGTTCATAATGAAGCCATTCGCTGCTTTTCGTTTCTTGGCAAAATTCTCCTCCTGGATTTCTTATTTTGTTTTATTTCTTGGGTTTCGTAAAAGCTTCTGATCGTCCCTTATTTCTAAAGATTTGGCTGGGAAGCTTTTCGCATTCGGTGCTCGGCACTTACTCGAGCTGCTGAATCGCTCTCCCGGTCCATCAATGAGATCGAACCCGTAGAAATCGCCATAACTATCATCACTTTCGTATGCAACACGGCCAACGCATCTATTTCCGATTTCGAGTAAATCTTTCAAAATTCTCAGTGGGACTCTTATGCGTAGAATTGTTAAATTTATTCCATATTTCTCTGCATAACAGTCCCACCGATCATTTTTCGTTAAAAGTAACATAAATTGAATCTACAAACGAAAAAAAACGATAGGATTCATTGGATATGATGGTTTCCAACGTTATTTTGGACATAAAAGCATTATTTATTACGCCAATTCTTTCCCGATAACAAAATATGTTTTAACTATAATTGCATTTTGCTCAGTTGTCTATTTTTTATAATGGAACAATTATGTGTAGAACGGCAGTATATCACTTGATATAGACTAGCTTCATATCAATGTTCGTACATCTACTTTTCACTGGAAATAATGCATCTGACGGCTCATATCAAGATTCGCTATATCAAGTGATATAGCTCGTAGTCTTAAACAATTTTGTTAGGCGTGAGCAAGTTCAAAAACCATCCTTAACGATCAGTGTAAATTAACAGTGATTGGACATACCAGATTTTTGCATTGAATAGTCAAGACTGTGTTAATAAGAGTGTTTTTTTAAATTTATTATATCAATAAAGATTTTTCATAAGGGCCTAACTGACAAACGTAAACAATGATTTCTTCCGTAAAATTCTCATCGCATAAAGGCTACCCATGTAAGCATTGACTATGAACATGACAAATCCCGAATCAAATAACTTGGCTAAGGGAACGTTCAATAATGATGTGACGCAAAAAGTGACTTTTTATAACCCCCCCCCCCCCCCCTGTCACGTATGGACCTTCAAATTTTTTTGTATGGATTGTCACGGTCTCCCAAACCCCCTCTCCCCCCTTACTGCGTGACATCATTATTGAATCTTCCCTAACCACTGAAGTAACCGGTAAATCAGTGCAGTGGACGCTGTTTTATACGTGATTGTAGTAATGTTGTAAAAATATTGATAGTTCGGTATAATTCACTGCTCTAAATTCTTTAAAATTTGGTTAAACTTTGAATCTTTAAGTTCCTGAATTTATGATTTTTATAGCAATTTGAATTTTTTTTTATTGTTATTTTACTTATACCAAACTTTTAATTTCTTAAATTTTTAAACTTAATTTTTTTTAGATATTTGTTTATTTTTATTCTCAGATTCTAAGAAAGGGGAAATGCCGGCTTTGGCGGGTTTTCTTCTATTATTATCAGTTTTTTTTAATTTGGCCAGACAATACACAGAGTGTAAATAGAAGAATATTGTGGTCGAGTTTAAAAATCTCAGAATTTTTTAGATATTTAGAGTTTTAGATTTTTATCTCTAGTAGATTTCTAGTAGATATTAAGGTATTACGATTTTTAGATTTTTAGATTTGTAAATTTCTAGTGGATGTTTAGATATTTAGCTTTTTATTTTTGAGATTCTGAGATTTTTAGAGTTAACGATATTTAGATTTTTAGATTTCTAGTAGATTTTTAGATATATAAAATTTTAGATTTTTGAATTTTAAGACTTCTAATATTTAAAAATCTACTATATTTAGATTTTTAGCTTTAAAGATTTTTAGATATTTAGATTCTTAGATTTTCAGATTTTTGGTCATGAGATTTTTAAATTTTTAAATTTTCAAGCATTCCTAGATTTTTAGATTTTTAGATTTTTAGGTTTCTAATAGATTTTTAGATATTTAGATTTTAGAATTTTTAGATTTTTAGATTTTTAGATTTAAACATTTAGTTTAGATTTTTAGATATTTAGATAAAACAAATTTTAGATTTTTCGATTGTTAGATTTTTGAATTTTAAGACTTCTAGTAGATTTTAAAATTTTCAGATTTTTAGATTTTTAGATTTTTAGATTTTAAGATTTTTAGATTTTTAGATATTTAGATATTTAGATCTTTAGAGTTTTAGATTTTCAGATTTTTAGATATTTAGATTTTTAGTTTTAGACTTTTAGATAATAGAAACTTAACTCTTAGCTTCAGGACAAAGAGTCCCTACTTAGCCCTTGCGCCACGTCATGCCGGCCAGTTCAGCGCAAGGGTGTCCCACTTAGGACCTGTGCATAAACCACGTAGACTCATTTTTGACAATCTCAGACCTCCCCCACGTAGACTTTTCTCCATACAATTTTTTGATTTTTTTTATGGAGCGTAGACTTTGGTCAAACCCCCCCAGAAAAGTAACATATCAATATGAAGAAAAATTAAAGACAGTTAAATTTTACCGATAGGCCGAATTTTAGATCCATAGACCCACATTTGAAACTTTCCCATCTTTGCATAATAATGAAAATTTTATTTGGTAATTACTTTTATTCACACTTCTGAATTTATAGTATATTTACTGGTTAAGTTTATTAATACAAACATTAGCCAAATTCCCCGTCGAATTGTGATGATCAAATTCTATAATGTTAAGTCTCATATATTTGTACACATACTCTCCCACGTCAATTTATCGACTTGAGTATTATAACACTATGGATATCCGGGTTCCGAATCGCGAATGGCATATCGGGCAGATGGCGACTTCACATCACCAAACGAGGTCGTATTATCAGTAGATCTACAAAGAGTAAGTTCTCGAAAACAAATTACAGTTGGGACCATGATTTTAAATACTTGCATTTATTTTCTAGGTCATACAACTTCCTCGACTAGATGGGTTCAAGTCCATTATTTTCTCACAGCGACTATTGGTTTTTAACGAATCATTTGCTCCGGTTGGAGCATACGCACGTTCTTTCCCAGTTTCTGCGTGTATTTGGCCCGAATCGATCACTGGTCGCACAGCAAATGACATTCTATAATAATAACGATAGGCATCAAAATCACAAAAATGTCAAAATATAATATGGGACAGTTATGCGTCCACCGGCAGTTTAGCACCCCATTGGTCCCAAGAACGCCTTGCACCTTGCAATACATTCTTGCGCTTGTTCGGTACTACACGCAAAAAAAAATCCGCAATAGAAACTACCATTTCGAGAGTTATATTAAGCGCAGACACTAACAATTCACTAACTAGAAACAAAATCTTACTCAATGTAGTAAGTTTGTCACTGAATTGGTTCTGTACAAGATTGACAATACCACATAAACATGTACATCAGATGATTGTTTTCCCATTTGATAGGTCACATGCTCAGTTTCCTATTCGTAAATTCTTCCTATATCATTAACTTAAAGAAGCAAGTATAAAAATGTGTAGGTTTCAAATTAGTTTTGTATACCACTATATTTAAGGCATCAAAGATCATCATCAAAGTCTCATCTAGAAAGATGTCCTTGAGATAGATTCCGTTAAACGTATAAACATTTTTCAACAGAGCTTATATAGGTCCTCCTTATCCTGAAACATGCTATAAGGTGGTGCTTACAATTATTTATGCCAAGACAAATAAATTAACGCTAAATGAGCCATCCGTAAGCTTGGATTTACAATTCTCAGAAGGCCTTCGAACAGTATCGCGCTACCACCATGAGGAAGAATAATGACGTGTATATACTGCCGCAGGAAACCTTTGAGCTGATGGTGATTTTCAATGATATCACATCAGATTACTGTAAATTAAGCTGATTTATAACCATATCCATATAAATATTAATATATGTGTTCGCCCTAAATGTATTGTTTCATCGCCAATGCTCAACTTAACTTATGAGCAGAACGAGGGGGAATAGTTGCTTCCTTGAGTTATTTCTTTATCCAAGTCTCTTTCTGCTGGCAATTAATCGAGGAGAGAACATATGGCTGGCTGCATGCCGTATACCGCTGGTTCACGCTGATAGATTTTCAGAAATGCTGATGATAATGATGATCATTTTTACGTTTGTGTTTTTCTACTCCTTGTATTATACTACCAGCGTCAGCATCGGTATAATTACGGTGATGGTTATAATGAAAGATAATTTACAAAGAAAAAAAATCACTCTGTATATGTTTTCATTACTCATCTTGCCGGCCTTTGTGTTCTTTTTACACATTCTCGTTAACTCGAGAAGACAGAAATGCAATACAACAATATCCCAAAAACAAATAGTTTTTCAAAAACCCGTGAGCTGTGTATAACTGTTTCAATCCGAGCTCCTTGTAAAAGTAGTAGCTACTAATAGGGAAAATAATATTTAATTACTTTAACTATCTGATGTGCTTCAGCGTGGTTATTGTTTTGAGTTCTGGTAGACTCAGCATTCTCTGTGATGAGATCTATTCCGTTTCACACTGTATATAAACATAAAGCGGATGACCTTCACGCGAAACTTCTTCCAATTTTAAATTAGAACGTAGAAAACATCCATATTGAATGAGTGCTCTGAATGTTGTGAATGTTGGATGGCTTATTGTTGTGCCTTGTCCAATATAAGAAATAAGAAGATAGAAAAAAAACATTCCCATACATTCGTTCGTTCAGAACACGACCAATAAGCCGGTGAATGGTTATAACCTGTTCTGTGCTCAATCTACTTATACTGGTTTCTTCGATTTCGTGGCATTTAGAGCATATTAGCTTACCGACGTCCTTAACATAGTATTCTAGATTCCAGAAATCTTTCGATGCCTGTTCTTATTTGAATGGGATTATGTGAGAAACGCAATATTCGTACTAGGTCCCGTTTCTTCTGTCACATTTTCGTCATTTGTTACAAAAGTCATGAAAACAAAACTTTTTTTTTTTCTTGATTATCGAGATTTTCAGCTTCGGGCTGGTTCATACCCGTCGTAGTCACTCAAACCCCACTTTTTGGGAATTTTCGTAACTTCTCCGGGGGTGGGATTCGAACTCGTGACTTTGGCGTGAGAGGTATGAAAACAAAACTTTTTAACTAAGCTTCATTGCTAATGAGGTAATCTATGATTGATGTTGAAAAGTTTGCACTTACAAATGAGCGATTCTAGGGGAATACGACGAAGCGAAACCAAGTGCGACGAATTGGCGCTTGATGACCAGGGAAATCTTAACTTTTCAAATCCAAAATGTTATTGATCGAATTTGAAATGCACGCTCCTATCTTTAACATGGTATAGATAAAGGTTGTACGGAATCAAATTTCCCCACTTTTAAATAGCTGTAAATGTTTAACCCGTTGGGTATTTTCTATTGAAATTCTGGGTGGAATTTGTTCAATGTGTATTTGTTTACGCTGTGTAAGTTTCACTAGCAGATGTGCAATCATTGCGAAGATGGAGTCAGAAGAACAGCAGCGGTGCAAAGAAATTTTGCGCACGTACCTCGAAAATCCGGATCTTTCTCATCGTGCCATCAGCAGGAAGCTGGAAATAGTACATTCTACGGTGTCTCGTGTTTTAAATCGGTACTACGAACGTTAGACCATCGATCGAAAGAAAAAAGTGGCAAAAATGGATCTCCGTATAGTGTTAAGTATCACAAGCGTAAGGGTAGTTCAAGCTTTCAAGAGGAATCCCAACAGTTCAGTTCGATGTGGCGAAGAAACTGAATCTAACCAAAACTTTCGTACAAGATGCGAAAAAACGTGAAGGACTACACACGTACAAAGTCCCAAAGGCGCCTAATTGCGCCTAAACGGCAGAATACGGTAGGTAAAACACGTGCACGGAATCTCTACTCCCAGATGTTGACGAAACCACATTGCCTCGTTATGGATGATGAGACGTATGTAAAAGCAGACTTCTGGCAACTTTCAGGGCTCCAGTTTTCACTGTTCATCATAAATTCAATGTCCCTGAGGACGTTAGAAAGCAGAAGATGTCAAAGTTTGCCAAAAATTATGTGATTTGGCAAGCAATTTGCTCGTGTGGAAAGCGGAGCACCCCATTCGTGACAATTGGAACGGTCAATGGGTAGGTGTACCTAAAGGAATGCCTCCAAAAGCGTCTACTTCCTCTTCTGAGGTCACACGATGGTCTTACGATTTTCTGGCCAGATTTAGCCTCGAAAGAAGTTTTGGAGTGGTACAAGGCTAAGGAGGTCAATTTCGTGCCGAAGCATCTCAACCCCTCGAAGGCACCGGAACTGCGGCCAAATAAAAAGTACTGGGATATCATGAAGCAGGCACTTCGGAAGCATCCTAAGGAAGTAAATCGGAGGTAGATACGAAGAAAGAATGGATTGCCACGCAAAAAAAAAGTTGGTCCAAATGTTGTACAGGACCTTATGAGTAGCGAAAAGAAGAAGGTTCGTGCATCAGGGTATACAATTGAAATTGAATGAAGCAAATATGGGAGATTATTCATAACATGTTTTATTGTACTCCCTGAGAGTTTGAAGATAAATGGTTGAACGGGCGAATTTTGCCGAATATTTGTGTGTGTCGCAATTTGATTCCGTACACCCTTTATTGTCGAAACCCGGAACTAGACACACGTGCCATTGGATTTTTCGCACGTTCTATACCGTCATCCAGGATTACTTGCAGAGCGGGGTAACGTTTGGAAGAATGATTGTTTTTCTGCAATTGGGTGAAGGTTGATTGAACAACATCAATAAACATGTTATATCAATTCACCATCTTTTCATTGAAATTTTATCATTGTTGAAAGGTCTGGTCGACTCTGCTTATCAGCTTTTCCAGAACTATTTAGATACAGACATAATTTTGATTTTACAGTAACAATCCAGTGGCTGGCAGTTGTAAATACATATATTATATTCTATTACATACATAACCTACATACATTCAATAACAAAAGAGTATGGGAGAAATACGGGGTGCCAGGCCAAGTGCAGGTTGGATGAGGGATTTGTGATTATCTGGCCCAAGTCAAGGATGACAATTATGCCTTCCTTGATGGAAATCGTCAGATCGAGGTCAGCGAAGGTCTAATTATCTTCCAACAGTCTTCAGTGAGTTTGTTAACCCTATTTTCAACAAACTACCAGCCGGAAATCCTGATATGTATTGCTCACTGTTCTTGTAATAAGAGCGTTATGAGAGCGTTTCGTTGGAAGGAGAATCTCTATCCTTTCCGTGGCTTTCGTGTAAGTGCTTCTGCTTACAGGTCCACATAACCGTTTTTGGCCCCTTCATGCAAAGGAGGATCCAGGTATGTACAGTTTGATTTTGCCATTAGGAGGCAAGTCCTGCACTGGTGGTGGCTTCATATCACATCACATCACATCACAGTTCCTTTCTATTGTTAGTGTATCATATAAGATAAAAATAGCACCTTAAAAACTACAAGGTCAGCCCAAAAACATTTAAAAATCTTTGAAGAAACGACTAAAAATGACGCTCCAAGCCTGACCACTTTTCGTGACAAAAACAAACACGTAGTCCTACATCAAAAATTTACACACTGTAAACTTGCAGAAAGTACGACTAACGGGGTATAACTAAAAAATGAGAATGATTTCAACTCTCTCATGCCAAACCACAAACGTGCACAGAAAAAGGAAATATTATGTGAATCAATGCTCTCTGTTTCCCCAACTTAATCGCAGGTTTTGTTTTGTTCCAACTTTTTCAAATTTGTTCACAATGCCGTCGAAGCAAGAAGCATTTCGCGACCGGATTGTACAGTTCTATCAAACGAACAGAAATCACGGGAAAGGTCACTGTGGACCATTTTAAAACCAAAAATGTTCCAGTTTCAACCACCTATCGTATCCTGGCATCCTCAGGAACTGCTCGTAGGAGTGGTAGTGGAAGACCCGCTAAAATAATGGACAAGAAAGAACATACATTACTCCATAGTTCTTTTAACAACAAGAATTCAATTAATCAATCTGATGCAGCAAACAAATTCAAGACTACGCAACCTTACATCTGCAAGCCGTTGAAGAAGATAGGAATAGTCTGCCACAAAAAATCAAAAGCACCAGAATACACAGAGTAACAGATATCAACTGAAAAATCCCAATGCCGCTGGATGACCCGAAATTACACCGGAAAATGGTTTCGTTTTGGATGATACTTTCCTCACGGTCGATATTAATCTGATAACATTTCTGCTGCATCTCCGAACGTGAAATATAAGTTCAAGCAGAAGGTGAATCTTTATATTTCCATGCCTGAGAGAGGAATTTCCAAACCATGGTTCAAGCCTAGTGGTTTGGTTATTTACCAAGAAGTAACGTTTGCGTTAAAAAAATGCCGATTTTTCATCGGTTTACCTTCATCCGCACTGACAAAACTACCCATACAAATGTCAAATATTCATCATGTATTGATTATTTATTTCTTAATAAAGTTTGCATTGAATTTATTTGTACCACTTCATGACAAAATATTTTAACCTAAAGTCGGACACACTGCTTCTAATGTTCTTTGAAGCGTAGTATGTTCGACGTAAAGAACAAAAGAAAATTCTATTGTCGAATGTGACTTATTCCGATTGTCAACTGGAATGAGAATATATAGATAAATGTTTATCAACTATTTGTTCACATTCTACTAATTACGTTTTACTTCTCCAAGCGGGAAGTACGTAATTAAAAGTAATGTTTTGAAAGAAATATCTTCTCACCAAACCTTCATTTCCTTCAAAACATTAACTATTATGGAGTTCATTTTAATTAGGGCCCAAAGAGCAAAAAAGTTAAAACTTGTTTTAACGTTGATCTGTCACGAATCACACGACTCCTACGATATCCAACTACACCATGTGGTAATGGATACATTCATTCACCAAGTGCTCCTTTCAATTCGCAAGAGTGATTTTAAATTCGAGAGAAATCAACGTCCAAACCCAGTGTTTACAGTTGGTTTTTATTCAGTAATCATGAATTACAAATTCAGTAATCATAAAATTCTGTAAAATTCGTTGGATTCAAATGAATAGAGTTGAACCACAACACCTTTTGTGAATCTACAGGAGAGAAAGGATGCTTGGACATACCGTACCATACGCTTCGAGTTATTCCAAGTTGAACATAACAGAAACTTTGAATATTACAAAAGTTGTATCACAATAATAATAAAATTGAACGATCTCACCGATGTCTCCGCACTGTTTCAGCACTCTATCGATCACGGCTGGTATTTCTATTTTCCCTCACTAGTGCGAACCCGCACCCTGCAGCAGTTAGAATGGCTGATACTTTTTGTCCGTTGTTTTTATGCCAAATGGTGATCTTTAACCCATAGTTTTCTTCTTTTTTGCGATGATTATTGTGAAAGCAAATGTACAATGAAACACATATTTTTCCCAGGATCTTTTTCCACTTTTACCCCAAAGGCACTTTCGAATCAGTATCACAGTTAGTTCGATATTCATTTGAGCTTTCAAACTGGCCACGGTTTCACTTGTGATCGAACAAAGCACTCCAGCGTTCCGGTGTAGACAAAGAAGATGTAACTGGCGAGCTACTCCTCGCTACGCACCGGTAAAACCGGTAAAATATTTAGAGAACATCGAATGATGAATGATAGTTCATTAGTTTACAAAGTACATTTATAGAATAAATACAAATGTTCAAGTATATATTCATACGAATTATCGAAAACTTGCAATTCTTTTATAGATATCTATAAATTGAAAAAAAAAATTAACAGGTCATTCAGTAGAAATTTTATTCCACCGAATTAAACCGTAAATTTCTTTACCGAACATCAAAACTAGGATTGGGTGTGTTAACAAAAGTTTAACTGTTTTAAATGCTATTAGAAAAGCTTGAAACTACAATTGAAAAACAAGGAAAATTTTATTCAACAGTTCGCTTGATCATTTTTAAAACAACAGAAAATTTAAAACTAAACACTTCTCGACCTATTGCTAGTAAACACGAGCAAATACCTTTGAAATTCACTAGAAAAAGCATAATCTTTGACATCCTTTGAAGAAGTCTGTAAGTCGATGATGAAATAGAACTATCTGTTTAAGAATAATCTTTTTCAGGTGGAATTCGATCGCGTTTACTAATGACAGTTTTGAAAATGTGTTCAAGTTTTTATTTCCATCAATTTTTTAAAAGTGATCAAGTGAAATGTTAATTAAAATTTTACTAGTTTTTCAATTACAATCGTTCTACTAATACGAGCGTTTTAGTGTTTTTAATAAGCTGTTTTTTTTAAGTAAAATAAAAAAATACATTCTAAGCATAACTGTTTCCACTAACGGCATTCATAAGCCCTCACAAATCAACAAAAACTGAGCTTCGGCGTAATTCTTAGAGCCAGCTCAATATCCCTGAAAATATCGAATGCTAATTTTATTGCACGAGAACTTGACATTTAATTTACTCAACTAAAGATATTAATCTGATCTTGTCTACCTTATGGTGAGACTGGCTCTTTCTACATACTTAGTTCATGTACCGTATTATGAGTTTTGACCCAAACAAGTCTGGATGTGATCCTGGATACTGGATATCGACACTATGTTCGAATTGCATTGTTCCAAGAAAGAAAAAGTCCACATCTTCCTGAACTTGTGGAAAAATCCTACTCAATTGTAAATTAGAAAAAAAATTAGTAATTTCCATTTAATTCCAACTACATTTGCTTATCTTCGATAGATACGCGTATTTCGTCTACAATGTGCAGACTTCTTCGGTGTCTCGTACTAATAACTCGATAGTACGAGACACTGAAGAAGTCTGCACATTGTAGACGAAATACGCGTATCTGTCGAAGGTAAGCAAAGGTAGTTGGAATTAAATGGAGATTACTAATTTTTCTTCTAATTTATAGTTACAAGTATTCCACCTAACAGCTCAAACCCTCTAGGGTTCTACTCAATTGGTTGAAATCCTACTCAAAATGGTTTGCATTACCGTCGATCTTCGTCTCATGTGGACTTCAGGACGATTAATAATATGAATCGAACTATCCGACCGATTTCGCGTTTGCGAGAATACATGGTGATCAGAATAACGGACACCCGGAGAAACTTGCACACCAAACACTGGTGAATCTCCTGTACTCCTCCAAGCTCTTGATCAAACGTCCATCATACGATATATATACCCTTAATTGTAAGAAGAATAAGATGTAAAACATGTAGGAACTTACATGCATCATCTCTGTGTTTGATTCTCATACACTTCAATACTTCTATTCTAAATTGCTCTCATATGAGCATGATCAAGTTTCAAAATGTAGCGCTACTGCTTACAGGTACAACTAAGCACATAACGGAATAATGTGTAGCAGCTGAGTTCAACATTGATAAGCAAATTTATTCTCCATATTATAATTCCTAACTAGAACGTTTAAACGAAACACTTTTCCATCGGCTTTGCAGACACTTTTTAAACTGAATTTTTGCACACAATCTTCGGATTCCTAATACTTTGGTATTATTGCGAACACCCATTCTTTATGCCCCCAGTTTGTTGAATGTGGTGTAGAATTTAATTGGTGTTGATTGATACTTGCTCTTATTCACACAAGCAGAACAAACCGTTGTTCTGTATGTTATACATACCTAACAGAGATGATTTGATCACAGATGAGCAGTGTGATGTTTAGATCCGACTAACGATTTCAGAATATAACTCATCGCGTTTCTGGACTCTGGACTGACCGCGGATTATGCTGAGTCACTTGTTTCGTTCAAAATACCTTCAGGCATTTGTCTTGAGAATTCCCGAAATAATGTTGCTTACTCACGGTACCAACAAATGCTCAAACTTTTTGTTTTCTTCTCACAACACCCACTTTTCTAGCACTTAATCAACAAGCTTAAAACAGACCAAGAACTATCGAATAAAATAAGCATGTATTTTTCATGTGTTTGTCACAAGGCCCAGCTAGAAACTATGACGATGATGTTACAGAAACGAGTCGTAAATTGAATTAACCAAACAGTTCAAAAGTACAGAAAGGAAAAGGCCACTCTGCAGGAAGGAAAATAATAAATACAAATAAAAACGGACCACTCGACCAAAACAGCGAATCGCGAGAAAACTAACGCAGTAGTAGTTAATAGTAGTAAATTGTAACAGACATTCACGCAAACAAGCAACGCGAAAAACCGACGCTGTCGCGAGTACGCGTGAGGCGAGAATGAAAAATTCCGGTGCAGACGGAAATGCGACCGAACTGATCGAGAATCCAAGCAGCACTGACTTGTGGCGGCGACGGTTGGTTGGTGGAGCGAATGGCTGTTTGCAGAACGCGCATTGGCATAGGATGCATTGCGCGATATCTGGTCGAGAGGAGGTCGCCACGAGTGGCACGTGAAGAAGGAAACGGAACGCACGAGCTACAGAACTACTGTCGACGGTTCTCGATGAGTTGATGCAGCATGTGCTTGTAGCTCTAATATGCCATGGGAGGGTTAGGCTGGATACACCGTTAGACCGATGAAAACTGAAATGCGACACGACTAAGCAAATGAAGGAAATGTGTAGCTGTTAAGGTGTAATTACATTTGGGCAATAACAATCAACAGGCACCGCCAGTCTCGTGTGACTTGTGCTCGCGAATCAGCTGCATTACGTCGCTTTAACGAGAATCCACATTCGCACCTCGTGTTGTCTCAGTGTAAACTTGTCTTCCTTATGACTTCTACCTTGTGTAGAAAAATCGTCAGTCTAAATAAAACGTTAAACGGCGCAAAGTTTTTCGTCTTTTTTTAATACAAAGCAGATCACTCCAACTATGCACGCACTGAACGTAGTGTGCTGTGTCATACAAAAGGAGATCAAATGGTGACATACAGTCACCGCCAGAAAAAAGTGCCCACTTACCCCAGTTTCTCCTTTGTGTGCAGCAAACTGTTAAATAAGTGAAATATTCTAAGTTTTGTTGTTTTGATGGAATATTTATTATGTTCTTTTCTTGTCTGGTACAAAAAAAAACACTCGTCCTGCAAATTCATTTTTTTTTTCAAGAAAGATCAAACTATAGTAGAAATTATGCATGTCAAAATAAAGTGCCCACTTCTTATTTTCTTTTAAAAAAAAACAAGTTTGTAGATCCAGTCAGTTGAGTAATCAGTAGTTCATGTGTCCTCCCCTGGCCTTCAACAGTTTTTGCAAACGTTCCACCAGATTCTACAGGTGTTGTGGGTCAAGATCTTCCCAGGCGTTCTCAAGAGCATGAAAATAGTTATGTTTGTTGGTAACTCCTGTCTTATCAACTCGTGAATCCAAGATGGCCCACAGATTCTCTATTGAGTTCAAATCTGGACTCTGTGGGGGCCTTTCCATAGGTTTAATACGGCAGGAACGGCAGAATGCCTTTGACTTATTCGCGGTATGTTTTGGGTCATTATCTTGCTGGAACACAAATTTGTTTGCCCAGTTTTAACCAACGAAACCTCCATATTCTAAATATGATATTTGAGGAAAAAATTGTTCTACGCAGACCGTCAAATCTCATATTTTACGGAGTTGTTGAACTTTTTTTTTTGGTACATGGTAGTCTTAAATTGGCTGTAACTCAAAATGATGTTATATAGCAAGATTCTATTTAGACTGCCGATGCCAAACAATTGGCGTAACCGTAGCAGAGATGACTATCTGGTAACTCTTCTGAAAAAAAAATATAGCTGTTTTCCGGAAGCCGTGTGGTACTGTTTTGAAAACATTTGAGCTATTACATTCTTCTCCTCGGACACCAAGCAGCGCGGTAATCAAGTGTGCTGTGCGTCATGTGCACAGACATTACCACGGTTGGTTTGAATTCAGGCACAACATGTTGCATTCAAATTTAAAAAAAAAACTAAGCAAGATAGAAAGTTTGTGTCAAGGAGAGAGATGTAGAACACGTTTAAAGCCATATTTTTGATCTATCAACCAATGCTGTTTTTTTCTAAAAACATGAAAAAAACCTTAAAAAATGAGAAGTTTAAAACATTGTTATCCTTAAGACACTAAATTACAACAACTCAACATTTAAATGAAAATTTTAAGTAGATAACTTTCTTAGCTTTCGAATGAAGGAAATATATTCTTGCTAAATATCATATTGAGTTACAGCCAATTTAGGACTAACACGTACCAAAAAAAAAAATCAATAACTCCGTAAACTATGAGCTTTCTCCATATGCGTATAACATTTTTTTTTTTTCAAATATCATCCCCTATCGCCCCTGAATTTTTTTGCACTAAGGAACCGAACCCTCCACCATGCTTAACTGTGCCCTGGATATATCGATGTGCCTCTTCAGGTCTACGCCATACATGAGCTCGTTTTTTTTGGCGTTAAACAACTTGAATTTGGACTCATCAGTCCACAAAACAGTCTTCCAATATTCTAAAGGTTTATCAGCATGTTCCCGAGCAAATTTAAGTCGTTTCGCTTTGTTGACTTTGCTAATAAAAGGCAACTTCTTCCAAACCTGCTCTTCATTCCGCGTTCAGCGATCCTTCTGCGTAGAGTACTGTCCGAGATCGGTTGTTGAATCACTTCCTTGATCTCCCTGAGGGTAACCTTTGGATTTTTCTTAATTTTTCGAATGATTCTCGCATTTGTTCGGGAATCTGTTCTACGTTTCCTTCCCCTTCCTGCACGCTTAGACCAGAGTACCGAAAATTCGGTAAAAAATACCGATAACCGCACAAAAGTGCACATACTGAAATTATCGGTAAACATGGATTACTTAAATTTCGGTACTGTTGGTGACAAGCGAAAAACGTTAATAATTAACTATTTGCAATCGTTTATTTTTACCGAAAATTAAGTTTTCTTTTTCTGTTTTGGGTTTTTGGCATGCTATAATAAAAATGTTTAAAGCAAGGTTGTAAGATCTATTTTTTCGGATTTATTCCCCACTAAACGGATCAGAAAAATGTGAACAGGCTTTAATTAGGTATTTTATTTCCAAGTATTTTTATTCCAAGTAGACATGGCTGCTTGCTGACCACAAAATATGATTTTTCTATGTAAATACACATAATACTCTCCCTGTTTTGGTGCAGTTGCCAGACAAATAATGTAAGGGTATTCTCCTGGTGGTAGAGCATTGGATCAACCTTCGACAGCCTGAAGGTTATATAGAATAAATTAGTATGTGTATATGAATCAAGTGCAATTCATTTCAATTTTTGAGATTCGTCGTATGATTTACATACAAATTGAATAATTAACTTACCTTCCAGTTTTATCCTTGTATCCGCATCGATTAATCATGTCAATTCCTCCATATTTCCAGTGATCTACAATTGAATAATAAAAAAATATATTTCATTGGAATGAGGTAAATATTTCAATTCTGTATAAATTTGCGAAGCCGTTTCTTCGTCTGTAAACAAACTTTCCAATCGTCAATTTTTCATGAATTACAGCTCAGTTCCTCTATAGAATTTTGCTGTTAGTGTCCTGAATTGAACTATAGCCCGCAACTATTGGCTAGCAATCGACTATGGGAATGTTTATTTACAAGCACAGAACCGCCTTTACAAATTTCTCCGGAATTTTCATTATCCGCTTATGGTAAATATTTCTACTCACCCTTCGGGTTGGCTGTCACAAATCTCAGTCTCTACAGCTGGTTTCTTTCTTTATTTTAAAACAAAATTCGAAACTATTTAGCCTGAAGGTGAGGAGGTGGTACAATTGCAATAAGTCATAAACTTCGCAATGGCGGTAGTGTTGATGCTCAGATGCAGCACAGTGATAAAATTTTAAACCAAATTTAGGTAAAAAAATACGTAAACATTTTAAAATCCACTTTACTTAATAAATAAGTAAAATTTATCGAAATCAGTCGTTAAATTTTACCGAAATTTTAGGTTTTACTACCAAAACCTAATTTTCGGTAAAATTGAAACGTAATTTTCGGTAATCTTATCTTAGCGTGTGGGCGATCAGCTACACAGAGACGAATTTGATAGTAAATTTACCATTATTGGGGGTTAGGATGACTATTGCAGTATAGTGATTTTAAACCGACTATGATCATGGTCAAAACGACCATTAAAAATAGTTGATCGAACATATGCCATAATGTCGGAATAGTCCTTGTTACCATGATTATAGTCAAAAATGCCATGAACGTGGTAAATTCCACCATTTTCATGGTTATTGTACCCATTATATGCAATAGGCAATAGTTTTACCTGCCACCGTATTATCCATGGTTATTTAGATAACTCGCACTGAATCTTTCTGACCGACAACTGAAATCCGTAAGAAGATCAACAAACACTTGGAAACGTCAAAAAAATTGAATACGAGGGGCGTTTGGATGTAAAAATTACATACACATAATATATTTGCAATTGGGCACTTTATTATGACACACCAAATTTACACCACGTATTGTTCAAAAAATAATTTTGCAATAATGTGTATTATCCATTGCAAAAATACACATGCTTCTTTAAAATAACAATATTATCATGCTTAAAAAATATATGAATACGATAAAATGAGTTTTTCAATGACTGTTCATGAGAAAAGTGGGCACTTTATTTTGGCGGTGACTGTAGTTCATTTTAACGTGGAAGACAAAACGGGCAGGTGTATACTTTTTCGGTCCTAATTAAGCCTCAGCACTGCAACATCCTCAGATTTTTTTTCTCAATTTTTTTTAGAGATTTTCAACCTCGGGCTAGTGTTTTTCTCGTATTCACTTATACCTGTGACCTCGCCTGTGACAGGCATACAACGTACAGCGTTGTACGAACTGTCAAATACTTTAATCCAGTACAGAAAAACACGTACTAGACTAAAGGAGTACAACGCTGTACGTTGTATGTCTGTCCCAGGCATAATACGTCAGAAAAAAATACGAATATTGCATTTGAGTCATAATGACCCCAATTTGAACCAACGTTTTCTTTATGTTTAATCGAAATGAACGTTGATGCACAAAATTTAGGAATATAGAATATGGTTCGCTTATAAACGGTGCCGTTTATCGTGTACATAAGGACTGTATCGATAAGTATGAGTGCACCTAAAAATTGATGTATTTAAATATGTTTTATTTATTTTGCAACTCAAATTCATTCACATTTTTCATTGACCATAAAAAACCCATTACATCAGTATTTATTTAATTTTTCGTCAATCTGGCCAGCTCTCACACCTTTTTCTTGATGTTCCTCATGAGGTTTTGCACAACCGTTTCGTCGATGGTTTTGCTTACGTTTACCCAGTCAATTTTGAATTTGATGATGTAATCTGCTCCTCTAGCCTTCTTCCGCAGCTTTCCTTTCATCAAAGCCCAAAATTTCTTAATGGGCCTGATTTGCGGACAATTTGGAGGATTCATCGCCTTTTACACAAATTGAACATTGTTCTCTTCGTACCAGTTCAACGTGGCACGCACATGTAGGCAAGATGCCAAATCAGGCAAAACAGTGTCGAACTTTTGTATTTTCGGATTAGTGGCAGAATTCGTTTCTGCAGGCATTCCTTCTGGTACATTTCGGCATTCATATTTGCGGTAGTGAAAAAAGGTGTCGATTTCATACCGCAATGGCAAATGGCTTATGCCTGGGACAGACATACAACGTACAGCGTTGTACGAACTGTCAAATACTTTAATCCAGTACTCAAATACAGGTACTAGACTAAAGGAGTACAACGCTGTACGTTGTATGTCTGTACAAGGTTTTACCAAACCAACACCTTTTTCCAAATTTTTCGCAAAAAAAAGTTTCTCCGAATTAGAAATATCCGTTCCACGCTTCACGGTGTAAGACTGTGCCCTTGGAAGTGTCCTGTAGTCCAATTTGACGTACGTCTCATCATCCATGATAATGCACATGTCATTTTTGCTCAAAACGTCGTCGTATAGCTTCCAAGCCCGAGTTTTCACGGAATCCGCCTGAATTTGGCTGCGTTTCGAACATTTTTGTTTTTGGTACGTCTTCAAGATATTTCGCTCCTTTGCGCGTTGAACCATACCAATCTTCGTTCCACACTTTTTTGCGCAATCTCTGATGGATACCACCTTTCTTCCATTAAAAACTTTGCAAATTTATTTGTCCAAATTTGGGTTTAACGCACCTGTTTTTTCACCACGACCGGGTAAGTCCTTCAATGTGTTATGTATTACAAACCGGTTGATCGCATTTTGGACCGCACAGACACCAACATCTTCTTCTTTTCCTAATTTTCTTAGCGACAATCCCTTTTCAGTGCACTACTTGGTCACAATCGATTTTCGCTTTTCTTCCGTTAGACATCGCATTATTCCGCTTGAAGTAAAACTTTAACTTCTAATGAAGGTTTTCGTTGGTTTAAAAGGCAAGCAACACATTGACACTAAACAGCTGTCAAAATAAGTCATAGTCTTTTTCAAACAGAACCTCAAAGGTGTACTCATAATTAACGATGCAGCCCTTAATGTATTCATGAGTTATTGTTAGAGCAATACAAAATGTTAAATAGAAAAAAATCACCAATGCAAATAATCCAAAAACCTGAAATATTCAGGGAATAAAATACAATGTAAAATCTTGGTTAAGGTATTATTATTTCACTGTATATCTTTATCAAATCCAAAAGCCCGAACTTTCTTCATAATTCCACGCATAAGATTCTGTACAACGCTTGAACCGATATTTTTTTCCGCTTTCAACCATGACTTCAACATTTCCTGTTCTGTAGTGACAACTTTAGGATGCTTACGAAGTTCGTGCTTCATTATCACCCAATATTTTTCAGTTGGCCGCAACTCTGGAGAGTTTAGGGGATTAGGACTGACACCAAAACTGACAAAACTGACACTGTTGTGACCTTACCGTAGGCGTTGTAATCGTTAATTCCACCTGCACGATCTTCTGCTCCTCACAACTGACGGTTCAGTTGTGCCCCAGTTTCTCCTATTTCCTTGCAGGCACAACGGCGACGATAATGGCTACAACGGCGACGACGACGGTGACGATATCATTCAGGTAAGCAATCAGACAGGTAAGTACACTACTTTTACACTTAAACTACACTTTATTCAGTTCAAACACCTTTATTCTTTTACTACACAAGGTCTACAATACGTTCTTTATTCAACTATTTCATATTAAATATTTATTTCTGGTCGATCTTAATGTTACGAACGTTGGACTTGAACTAACTACAAAAACGATTCCCTTTCTTCATATAGGTTCGTAAACAACATAAAACATAGAAAAAAAAAAGGGGGCAAGAAATTTTCAGTGTCGAGTGAGGTTTGCATCTCATTTCCTGATTGACGTTTGAGTCGACCTATATCTCATCCCTTCTTCTCATTCTCCTCATTCTCTTTCTCACCTTGCTCACTCAGATTTAGCTGTCAACATAGCCGGTCACCTAAATTTGTTTACACAATTTACAATATTTTCGCACGTGTCTTGGATCGTCGAGAACATAAAACATCAAATATTGGCGGATAAATATCGTAAATCAATTACCAAGCTACATAAACTAACACAAATCTTTACATTTTAGGTGTTGCTGGTTCCGGGTTTTCTCTGTTGGCTGGTTAATGTTTGTTTGCATCAAATTCCCGTCGAAAGGTAGTGGATAGATTCTCGACACAGAGCGGGTGTACGTTCCTGACGTTGTTTTGACGGTAACGACGCGGACTATTTGATCTTCTCCTGGGTGAACGGATAGGATTCTTGCTAGTGGCCAGGAGGATGGTGATTTTGTGTCGTCTTGTACCAGAACTAGTTGGCCAACGGAGATCTCGACCGGTGCTGAAGACTTTTTCCGCTGACTGTTGAGCTCCGTTAGATACTCTTTCTTCCATCGGATCCAGTGTTGTTGAACGAGCTGCTGCAGTTGCTGGTAATGTTTCAACCGATTTACTGGAACATTCGTGTAATCCGGATCTGGGAGTGCTGCGAACGACGATCCGGTTAAAAAATGACCTGGGGTAAGGACATCCAGTTCGTCGGGATCTTCGGATAACGGCGTAAGCGGACGGGTGTTCATGTTGGCTTCTACTTGAGCGAGGACCGTGGCATAATTTTCGTAGGAGAGCCGTGCATTTCCGAGGGTCTTCGATAGTGACGTCTTTGCAGTTTTAACAGCGGCTTCCCATAAACCACCAAAGTTAGGCGACCTTGGAGGTATGAAAGTCCACTTGATACCCTTCTTGCTACATTCGTCGATGATTTTCTGCTGTTGGTGGGGGTCGTTGAAGGTGGTGTACATAGCTGCTAGCGCGTTGTTTGCTCCTTGAAAATTGGTCCCATTGTCAGAGTGCATCTCAACAGGCAGGCCGCGACGAGCAATAAAGCGGCGTAAGGCAGCAATGAACGCTTCTGTGGAGAGATCGCATACCAACTCCAAATGGACTGCTTTCGTGACGAAGCAGATAAATACGGCGATGAAGGCTTTCTGTGGTGCGGCACGACGATGGATTGGTTTCATACAGACGGGGCCACAATAGTCTACACCAGTGATTGAGAATGGTCTGCTGGGTGCAGTACGGGTCTTCGGAAGTTGGCCGATGGGTTGGGCAATAGGGACAGGGCGGTGCCGGAAACAGTTGTGACACTTGCGACACACTGCATTGACGAGATCTTTGCCACGTAGAGGCCAGAATTCTTGCCGCATAGAAGCCAGTGTCATTCGGGGACCAGAATGCAATGAGAGGGTATGGAAATGCTCTGCAATCAACCTAGTGAACGGATGCTTGCTGGGGAGGATCATAGGGTGCTTTGTTTGGTAGTCTTCTTGAGTCAGTTGGAGCCGGCCACCAACACGAAGGATGCCCTTTTTGTCGATTCCGAGACGCAGATTTCGCAAAGTGGACTTCGTCGAGATGGGTTGGTTCTTTTTCAACGCCTTGATTTCTTCAGAGAAAGCTTGATACTGCACATTCTTGACTAGTGTTTCCTTGGCAGACTGCAACTCCGATACCGAGAGGAAAGGCTCTTGTTGATTCGTTTTCGAGCGACAACGGTGGATAAAGCGAAGCATATACGCTGTTACCCGGACTAGTTTCCAAAAGGACGAATAGCGCTCGTACAGGGAAACTTCTGGGGTGGTTATGTTCGCCGTTAGCACATTCGATCTTTTCTCTAACACGTCATCAGATACTGGTTCCAAATTTTGTTGTTTCGGCCAGTCTTCTTCGAGGTTGAGAAGCCATGCTGGGCCAGAACGCCAAGCAGGATTTGCGACGAAGTCTTGAGGGAGCATGCCACGAGAGACGTAGTCAGCGGGATTGTCCACTCCCTTCACGTGATACCAACGGTGCCCATGTGTCAGTTGCTGAATTTCGGAGGTGCGATTGCCGATGAACGTTTGCCAGGTGTTTGGTGGTGCTCGTATCCAGTGAAGAGTTACTGTTGAGTCTGACCAGAGCCAGCAAGGAACTCCCTCCATACCCAGCGCTGCCGAGATCCGAGCGTAGAGTTTTGCTCCCAAGAGTGCAGCACAGAGCTCCAATCGCGGCAAGCTGACGCGCTTGAGTGGTGCCACGCGAGATTTCGATGAGATGAGCTCAATTTTAGTTAAACCGTCCTTGCTGGTGGATCGAGCATAAATACAAGCACCGTATCCAACCTCAGAAGCATCACAGAACACGTGAAACTGGATTTCAATGGGATCGGGCACAAAAAGGTATCGAGGAGTCTTGAATGATTGCAGTGAAGGCAACTGCTCGTAGAATTCCTGCCATTTGACGCAAATATCTTCCGGAACTGGATCGTCCCAATCGACTGTGGTCAACCAGAGATGTTGCATCCGAATTTTTGCCCAAGCTACCACTGGAGAGATCAGACCAAGAGGGTCGAATAGTTGTGCAATCGCAGAAAATATCTTGCGTTTGGTCCATTGCTCGTCGATCTTCAGTTCCCGCACCTCAATTCCGAACTGGTCTGGTTCCATCTTCCAATTGACTCCAAGAGTTTTGATTTTTCGTTCCGGATCGAAATGCAATGTCAATGGCTGCCTGTTCGTTTCATTTGATTGATCGTCTAAAACTTCTGGTCGGTTTGAATTCCATTTCCGTAGTGGTAGTCCACCTTCAGCCATGAGAGCTTGAACATCTTTTCGAAGTTGCCGAGCTTGTTCCACCGAATTCGCACCAGAGATGAAGTCGTCCATATAGAAGTCTCCCGATACCTTTGAAGCGGCGAGTTCGTATCGGTGGCCAACGTCTTCTGCCAGTTTCTGCAGCACTCGAGTAGCCAAGAAGGATGACGGAGTGAGGCCGTAAGTTACTGTTTGCAGTTCGTAGATTTGGATGGGTCCAGAAGAATCGAAACGCCAGACGATTCTTTGGAGAGGAGTGTCGCTTGGATGAACACGGATTTGCCTGTACATTTTTTCAACATCGGCTACCAGCGCGATGAAATGCTTCCGAAATCGTACCATAATATCCAGCAGTTCGTCTTGTATGACCGGCCCCGTGAGTAGCACGTCATTCAGCGAGTGGTTTGTGGATGTTTTCGTCGAACCATCGAAAACTACACGCAGCTTCGTGGTAGTGCTTGATTCCTTGAAGACAGGATGATGTGGAAGATAATAAACAGTGCGTTTCTCTCCCTCGATGTCGTCAGCCGTGCCAATGAGCTTCATGTGTCCCAAATCCAAGTATTCCTGCATGAACTCGCTGTAGCGCCTTCGAAGGTCTGCATCCCGCCCGAACCGCCTTTCCAATTGTTGCAATCGCCGCATTGCTGTATTTTTGGAATCACCAATCAGTCCATCGAACCCGATTCGCTTCGGATATTGAACCACGTATCTTCCTGTTTCATCCCGGGAAACCGTTTGTTGAAAATGAGATTCGCAATCTACTTCTTCTTGTGACCTTGGTTTCCTTTCTGTTAGCTCCTCGATATTCCAAAATCTTTCGATGCTTTTGTCTAACACTTCAGTCACCGCGAGGTGGCAACTAACCCTCGATTCAGTACCGTTCCATTCCGATTCACCTGCGGCTACCCATCCGAACACCGTATTGACGAACACTGGCAGTGTGCCGTCGAATTTCCGTATCTGTAGCCGGCCACCGTCGAGAAGGTGGAAGTCGTAGAAGAACTGGGAGCCTAGGACAATGTCAATCGTACCGGAGAGGAAGAATTCTGGATCTGCGAGTTGCATTTCCGACGGAGGCTTCCAGTTTGCCAACGGGAGAGAAGTACATGGCTGATCATCGGTGATCTGCCCCATTACCAAGAAGTTCATGGGCATTGCGAAGTCCATAATACGGGAACTGATCATTGTCGATACTTCGTAAGCAATTTGTCTCCGTGATCGTCCTATTCCATTGATTTCAACCTTCGTATCACTGCGTGGTAAGTTTAGTAGTTGACAGAGACGTTCTGTCATTAGGTTGGCCTGCGATCCTGAATCCAAAATCGCCCTTGCGAGATGAGTTCTTCCCCATTTGTCCTTGACCTTCAATACGACCGTCAGCAAAAAGACATGCGAATTATGATCTCCTGTCACCACGTTGGAACAAATACTTGGGACTGAACTAGAAAGAGAATTACCAGAGTCCAGTGCACCACCAGGAACGGGGGCGGTGTCAGGAAGAAGAGCCAAGTCAGATGTAGCAATGGAAGAGGAACCAGAACCAGGGAAACCGGGATGTAGAAGAGTGTGATGCTTTTTGGAGCAAGTTCTGCAACGAAACTTGGAGGGACAATCGCGCGCCAAGTGATTTCGCCCCAAGCAATTGCTGCAAAGCCGTTTGGAATTTGTATACTGCAGCCGTTCGTCCACAGGCAGTCCGTTGAATGTTGGACATCGCGAAATGTAGTGTTGTTCGTTGCAAACCATGCAATTGGGAATGAACCCTTCAGAAGCCGCGTTGACCGAAACCTTCACCGCATGAGATTTGAAAGTATTAGTGGATGATGGGGCACTTGAAGTCGCTAATTGTTGGTCCACCGAAACCGCATCCAACACCCGAGTCTGCTTCTTCAGAAACTCGATCAGAACAGTAAAGGAAGGCTCTTCTACGCCTGATGCATGCTCCTCCCAATGCTTTTGGCTGACGTCATCAAGCTTCGATACCACCAGGTGTGTTAACATCGCTCCCCATCCACACGTCCGTTCTCCTAGCTGGTCCAAAATTTTTGTGTTCCGTTCGAAGCAATCGATGAGTTCGTGGATACCAGTCGCCGACTCCTTTCGTATCTTGGGGTACTCGAACAGCGCGTTTAGATGCCGCTTCATCAGAAGATATTTATTCGAAAACCGCGCTACCAACCCGTCCCAAGCAACCCTGTAATTTGCATCGCTCATAGGAAAAGAATCGACCAGTTTAAGAGCATCACCCTTCAAAGAGGCCCGAAGATAGTGAAACTTCTGAATATTGCTAAGTTCAGGAGAAGAATCAATTAGGGCCTTGAAAGTGTCATGGAACGCAAGCCATTTTTCGTACTGGCCATCAAATTCTGGCAGATTGATTTGCGGAAGACGTACATACGTGTGTACATTTGTTGTATCACCTGCTAAAGCAGGGAGAGAAACGTTCTGGCTATTGGCATGTGATATTTCCCGTGGCAACTTGGCTTCCAACCCTGCCCTTACCTGAAAATACTTCTCCTCGAACTCTGCTCTCACTTGTCGATGTTGCTCGTTTTGCTCCTGATATTCGTCGGCACTCTCAATCTCGGTTTGGATCTCCTCGAAATCATCCCATTTCGCTTCGAGTTTTTCCAAACGGACCTTGATCTGGAATTCGTTTGGTGCTTCTGTGTTCTGCATGAACGCCTCTGTGCGGTTAAGAAAGTCGACGATGCTGTCTCGAATGTGAATCTTCGGCTTGAGTTTCTTTCCTCCCATGATGTCAAGCCAATCGTTGATCGCAGCAGTAATTCAGATGGACAAGTAAGTAGGTGGACACTGCAAGACACAAAGCGAAGCACCTCCTGCGGAAGAAATATAGTGGGTTGGACAGGTACTCACCATGTGAACCTGTCAAACAGGCCTTGTATTTCTATAATTTCTCCGCAAACAGCAAATATGACCTTAATCTCCCGTAGCAAAAACACCAACGACACACCAACGAGTCCAAACGACCATGCAAGGCGAAGGTTCTGCAAATAATATACACCAGCAAAGCACCTTTCACACTATACGGTGGGTTGTCGGACAGGTACTCACCTTGTGAGCCTGTTCAACAGGCCTTGTATAGTAATTTAATCTGGAAACTGCTCTCTACTCAATCCAAAGAAGACTCACTCGTAGTAAGGACTAGGGTAATGCAGGGCTCAGCACTCAAATGAATCAATACGAACCAATTTCAAAGGCTTTATTCGACGCACAAAAATTCTGCTTCGGTCCGTTACTCCAGGAACACCAATTGACTCGACAGATGAACTTCGTACCACGCCTTCCCTCGTCAGGGAGCGATAGACCACCAAGTCCAGAAGCGTAGAAGTGTAGCAGCAGTACCGAGAAATGGGACAAAAATTCGACCAGGTAGGGATGAAAGTAGAAAATTGAATGTTGGACAGTTACTCACCTTGTGAGCCTGTCAATCAGGCCTTGTACTTTCAATTCCAACTGGCTTTTAATTACTTCCAATGGCGCCAACCTCCAACCCAATAATTGAAGCGTGATGGCTGCTTACAATTAATCTCGAACAATCGTGGTAATTATGGCGACACCAATTGTAGTCACGATTCCTCTAGTATGGCGCGGGTCCCTTTGTCACTGATTGCGAATGATGGCCGCACCTGTGCGCCGTCGCTTCCTAGAAACGCAATCCTGGTCACGGCACCAATGTTGTGACCTTACCGTAGGCGTTGTAATCGTTAATTCCACCTGCACGATCTTCTGCTCCTCACAACTGACGGTTCAGTTGTGCCCCAGTTTCTCCTATTTCCTTGCAGGCACAACGGCGACGATAATGGCTACAACGGTGACGACGACGGTGACGATATCATTCAGGTAAGCAATCAGACAGATAAGTACACTACTTTTACACTTAAACTACACTTTATTCAGTTCAAACACCTTTATTCTTTTACTACACAAGGTCTACAATACGTTCTTTATTCAACTATTTCATATTAAATATTTATTTCTGGTCGATCTTAATGTTACGAACGTTGGACTTGAACTAACTACAAAAACGATTCCCTTTCTTCATATAGGTTCGTAAACAACATAAAACATAGAAAAAAAAAAAGGGGCAAGAAATTTTCAGTGTCGAGTGAGGTTTGCATCTCATTTCCTGATTGACGTTTGAGTCGACCTATATCTCATCCCGTCTTCTCATTCTCCTCATTCTCTTTCTCACCTTGCTCACTCAGATTTAGCTGTCAACAGACACCATTCATCTTGCACCACTCCAGAACATCCTTGGAGTAGCGACAAGAGGCTAGAGCCGGCCAAAAAATTGTAGGAACGTTGTGTGTTTTGAGAAACAGAAGCAGCCGTTTTTCAGGCATTTATTCATGTATACTTGACCATTTAAAGTTGAAGTTGTCACGAAAGGCTTGCTTCGTTTACCACGCGAACAAATCCCCTGCCAAATCATGAATTTCTTGGGGAACTTTGACACTTGCTCTTTCCTGAGAGACTCTGGAACATCGAACTTGTCTTTTGCAGTCGCATAATGGTTGCGCTTTTACGTGTGTTTCATCGTCCATGATGCAGCAGTGTGGTTTCGTCAACATTTGTGTGTACAGCTTACGCGCACGTGTTTAACTGTCCTATCCGACACGTGCCTGACCAGAAGGAAAGTCACTCTGCTACCTTGTGTTAACACTCTCAAAAACACAATTTGCCACACTTCAAACACACTCGCAACCCCATTAAATATAAATTCATATCTGGCACCACTTACACGAATCGATTGTTTGTTTTTGTTCCCCTCTCGCTTACACTAATGTAATTCAGATGATACACAAGTGGGGGCGCCGCGTGTATTAAACGTCTAAACCGTCCATGGTTGCCAATAAGCATAAATTTTCGATTGTAGTTTATGAAAACACAAAAACACCTTCTGCCACGCCAGAAACACATTCGTACACGATCAACACAAACACAGCGTGGCAGAGTTACTCACCCCCTGTGCCTGACCATTAGAGCGGTCCATCTCGAAACCGTACACAGCTTGTCTACAGATTCATGCGTGATGGCGTTCCGTAGAGTCGTAGCAAGAAGAGGTGCACCAGTAGAAGTTTATTCTGACAATGCTACGAATTTTGTCGGAGCTAGCCGTCAGTTGCCTGGAGAAATCCGAGCTATCAATGAAGAATGTGCAGCCTCTTTTACAAATACACACACTACGTGGAGATTCAACGTTCCTGCTGCACCACACATGGGAGGCCCATGAGAGAGGATGGTTAGATCTGTGAAAACGGGAATGAAGGCTAGCACCGAATCGACCCGTCACTCGAGTGACGAGGTACTGCAGACTATACTATTAGAGGTAGAAGCCGTGGTGAATACTTTTCCACTGACGTATGTTCCATTAGAATCAGCGGAGCAGGAAGCCCTCACGCCGAATCATTTTTTTGCTTTACGGGTCCGGTGGCATAACACAACCAGCTACTCTGCCAGTGGTTGGTGGATCCGCTTTGCGAAGCGGGCACATGTTTGCGCAAAGACTGGTAGATGGTTTTTGGCAAAGATGGGTTTGGGAATACCTTCCGATGCTATGCAGGAGATCTAAGTGGTTTGATTCCGTAAAGCAGATACAGCCAGGAGATATAGTCATTGTAATGGACGAAAATGACAAGAGTTCGTGGATAAAATGTCACGTGCTGGACATAATCAAAGGCAGAGGAGTTCATGTGCAGAGAGCCAAAGTCCAGACACCCGAGGGCGTATTTTCAAGACCTATGGTGAAATTGGTAGTTGTATACGTGAAGAAGGACAGCGAAGACGATCCGGAAAATGATACTACGGCAGTTGCTCACGGGAAGGGCGATGTTGCTGCACCCACCGTGCCAAATGACTGGCACTCAGTGAAGCAACTGGTCATTCCCTCGCAGTCCCGGACAAACAAGTCCAACACAGTGCAGCGTGCAGCCTTTAACAATAGAGGTGATATCAATAGGTAGCTCAGTATTGTGACAAGGGGGGGGGGGTATATAATGTCACTTTTTGCGTGACATAATTAATAGACGTTTCCAGGTGTGGTAACCTTGGATGGATTCTAGGAGGCGTATCCAGTTGGGGAAAGTAACTTGTCCACTCTCTCCAACGATCGCACAATTTCTCGTTCACCGCATCATTCCAATTGATTCCAGCTGCTTGTATGCCGTACATTAATACCTTTCCGTGCACAAGGTAGGACAACCTCCAGAACTTGGAAGCTTTGAGAATTGGCTGCTTGGGTATGATAAACTGTCACATGGATTCGTAGAATTGTAAATAAAGTTGCATATAGTATTTAATTTAGTATTGAGAAATTTAATTTAGGAGATGCATTTTTCACGTACAATACGACACCCCAAAGGCAAGAATCGTGTAGGCACACCAAAAAACGATAACAAAATACAAAATTATTAGGTAATCATGCTTATATTCTACTTCAGCTGTTATAGGCTTGGTTATGAATACTTCAACAAGCCCATGACTACCTATGCTCTAACCTTGATTGTTGTGTTTTTCATCCGTTGCGACTAGTCATACCTACCTAGACACATGCTTAAATTATACCTAGAACCAGCTATGAAAGATGACAGAGGTTCAATTGTTAGTTTCAAAGGCCTTAACTACGAATATAACCCAAGCCGTTCAAGATTATGCAATGAAGAAAAAAGTCAAATTGGACGACAGCAGTTCCGTCATCTGTAAAAATTGCCACTGCAAGTTGTATACACACGCACCTGAAGAGCCTATCGCTGGACCATCCGGAGTTTCTGCTGCCAGCAGCCAAGGTGAATAATGTTTTTAAAAATGTGTTTACATTGACAGTGCATGATACCACCTTGTCGCATACTGTGTGAAAGTATTGTAACGTCATGCTTTTCAAATTTCTAACGGCCAATTTCTTCACATCCGCTTAACTCCTAAACGGTGCTTACCCATACCCTTTATATTGATTAACTGTAGTTTTATAAGGTTGCTGTAGTTTTATAAGGGAAGGTCCATTAATTATGTCACGCAGTAAGGGGGGAGGGGGGGTTTGGGAAAACGTGACGATCCATACAAAAAAAATTGAAGGTCCATACAAAAAACGTGATAAGGGGGGGATGGGGGCATGAGCATGAGCATGAGCATGATTGACCGCCCACGGATGCAACTCCGTTATTGCCAGATCAGCTGTATTTGCACAAAGAACCAACAGATGATGTTTGGGACTAACATGCATCTTCAATGTGTAAAAACTGGTGACCCATTACAAAGCAATACCGGCGCCGGCCGTGCCCGAATGCTGGTCAAGTAGGGAATTGGAAGGAACGTGTTGACATGATACTCGCTTTGAAGGAAGCCGAGAAATCCTCTGCACTTCCACGAGAAATCACTGGGATGTTGGATAGTTGGGGGAAGGTTAGCAGCAGGGTTCGTTTTGATTAACGATACGCTGAAAATATGTAGCACTTTTCGCCAAAAGCAATGGGCCGCTCCAATGTAACTGAAAAGAGACAAGCATAACGAAAAACAAAACAAAACGAAATAGACAAAATAAAATAAAACAGGATATTAGATATTGTCTTCAAAATATGGTAGAAAAAAATTATTTGTTGCTTTGAAAACCAGCTCTCCTCGATATCCTAGATGGCCAAGTGTTGCTGGACCGCAGCTGCTGCCGTCGGCACTCGTCCACATCAACCCGTCCGTCGCCGACGTGTCGGAAACCTTCCGGTAGTAACATGATATGTGTGTCTAATACACTCTTCTTGCACTGATTCATTTACAAACTAATCCTGAACACCGAATCAAAATTCACTTTGGCACGGTTGTGGTATTTTTCTCTAAAATCTAGTTCTAGATACTGGCATATCTTCCCCCTCAATACCCGCAAACGACGACACTTTGGACCTGAGCTCGCTTGAGGGACCAACACACAACAGCGCAATTGATTGTATGCCATTTTTTAATTGAAACGCGAGTACGGCGCGATCCCACGACACGCAATACACTTCTATTTTCAGCTCACCGAAACCAATTGCACACGCACACTAGTAATCCGCGACGCAGAACAACGTGACGCTCTATATCTTTACGTTTTGATGAATCGCATCCAGGGTGGGCGAATAAAAACAAAAATCCAATCCACCATTCTCACACCAACACCACCTTGATAAGGGGGGGGGGGGGGGGGCTCATAAAAAGCCACTTTTTGCGTGACGTAATTAATGGACGTTCCCTAAGGTGCTCGACATGTTTTTTAAAATTAATTTTCAGGGTCATTACCGTCGGTAAAAGCAACCAGTTTAGAATCGATGAGAAGTGAGAATCGATGAGCGCCAAAACACTACAGGAAGTCAATGGCGCAATTACGACACCTGGAAGAAAGCGTGGCAGGCCGTCTTTAGTCGAAGAAACTTTATCACTTGTGCGTGATTTCTATACCAGTGACCTCGCCAGTGACGAAATAAGCCGCGTCTGTCCGGGAAAACGAGGCTATGTTGTTCCAAAAAATGTTGATGATAAGGTTTGTATACAACAAAGATTAATATTGTGTAATTTGAGAGAGTCTTACGCCATTTGCAAAGAGCAATATCCTACAAATAAGATAGGTTTTCCAATTTTTGCAAGTACTCGTCCTAAGTATTGCTAACTGGCAGAAGCGAGTGGTACACATACTGTTTGCGTATGTGTTTACTACCAAAATGTTAAATTATTTTTCAAAACTCTTCAAGATAGAAAGTCTCATCCAACAGATGTGAAGTCATACCAAGACTTGTTTTTTAAAGTTCTTTGTGCAAATCCTACAGAACAGTGTTGGTTGAATACGTGTGAAAATTGTCCAGGTATACAAGCTTTGGGTTCAGAAATGGTTACTATCCTGATCGATGGAGATGTGGAATCCTTACAATTTAAACAATGCACTATGGTCCAGATTACGAATTTACGAGGAAACATGCTCCCAGCGCCTAAACATGAAACTTTACAGCAAAGTGATGTTCTACAACATGGTTTGTATCACTAAGGCCCATTTTGTGATGTTAATTAAAATTATGGTGGTCCCCATTTTCACAGAAATACCAAACCAAACTTTTTTATTTGCAGAAATAGACGTTTACATTCTTGAGCAAAGTTGTAGCGCAGAAATTCATGGAATTTTCATATATAAATTTTTATGTAACTTGAAAATTGACTGATTTAGAGCCATTTTCCCTCATCAACTTAGGGTGTACCATAAAAAAATGTTTTTTTTGCCCCAACTTTTTTATTTCAATTCCCACCGTAAAATTGTGTTGAGACGAGTTTTAGAACTTATAAAGTCGCGTACTTTGGTGCACAAACTTAGCCGCTAGCTTCAACCAATCAATAGTTATTGAAGTTTTTCTTAAAATAATACGCCCTTTTCAAATGTTGATTTTCATGATTGGGGCAAACACAAAAAAAAATTAAAGACGTCATTCAAAAGTACAATTTATATTGTTTAGCATATGTGAAAACTAGAGATACGTTATTTCTGTATCTTGAGAAAATTATATTTGAATCTGGCATGGTTTAAGAAGAAAAACTTCAATAGCTATTGATTGGTTGAAGCTAGCGGCAAAATTAATATATCAAAATACACGCCTTTAAAAGCTCTACAACTCGTCTTAAAAAATTTTACGATAGAAATTTAAATAAAAAAGTTAGGACAGAAAAACTTTTTTTTATGGTACACCCTATGTTGACGAAGGAAAAGTTGCTCTAAATCGGTCAATTTTCAAGCTACAAAAAAAAATTTTTCATGTAAATTCTATGAAATTTTTTGCGCTACAAATTTGTTCAAGAATGTAAACGTCTATTTCTGCAAATAAAAAAGTTAGTTTTTGAATATCCGTGAAAATGGGGACCACCCTAATTTTAATCACTATAAAAAATGGGCCTTTGTTTTTATTTCAAGTTTCACCACAATTTTTTTTGAAAGTTAAAAATTGACCGATTTAGAGCAACTTTTCCTTCGTCAACTTAGGGTGTACCATAAAAAAAAGTTTTTCTGTCCTAACTTTTTTATTTAAATTTCTATCGTAAAATTTTTTAAGACGAGTTGTAGAGCTTTTAAAGGCGTGTATTTTGATATATTAATTTTGCCGCTAGCTTCAACCAATCAATAGCTATTGAAGTTTTTCTTCTTAAACCATGCCAGATTCAAATGTAATTTTCTCAAGATACAGAAATAACGTATCTCTAGTTTTCACATATGCTAAACAATATAAATTGAACTTTTGAATGACGTCTTTAATTTTTTTTTGTGTTTGCCCCAATCATGAAAATCAACATTTGAAAAGGGCGTATTATTTTAAGAAAAACTTCAATAACTATTGATTGGTTGAAGCTAGCGGCTAAGTTTGTGCACCAAAGTACGCGACTTTATAAGTTCTAAAACTCGTCCCAACACAATTTTACGGTGGGAATTGAAATAAAAAAGTTGGGGCAACAAAAACATTTTTTTATGGTACACCCTAAGTTGATGAGGGAAAATTGCTCTAAATCAGTCAATTTTTAAGTTACATAAAAATTTATATATGAAAATTCCATGAATTTCTGCGCTACAACTTTGCTCAAGAATGTAAACGTCTATTTCTGCAAATAAAAAAGTTAGGTTTTGTATTTCCGTGAAAATGGGGACCACCCTAATTTTAATTAACATCACAAAATGGGCCTTAGTGATACAAACCATGTTGTAGAACATCACTTTGCTGTAAAGTTTCAAGTTTAGGCGCTGGGAGCATGTTTCCTCGTAAATTCGTAATCTGGACCATAGTGCAATGGCGTCAAGCTGACCGTCACATTATAGATTTAGTAAAACTGGAAATTCTATAATTCGTAGACAGTTTTATGGAAAAGTTATCTGAATTTTTTTCCATCGGTCTATTTTCTCGCATGGTGACAATCACGGACGCCAGGAAGATGGCTCCACCTCCTGGACCCTACCTATCGCGACTCATGAATATGAGCAGGGACCAACGGCTATACACTTCCCTTCCGAAGGAAGACGTGACCAGATTTTTTTGCCTCCCAAAAACCACCGACGTCGACTGGGATTGAACACAGACCCATTGGGGCGCCAAGTAGCAGTCACGCTTACCACTACACCATCGACGCCAGCAAGTTATCTGACTTATTATCACATAATTTTATAGTTGAACTTGAAGGCGATAGAATGTATAATAATATGTGATTTTTCTGAGAACTTTTCAATTGTTGCACAAGAAGCTGTTCGATGATTTCATTGGGCAAACGCACAGTGCACTATTCACCCATTTGCTATTTATTATAAGGATGGTCTCATTTCAGATTTAAAATTTCCTAGTTTCACTGCATTCGCGGAAATTACCACGACAAACACGTAGCAGTTCGTTTAAGGAGTGTATCGAAAATAAGCTATCCACAAACTTTCTTTCAAATTATGTTGAAAACCGATATTTTATTCATACAAAAAAATTATCCTTTATTGTACGAGGTTAAACTTGAACATAATGAAGACCGGATGAAATTTAAGTTATTCCTTCACGAATTTTCGAACTTTGGATCGAATGCTCTTCATCAAGTTCCGGACAAGTGTTGCATCGCATTTTGGACGCTTGAGCCCAAATTTTTTTTGAACTCCTGTATGTTCCCAGCTGCCTTACCAGTCTTCTTGAAGACCCTCTTCACGATTGCCCAGTAACGTTCAATGGGTCGAAGCTGAGGGCAATTTGGTGGATTGATATTTTTCTCAACGAAATCTATACCCTTTTCCGCAAGCCAATTGAGAGTGGTTTTGGCATAGTGAGCTGACGCTAAATCAGACCAAAACAGTGGAGGTGTACTATGCTTCTTATATAAAGGCAACAATCTCTTCTGGAGACACTCAGATCGATAGACAAACCACAGGAACATATCGCTTGCCATACCTGTACCTTTCGACCGAATTTCTCCACTTGAATCGACCTGTCCGCATCGCTCACATCCTCCCCAACGACGGCAGTAAAGTATTGTGGACCTGGAAGGGTTTTTGAGTCCTCCTTTACATAGGTCTCATCGTCCATCAAAACGCATGCATCCGGACGCTGCAAAAGACGGGAATACAATTTCCGGGCTCTTGTTGCTGCTCGCTTCTTCTGTTCTGTACTTTGTTTCGAGATGTTCTGCTTCTTGTAGGTCTTCAGGTGGTTTCGCCTCTTGATCGCTGGATCATTCCGACACTCGTTCCTGCTTTTTTGGCCAAATCACGTATTGACATTGATTTGTTCTTCATGATTAGAGATACCACTTTCTGCTCCAGTTTCGGGTTGGAAGAACCGAGTTTTCTGTCTCTTCCTGGTAGCTCATCCAAAGAATAGTGTTACCCAAACTTAATAATGATGGTTTTAACACTCGCATGATGAATTCCAAACCGCTTCGCCAATTTTTGCATAGTAATACCCTTCTCACTTAGCCATGTGTCCAGAACCTTAATTTTCACTTCCTATTCAATACGCGACATTTTGAGAACGCAGAATTTGAACTGCACAAACAAGTAAACAAAATAAAGCTGACAGTCAAACGCACAGCATGCAGTGTTCAGAGCATAAAAAACCATCACAAATACATGCGTACAACGCAAATGTATGTGGATAGCTTATATTCGATACACTCCTTATTCGTAGTTAATTGTGTAAACTTCATCAAAAGCTAAATGACCGAGCATTGATGGCTAGGCAGCCACGAGGGCAGCCAGTACAAAAATAATATGACAGCCATCAATTTGTGTCACATGAAAAAAAAGTTTGATATAGATGCGGAGTGGATCTTTTTCGCCCCGTGTGACGGTAAAGCTCCATGTGATACTTTGGGAGGAGCCTTGAAAAGGAATGCTGCTGGAATTACAATTGCAAAATAGTTTTATAAATGGCCATTTTCCAAAATTTCCGTCCTAAAAATACATTGTGTTTTTTTCTCCGAACCAGATTAGGGAACGTCCATTAATTACGTTACGCAAAAAGTGACTTTTTATAAGAAACACCCCCCACCCCGCCGCACGTTTTTTGTATGGACCTTAAAACTTTTTTGAATGGATCATCACGTCCCCCCCCCTCCCCCCCCCCTTATTGCGTGACATAATTAATGGACCTTCCCTTATAAAGCAATGGAAAGAAAAGTAAACCGTTAGAATTATGTCTAGTAAATTTACGGCCGCAAAATGAAAATTATATTCAGCCTTATTCTGCGTGGCGTGTGAGTCGATACGACTCGCTCTCACATACGAGGTGATAATTGTCGCCTCGTGTGAGATGGCTTTCCATTTGATTTGCCTGGAGTGTCACCTCACACGAGGTGATAGTTGTCAGTCACCTTGTCAGTGTGAGTCACCTTATGTGCCACGTAGAATAAGGCTGATTATTGTCAAACGATTTTCCTTCTCGGAAGAAGCACATTCTGTGAAACTGTGAGAGCTCCTTAAGCGTGTTTTATGTCTATAACAGGGGGTGAGTAACTGTGCCACGTTGTGTTTGTGTTGATCGTGTACGAATGTTTTTCTAGGGTGGCAGAAGGTGTTTTTGTGTTTTCACAAACTACAATCGAAAATTTATGCTTATTGGCAACCATGGACGGTTAAGACGTTAAATACACGCGGCGCGCCCACTTGTGTATCATCTGAATTACATTAGTGTAAGCGAGAGAGAAACAAAAACAAACAATCGATTCGTGTAAGTGGTGCCAGATATGAATTTATATTCAATGTGGTTGCGAGTGTGTTTGAAGTGTGGCAGAGTGACTTCCCCCCTGGTCTATATTAATAAAAATATTTAAAACCCTCATCAAATAACCGAGTTTTATTTCAAAACATGAATGATTGAATTTCACGAGATTGTCTTATCAAAGTCCAAATGGAAAATCGATATGGAGTATTGTCCGTGAAAGATGCATTTCCTACATTTACTTTTTTAATGCTCAATTTGATACCCTACACACTTAGAAAATTTTACAGTATTCGGTTATTTTTTACCGAACTTTTAACAGCTGAACGTTCGGTAATCTGTTCGGTAATTAAATCAATTACCGAACGTTCGGTACTCGATTTTTTTGATGAACTGTCAAAAAATACCGTACAGTTCAGTAATGGGAGATTTGATGATCTGTCAAAAACTACCGTTCAGTCCGGTAATTTGTGTAGTCTGGTACCGAACCATTACGGTATTTTTTATTTTTTTTTATCGTTAAACACCAAAATTTGCGGATATTGTTTTATTAAACAATGCTATATTTGCTGTTATTTGTTTATTTTATTAATTAATATTTATTTATCTTAATTAAAAGCTAAAATTCAAATTAAATATTAAAACCGGTATTAAAATATTTTCAAAAAAAGAACAAGGCAATGCATGCAAAAATTTTGTTCCCGTTGTACCCTGCGTCTCGATACCCAGAATGGCACCAGTGTCCTTTTTTTAAATGCTGGTTTATATGGCGGTGCGATCCGTAAACATACCGGGAGACTTGTTCCCGCCAGTTAAAGCATATCAACACCGGAGAAACCTGTAAATAATTAGGGCTAAGGATAGTTAAATTAAATCTTACGGATAATCTCGATTCTGCACACTTAGAAAGTTTTACAGTATTTGGTAATTTTTTACCGAACTTTCAACAGCTCCGATTTACCGGATTTCGGTGAAATTTTACAGTATTCCGGTACAAAAATTACCGGAACTTGTCAAATTTTTCCGAAGTCCGTTAAGTCGGATTACCGAACTGTTCAGCTGTTGAAAGTTCGGTAAAAAATTACCGAATACTGTAAAACTTTCTAAGTGTGTGCTCCTGCAGCTGCTGGTATACCTGCTGCATCACCGTTGGTTTCGGGTTTTCTGCCACGAGATGAAAACTCTTCAAAACCACCTTTTGGAACACAACTGAACCACGAGACTTCATGTAAAATGGCCGATAGTTTGACAGTTAATAATACTTTACCGGGCTTCGGTAATTCAGAGTTCAGTTTTACGTTAAAGTCTTTGAGAAATCCATGTAGTCAGTCATGCATATGAACTCCAAATTGTACGCAATAACCTTCAATTGACGTATAACCTTCAATTAGTTTGTTTTTACCGTATGAACTGTATTTTTTTCTACCGAATACGGTACATAAAACACAACGTAACAGATCGTTCGGTAAAGTGTTACAAAATTACGGTAAAATTATTTAGGGTTACCAAAACATCGGTAATTCTTCGTGTTTACCGAAATATTTCGTCAACTTTTTTACCGAACATCAAAATCGACTTTAAGTGTGTATGCATTTTTATTAAAATTTTACGCTTCCCGGTGACAATGTATAATACCCACCAGCAATCTATAAATTCGATTAAAGTCTTTGAGAAATCCATGGAAGTCTAGAATCCAAAATTGCAATAAGTATAATATGACTATGTTACAGTCACCATAAATCAATGGAGATACATGATAGTTGAGTCGCAGAATAAAAACCCATAACTTGATAGCCTAAAAAAAAATATCGAAAATGAAAAAAACATTCTCCTCTAATGCTTTGATATATTGTGTAAAACGGTCGAAATTTTTAAGAAAAAATATAAAACCGTATAGCGCCTTCCAGTCAGACACCATGAAATTCACAAAATACAAATACAATCAATGTTTTACAATACAAAAATCCAAGTTTTCAATTCCATAATTTTTTTATTCAAAGTATGTTTAATTATCGATGGTCCGATATCCTTCAATGCTTTTCTCGGCCATCTGAGTCGCCAGGTTGCAGGGCATTGCTGCAGAAAATATGCATTCAGCCAGTATACCGAAATACAGAATGCTCTTTTTTTGTTTATCGTTGTTCTGCTGCTTTTCTATTAACATTTCTACAAAATGATATTTTAAATGATGACGGTAAGATATTTATTATGTTATCGGCAAGAATTTATCGGTCAATATTTGATGACTTTAGAACAATATTAGATTTTATGATATTCAACTTCCTTAACCAATACTTCAGATCTGTTTTCTAAAGAGCCGTTAGTTGATATAGTGACTGTGGCTGCGCTACGTTCCTTCATACGCTTGATGGCTCGCACATTGACGATGGTTCCCGGCGTTGGTAAATCGTATTCCGGATGATCTTTCAACTGGTGGGTTCTTAAAATATGATTCTGAAAAAATGCTCGATTGCATATAGAACAGACATAGTTTCTCTCTTGGTCGTGTAATGTTCTTGTGTGGACAATTAGCGACTTTTTTGATTTGTAGGATTTTCCACATATATTACAGTGGAAATTTTTGGCATCGGTGTGCGACAGTTGATGTCTTTTCATATTTTGCAAGGAAACGAACTGTCGATCGCACAATTCGCATGCATAAGGAGTCAGTCCTGTATGTTGACGAACATGAAGGTATTTTTGAGAAATATGGCGGAAACTTTTGCCACATATTTCACAGCCATACGGTTTTTCGCCCGTATGACGACTTAAGATATGGTATTTACAGGTGCCTCTGTGAAGAAATTTTTCTTTACAGTACGGACATGTGTATCTTTTATCATTGGAATGTACTCTCTTATGTTTGTTCAAATTTGCTTTAAGAGTATACTGGCGGTCACATAAGTCACATGCAAATTTTTTAACACTCTTGCCTCTTTCAAGGTGACTAGCACGGTGTCTTTTCAAAAATCTCGTCTGTATCATTTTTCCACAATCTTCACATTGACTCATAACGGGTCTTCCTTTAAACAGGGGGCTTTTACTTCTCACTTCTTCAGGTTGTTGTTGATTTAAGTTATTTTCCTCATTGAAATCCATGGCAAAACTGTTAGTTGCCTTGTTGTTATCGTTCTTGTTGAAAAAACTCTCTATTTCTTCAACATCGTTCTCCTGCACCTCATCATTGGAGTCATGCTGGGTTACAATTTCCTCGACTTCTGATGCTTCATCCAAATCTTCATGTCCATATAAATCGAGGAGATTTTTCAATACATTCTCCGATTTAAGTATCTTACGAAGAAATACAAGTGCAACATTGAGTTGTACAATACATCCATCACATATTCGCAAAGGAAAAAACGGCGACATCGGAGGTGGTATGATCAGTTTGGTAGCTTTTTCATCATGTCTTTCGGCTACATATTTGTAAACATCCATATAGCATTGAAACTTCAGTTTTGCTATGGCTGGCTGTGTTTCCACTGGATAAGGATCACTGAGTAGCTTGCTTTCCAGTGTATTTTCAAGACAAATCCTGCAGGTTTCATTCGTTATGGAAAACTCCATTGCGGGTAGTCTGAAAATAGACGTGTGATAGAGTTGAAAGTAATTGTCAGGATAAAACTGCTTACCGAACATTCCGTAAAAATTTCAAAGGCAGAAAAAAATTGGACAAATCAAACAATATTTATTTACAAACAACGTCAAAGCGAAAAAGTGAAACAAGAGTTACTCATAATTAGAGTTGTTCCGCTTTTTACGAAAATGAGTAACTTTTCCGTGTCAAATGAAAGAGAGGCTGTTTGATGACGACATTTCCGGAGCAATTTGCGATTTGGGCGTACATGCAAAATATAAACAAAATGTTTTTTCAATGCAATGCATAATTATTACATCTAAATCTTGAGTTTTGTCCATTTTGTCATGGTTGTGCTCTAAGTTTAATTATTAAATGTTGTTTTTGCAAAGGGCGTAGATTTATTTCGTAATCAAAACAATTCACTCTGCGATTTACGCCATTTTGATTGTTGACAAAGTGAAAGGCGTAATTTAAATCAAAACATAAACATGGCGTATACGCTAAGATCAGTTTACCCAAATATGGGTGAAGAATACCCATAATCGCGAAAAGTGCACATACCCATTTATTGGTACGTTACTACTTACCCATATTTGAGTATTTTTTCCCATACAAATTTACTCAAATATGGGTAAAGTCAACTTACCCATAAATGAGTATGTGCACTTTTTTGCGATTATGGGTAAACTGAGCTTAGCGGGTAGAGTAAAAGGCGATACTGACAAAAAATCAAAACAACGGCGAAAAGTAAAAGGCGATACCTACAAAATAATCAAAACAACGGCGAAAAGTGGAAGGCGAATCCTATGAAAATGTCAAACATAGGCGAATAGTACCCAAGAAACCACGAGGCTGTAATAGCGTGCATATATAGGGCATATGTATTACGTCTAGTGCATCATTGAAGTTGAATTAAAGCTGAAAAGGGCCCCACTAAGATCGAACTAATGCTATATCTTTTGTAATGTCATAAGACATTGCTATAGTAGCATTATTGCATTGGTAATGCATCACTACATTTTCAAGCTTATCTAACGCTTCATTACTTACCAACTGTTGAATTGATGCGATCTTGCATTACCGATGTTGATTTTGAGTTGAATAAATGCACTAATATAATGCTTGTGGTTACTTGGGTATAGGGCGGGCGATACCTTTATTTCCAGTACTTGTGGGGCCAGCATTGAAAATGGCGTAATCCAACATCCTAGTATTGATAGGCGAATATTAAAAATGTGCAAATTTCAATGAATAACGAACGGATTTCCATCAGCATTATATATGAATCAGAAACAAGCTTTGTTCTCTGTCTGTATGCTATATTGTATTTGAATTAATTCGTTAATTTGTAAATTACGGTTTGAAATTCTACTTGCAATATTACAATCATCATTTCCCCTTCAGGGGCTTGGCAACCCTATCCTTGTTACTAACGTTTGACAGTATGCAACATATCGCGGGCCTTATTTGAATAAGGCCCGTCTGACGTTTGTTTCTACGGGTACGAGCTATAGACACTCTAGTAATAGACCGGACAACGTGAGTCTGGCACAGTTGATGTATTCAAAACAACTGTCAAATCGTTTGGGAAATGCGAGGAAATGTTCGTTTTGGATACAACATGGCGGCACGTTGTCCGGTCTATTACTAGAGTGTCTATAGTACGAGCCCCAGTATTGTTTACAAACAATGAATCGTTTGACGTTTGGATGTTAGAGATGTTGGCTACACAGAGAAACCAAACTATCCAAAATTAAGTGATTTTCACTCAACTTGACAGCAACGTAAAACCAGTCATAATTAAGTTATTTGCAAAGTATCCAATTTTGAGTATTTCGAAAAGACTCAGTGCTGAGTGAAATGAACTGTTTGTGTAACAGTGAATCTACAGTAAAAATAATCCAAAATTGAGTTTTTTTTTTTTGGAAAATATTATTCGAGAATTTGATTTAGTGAACTTTTTTTAAGCTAAAATTCAACAAACGAAATCTAAAAATGCAAATCAAACAAAATGTATTTTATTTATTGGTACATTCTCGGGTACATTGAAACATTCCATTGGCAATTTGATCAAATTCACTAAAAGTTCATATTGAAACGAGTACTTTTCGTTTGTCATGAAACGATTTACTAGGGACATGGCATGCCGTTGACTCTAAAGAATGATAGAGGAAAGCCATGAAAGAAACTTCTGGACCTTCTGTTCAGGAAGTGACTCGTCATATCAAAGTTCCGTGATCATCTCCATGAACTTTGTTGAAATACTGGGTTTTCACTAATAAAGTTCTCCATCCCTCCAAAGCCACTAGAATTAGAAAAAGCAATCGAATAAGTGAAATAATTACACTTACACACAAAGAATAATGATTATTAAAATTAAAAATACCATTGCCAAAATTGAAAAGTTGCATTGGTTCTTTTTCGTAGAAAGCGGTTTGCTTTCAAAACAAAAACCTTCAAACCGTCAATTCAAAAATGTCTTACTCTGTACAATTAAAAGTTGAAATTCTCAGAATAAATTGTAGAACTGTCAAATCAAAACCGTGGCATCGTTGAAAACGAAACCAAATTATTTTGATTCCAAAATGAACATTCGCTCAGAAAGTGTCGTTCTATTAAAATAATAATGTGCTGCTTGGATTGGTATAAAAAAAATTTTAAAAGAAAAGGATTTATTTTCAGATTAATTGTGGAATAGTCAAGTGGAAACCATGGCATTGTTTGAAATTGGAGCAAATAATTTTATTGCAAAATAAACTTTCGTGATGTTTTCCATCACGAGAGATTCACGTCAGACATTGTCACCCAAACGCACCTGGACAAAATCTGCGGCCTGGTTTGCTGCCGTTTGTCATCGCTTGTGGTAGCGCTGCAAATAAAAAATTGGGATGATTAATTCAACTCAAAGATTACCATTCATATATTAACGTACCCATCCTTCAGACAGAGATTGTTGCTATTATCCGCCCTAAGGAAAGTATCGTCATTGGAAACCCTTACCGCCTTAATCCAGTTGAAACTTTCCTCCACTTGTTTATTATGTAACAATGTGATCGGGAGAAAAATTCCAAACGATGAAGACTACGAGGACGACGACTTGCTTTGTGTTAGTGGATTTGACAGTTCTACAATTTTCATGGTAAAAGAACACACTTTTAAATTTACGCACTGAACCGAAAAAAATACACTCTCAAATCAAAAACATAATTTTTGTAGAAGATAATTTTACTTTCAATTTAATGGAAAACAACCACTTTTTAGAAGTAAAGTGCAAAACTTTTAATAAAACAATATTCCTATTTTGTGTGTACCGGTAAATTTTTTGAAACGGAGTTTCCAAATCCAGAATTTAACTTAATTGATCCATATCCATATCCATAAACGCGTAAAATTTCAAACTGAAACACAAATTTCCCAAGAAACCACGAGGCTGTAATAGCGTGCATATATAGGGCATATGTATTACGTCTAGTGCATCATTGAAGTTGAATTAAAGCTGAAAAGGGCCCCACTAAGATCGAACTAATGCTATATCTTTTGTAATGTCATAAGACATTGCTATAGTAGCATTATTGCATTGGTAATGCATCACTACATTTTCAAGCTTATCTAACGCTTCATTACTTACCAACTGTTGAATTGATGCGATCTTGCATTACCGATGTTGATTTTGAGTTGAATAAATGCACTAATATAATGCTTGTGGTTACTTGGGTTGCTTCCTTCTCACAGCACCATTGTTCATTTAATGGCGATCAATAATTTTCAGCCAAAGCAAAGTGGCAGCCCAACACTCCGATTTGGATTGTTTCATGGAAGGCGCCTCGCACGTATACTGAAAACATACTACTCTTAAAATACCTTGCTTTGCGTAAAATTGACTTTTTAAATTTAACTTTAAGATTGAGTTAAAGCTACCTACCGGTGAGAACAAAATATATCCAAAATACAAGTCCTATCAGAGTTCTTAGTTTTGAGTACTATCACACTTCATTTTGGATAGTTTGGTTTCTCCGTGTAAAGCAAAATGACTTCTCGCCAGCTCCCTGTTCCCCTTTGTTTACATTCTGCATGTTCGCCCTTATCGCAAATTGCTCCGGATTTCGACAATCGCGGCTGGCTGCGTACTTGAAGGACACGGTAACTGAAAAGTACCTATTGAGAAGTAAAAAAAGTACGCGTTTTGAAGATAAAAATATGCTCATTTTGAAGAGCTTACACGCGTTGCGACAGTAAAAGGTCACCCACAATAGATGCGTTTGCGTTCCGTTGACGTAAATTTGACAGAAAACCTATGGGAAAACTGTCAAATTCACGCAAAACGCATCCGCAACTGATCAATTGTGGGCCAGTCATAACTCATTTTTAAGTCAAATACCACTCACTACGTCTAAAAAGCACATACTTTGAAATGATGAACATGATTTTGCCTTTGAAATGGTAAACATGATTTTACTCAAATTTGAGTAAGCATGTCTGTGGAGGAAACTGAGTGAAGTGTACTCAGATGTTGACATTTTTTAAATGGCTAAGCTTAACTCATTTTGAAAGAAAGAATTTCTTATTTCAAGAAAAAAATGATACTGTTTTTGGCTTTGAATGACTCTCAAAATTCTTCTAATATTCTGTCAAAATACAAAGCGAAACAAAAAAAAACAAAGATTCTAGTACCGAAGATCACACGAATTGATGGGGTCTTAAAGCAGCGCACCGATTTTAAATCACTAGTTTTCTTTTGATTGTTATTAAAACCACACTGCAGGGGGTAGTGCCGATAAGCTGGTCTTGCTTTGTCTCCTCTACCATAACCGGTCAGACTGTAGCGGGTCGGCGAATTTCTACAATAGAATCTATTGTTAACCCTTTGCACTCCAATATCCGAACTATCACATTTTGAATGTCGCCGTAGCGGTGACAGCGGAATACAAATGGGTCTTCAAAAATATAATAAGAGGGTTGTCATGTATCTTAACTATAGAAAAAATCTCTTTTATCCTGAACAAATTTTAGTTAATTACAATCAACTGTATTGATTGGTGAAAATTGCTGAAACCCGCATAATCACAAACCATTCCTGGACCTTTCGCTTATTGTTGACGACCGTTTACGAAATTTATCCTTGTAGTTGACAACTATAAACTAACAATTTCCTATATAGTTTTAACAATATGTCAGATGGTTAAAGGCCAAATAACAGTTACCATATAAAAGGCTATTTTCACGAACAACATGTTTGCTGAACTCTATGCCAAAAAGTTGGTATATAATCCAGACCGAGTGCAGACAATCGGAAACCTTTCAATGTTAATATGATATGTTAATATATATATACAATATGTGTTAATGCAGAGTAAGTGCAGAGTTGTATGGTAAAAACGAGATTAAACTATTTGATACCAATGACATAAAATGTGATAAGGGAAGGTCCATTAATTATGTCACGCAGTTAGGGGGAGGGGGGGTTTGGAAAAACGTGACAATCCATACAAAAAAAATTGAAGGACCATACAAAAAACGTGACAAGGGGGGGAGGGGGGCTTATAAAAAGTATTTTTTGCGTGACGTAATTAATGGACGTTCCCTAATAAGGTAACGGGATGTAATGTTAGCCTAGCTCCTTGATACAGCCTATGTACCAAATATGTCATTATTTCGGCGATAATCAACAAAATCATGTTGCAATTGGGATGACCGATCTATTTCAAAGCAATTGAGATATTATTAATCAATTTATAACTGTTCACTTTCGCGTAATTTTTGATTTCCTTAACTTTTCAGACACCATAACTTTACTGGTTAAGCTGAACAGATTATCTAGACGATCTTCGAATAATAGAAATTAGCCGAAATTGAACCCATAAACCGAATAATGCAGCCAAGATGTACAGAAAAAACTAACAGGTCATATATGTAAAATTACACCTTGAAGTCAGCACCTTGCTGTACATATTTGCGCCTTTGTTTTGATTTGCTGTGTTATTTTGACAGAATATTTGAGAGTGTGTTCGTGTGTGTTCATTATAAGGGGCGCATTATTGAGCTTGGGACCGATGTGCTAGTACTGACTGAGCCAAGAAAAAAATCGTATTTGTATGGGACCTACTGGTCTTAGAGTTATGCTATGTTCAGACTATGCAATTGTAACATAATACAAGGGTGTTATAAAAAGTATCAACATGAAAAACGTCATCAAGATAGGCTTGTATCATGTTACAACGCTGTAGTCTGAACAAAGCATTAGTCAATGCTGCAGGCTTGTAACATAATACAAGGGTGTTTTGAAAAGTAGCTACAACGAAAATGTCATCAAGAGAGTCCTGTATTATGTTACAACCAGGGGCCTGGCAACCCTATCCTATTTACTAGCGTTTGACAGTATGCAACATATCACGGGCCTTATTTGAATAAGGCCCGTCTGACGTTTGTTACTACGGGTACGAACGCCAGTATTGTTTACAGACAATGACCCTTTTGACGTTTGTATGTTAGAGATGTTGGCTGCAGGAAAACCTGTGTCCGCCAGGCCCCTGGTTACAACGCTGTAGTATGAACAAGGCATTAAATCCATAGACTAACTCTAAGACCAGTAGGTCCCATACAAAAACGATTTTTTTCTTGGCTCAGTCAGTACTAGAACATCGTCCCAAGCTCGGTCCCAAGCTCAATAATGCACCCCTTATAATGAACTCACATGAACACACTCTCAAATACTCTGTCAGAATAACACAGCAAATCAAAACAAAGGCGCAAATATGTATAACAAGGTGCTGGCTTCAAGGTGTAATTCGAACCAAGGGGTTCTACAACAGTGAACCAATTTCAAATCGCTAGTTACATATTGATTGTTGTTAAATCCGTGTGTTAACTTCATGATAATACAAGATGCAAATACAAAACTGAGTATAATTTATACTATGTAGAGTAAAGTGTAAGCAGCGTATGTCTTGATTAAAATCATTTTGAGTTTGTTTATCTGGCATCCCTGGCTGTTATGTTTATTATTTTTCAGCTCTCCGTGAAACCGAAACGTGCGATATTAGTTTCTTCCGTGCTTCCGGCATACATATACGGTTCGAATTCTGTGAAACCAGCAATGATTATCAAATATATCCACCAGTGAGGACTTTGTACTACGTTTCAAGAAAAAAATAATACTATGTGAGTAGTTTTAGTATAAAATTTCACCATTTATAACTAATCCAGTTTGTTTTGCAGCAACACATGATGGCATCGGAATCGTTACAAAACAAAGCAGCAGTTGGCGCTCCGGTCCAGCTGCCGGACGAAATTGATTCGCTGAAGTTTAACGAAGATCGAGTCACTGAGTTAAAATCTTTGCTGCGTAGCGTAGTGAGTACGGATAATCAGACCAAGCTAATGCATCAATCTCTACCTCTCCACATGCGCCGCCGAGCTATGAGCTACAATCCCAAGAGACTACCAAGAAAATTTCGCCGCATTCATTTAGCTCAATACAGTAAGAGTGGAATTCCAGATCGAAAAAAACGACCATCGAGGAAATTTAGGAGAAAGGCCAAAAATCTTCTGAAAGAGTATGCAAGGCGTAAACGAACGAATATCTGGTTAGAAACTCATATTTGGCATGCAAAGCGTTTTCATATGGTGACCAAATGGGGCTACAAGATCCCATACACGGCAACTAATAAAGGATACAGATCATGCTATCGAGCAACTGCTAAACATTGCCTTCTACAAGATATTTCATACTACGGCTGCATCGAAGTTCAAGGTAATGAGGAAGCATTAAAAACCAATTTGAAAAAATTGTGTAGTGAAAACGTTGGCTTGACAATAGCTGCTAAAGCCTTTCTAGGAGGCAAGAGATCCGGGAACGTATGGATTTTCGAGAAAAATATGTACCCTTACCGATGTATTGGAAAAGTTAGATTTCTTTGGAAGAGTGAACCTTCGATGGATGATAGAAAAACGTTGTGGTTGTTTGCACATCCCGTATTCTATTCTAAATTGATAGAACACCTGATCCTAACGTTTGATTTGAAGAATGCATATCGAAACGCTAAGCCTATGGACGTTGGTTGTACACCTGATGTAACAAAAATCACTAAAAATCCTTGCACAATTCGTACTCCAAAATATATAAATCAATCGACAGCGATATCCGTCGTGGAACTGAAAGATACCTTGACGTACTTTCGACTTACGGGACCATTGTCTCATACTGTTTTACAAAAAGCTTTAAAACCGTATAATCACCCTGACAGTAAAGAACTAAATCATTGGTTTTCAAATTGGATAGAAACAACAGACAATCGGAAGATATTGAAAGAACAAACCTCATTCTGGGAGCAAAACAAAAATCTAACGTCACCAGGAGAGCTCAGTTCAGGTTTAGTTGTTGGTCTACTGGTGGAAGATCCTAGGCTCAATCGACCGAAAAAACGCACGAAAGCGCTTCCAGCTACAGATATACCCTGGAGCGTAACATTAGACACTGGTTCCCGTTTGTCTTACTCTCCCATCTGGTCGGAGTCAATCCGCAACAGGATAACCGAGGAAATGCTATCCACTCATGAATTGAACCTGCTGAGAGCTGAAGAAAGTTTAATTCCAGGAGAACGATGCAGCTCCGAAGAGTTTATTCAACCAATTCCGATATTGCTTCTGCAAAACTCCGGTTCACAGGATAGTGATTTCAAGCAACTTGGATATGGAGCTGGATGGGATGTTATTGCTCCTTCCGGCTACGGTTTACCTTTATGGCAAACGTTGATATTGTGGGGAGCGAAACCAGCTGGACTCAAAGAATTCGACATGCAAGCTCTTGAATCTGGAATCGATACTCATCGAGTTCCCGATACAATATTAGGTAAGAGGTACAAAAAGTTAGTATAAATTAGCTTGTTATTGAAATTTATCTTTCTGTTACATTGCAGGACAAAGTGAAGCCACCCTAGAATACGAAAAATGTTGGAATAAATACTTCGCCAAGCCAAACAACCGGCGGGTGAACTACAAAAAGTTGGCTATCGCATCACCGTTTTGTTGTCCTTGGAAACAGTTAGTGTCGGAATGGGCTGGTGTGGAAGATTGCAACTTCTATGTTTTGCGTGAGCTGGAAGTTTTGAGTAAAATCCAGCTTGCGTTGAACCGTAAGTTCAATTTTAAATCAGCTCAAACACCACCATCTTGTCTAATTCCGGTTTACTTAACTATGAAGACAAGGGGTAATCCAGGCGATAATGCCTTAATCTGTCTACCATATCGCACAGATTTTCAAAAGAACAAACAGCACAAGCAAGGGAACAATTTTAGTCCGATATATACTGAACCGCTTTGTAAAGATTTGCAGCAAAAAGAGCGACACCGACTTCGACGTCAGCATTTGCAAGAGTTGAAAAAATTGCGAAATAAAAGAATCCGCAAAAAGAGGGCTCTACAGCAGATAAATCCTGGTACATTGATACGGATTGCGAAACCAAATAACATAAAACTTATCAGGGATCAATTGACTAAAATGCGAGAACTATGGCTTCCAGCGAAACCTGAAAGCATAAGGAAGCAGTGTAGCAGAGAATGCTTCGGTTACATAACTCAGTGTAATTTTAGCCTTTCAGAAGCAAAGGTTGTTGGACTGGGGTATGTAACAGCGAAGGGACTGGAGAAGTTACTCAAGACATGTTCTAAAGGGACGTGTAAGGTGCTTGTGAGGGGTACAAAGTCGCGTTGCTATCGTTTTGCTTCTATTAAAATAAGAACTAGCTGATACCAAAACCAATACTTTTTAATTATGCTACTATATTTCTATAGAATTTATAATAAAGATGCAATTCAGTAGCTAAGTGTTTTTTTTTTTCTTCAAGTCAATAAAAGTATGAAGCAGAATGAAATACATAATAATAAATAAGTAACTAGAAATTAGAAGAAAAATTAGTATTTTCCATTTAATTCCAACTACCTTTGCTTATCTTGACAGATACGCGTATTTCGTCTACTATGTGCCTACTTCTTCAGTGTCTCGTACTGATAACTCGACTTCGTCGAGTCGAGTTATCAGTACGAGACACTGAAGAAGTCTGCAAATTGTAGACGAAATACGCGTATCTGGCAAGATAAGCAAAGGTAGTTGGAATTAAATGAAAAATTAAGCTGAACAATGTATTAGGTCCTAAGTAACATTGGGAGACTCTCTTCGTCGACTTTCACTTTGCCTTTCTACGGCTCATCATGTTCAAGTATTTTCAACACACAGGACGGTAATATAACATGTAATTAAGGATCCAATACGTGAAAAACACCAGCAAATCGTTTAATAGCCGAACTATTAACGAAAGAGAAAGTCGACAAAGAGAATCTCTCAATGTTTCTTAGGACCTAATGCATTGTTCAGCTTGAAATACTAATTTTTCCCAAATCCCAAAAGAAATCCCAAAGTTTCAAAGTGATACTGAGAACACTTTCGAAGTTATTCTCCGAAGAACCGGTAGGCGCGGACCAGCAGCATAAAAACGCCAAAAATTTTAAAGCACGTTTTCTCAGAACCTCTTCTTGAAAGTCGGTAATCACTATTGCGATCGAACCGCTGCCCGTATAAAACTCAAAGTACTTTCATTTTAAGGCTCCACCGAACTGCAGCGTTTTTTTTGCCGCCGCCGTAGCGAAATCGCTGCAGTGAGATTATATGGCGGCTTATGAGCATGAGCATGAGCATGATTGACCGCCCACGGATGCAATTCCGTTATTGCGAGATCAGCTGTATTTGCACAAAGAACCACCAGATGATGTTTGGGACTAACATATATCTTCAATGTGTAATAACTTGTGACCCATTATAAAGCAATACCGGCGCCGGCCGTGTCCGAATGCTGGTCAAGTAGGGAATGGGTAAGAACGTGTTGACATGATACTCGCTTTTAGGAAGCCGAGAAATCCTCTGCACTTCCACGAGAAATCACTGGGATGTTGGATAGTTCGGGATAGGTTAGCAGCCGGGTTCGTTTTGGTTAACGATACGCTGAAAATATGAAGCTTTTTCGCCAAGAGCAATGGACCGCTCCAATGTTACTGAAAAGAGACAAGCATAACTAAAAACAAAACAAAACAAAATATACAAAATAAAATAAAACAGGATATAAGATATTGTCTTCAAAATATGGAAGAAATAAATTTTTTGTTGCTTTGCAAACCAGCGCTCCTCGATATCCTAGATGGCCAAGTCCTGCTGGACCGCAGCTGCTGCCGTCGGCACTCGTCCACATCAACCCGGCAGTCGCCGACGTGTCGGAAACCTTCCGGTCGCAACATGATATCTGTGTCTAATACACTCTTCTTGCACTGATTAATTTACAAACTTATCCTGAACACCGAATCAAAATTCACTTTGGCACGGTTGTGGTATTTTCTTCTAAAATCTAGTTATAGATACTGGCACTTGGTTGCAGGAAATATCTTCCCCCACAATATCCGCGAACGACGACACTTTGGACTCGCTTGCGGAAGTATCACCAACATACCCTATGGCGGCTTATTGGAGCGCACGAACCAACGCGATTAAAAAACGCATCACGTCAATTTGAACGCTCCCATAAGCCGCCATGTAATCTCACCACGGCGTTTTTTTCGCTGCGATTTCGCTGCGGCGGCGGCAAAAAAACGCTGCAGTTTGGTGGAGCCATTATAGATTAAGGTCACTGCCAGAAGGTAAGTTACTCTGCCACGTTGTGTTTGTGTTGATCGTGTACGAATGTGTTTCTGAGTGTGGCAAATTGTGTTTTTGAGAGTGTTAACACAAGGTGGCAGAGTGACTTTCCCTCTGGTTAAAACTATTTTTTTATTTCAATCCAAAAAGCATATTTGCATTTGAATTGTCCAACACTTTCTGGATGAAAGCTTATTTTGGAATAAAAATAATTTGCCTTCATTTTTAACGATGCCGCAGTTTCGATTTGACAGTTCTACCATAGACTAACTCTAAGTGGTTAAATTGTATTAGTGTAATGCAAAATACTGTCATTGTGTTCGTGCGATGATACATAGCCTGTTTTTTGTAAACATGCGTGACGTAGATCTCCAAAAACAACCATTTAACCCTTAAAGGTGCAGGACGGACTTATTATTTTGAAAACGCTATATCTCAACGATGCCTTAACTTTTCCAGGTGAAACTTTCACTCAAATCAAGGGGAATGGTTGTTCTAAATTATGAATATATGTACCCCCCTCTAACTCATCCCCCCTTCTTTTCGTGGCTGAAACTAGGTGGCTCTGAGGGTATTATTCATCATGATATTGAAATTGTTTTGGGTTTTCACTTTTTTTTATAAACAGTTTTATGGTTTTTAGTAAGTTTTTAATTCAAATGAAACATGTAAAGTATACAGTAGGGTATATACATCTTTTTCGGGATGTTCTAGGTCGTCCAAACACTCCTGGAATATTGATCATGGACGATATCTCTATGACACGTGAGCAAAAGACCTACATGCATGAAACATGTTCAACAATGTTCAAAAAGAGTGAAATTATTATCTGCCATCCATTTCCACTCTTTTAAATCGTTCAAGTCTCTCCAAAGTATGCTGGAGTTCAGGTCAAATGATCTACTAGATCAACCATGACTGGGCTACTGTCCTTAGCAACGCAGCATACCCAAGCAGACTCAAACAAGCCATACAAAGAGATTGTAATATATTTACGTTCATAAAAGATGTTCTAGGTTCTCCAAATTGTGGTGGAATTCAGATAGTTCATTGCCATTAGTTCAACCAAGACTTATGTATTGTCCCTAACATTGTATGATATCTTCAATGATTTATAGTCCCAGTGCGCATCGTTTTCGACACATTTCGATTCATATTTGTTGTACTAGGTGCTCCAGGTCGTTGTGGAGTTCAAGTCATAAAATCTATTGAATCAACCAGAGCTATAATATAGTTCTTATGGAAGAAGCATATTCAAACAGACTCACGGAGGTTGTGTGCATAAAAACAAATCTATTTGTCTGCATATCAGTTATCCTATGTTCTCCAAATCTGCCTGGAGTTCAGATCAAATGATCTACTAGATCCACCATGTGACCCATTGGCCTTAGTAATGCAGAATACCCAGACAGGCTCTGAGACTATACAAATGGAAAATAGTTCATTTCCTTCCATATCAAATGTTTTAGGTTCTACAAATTGTGCTGGAGTTTAGATAGTTCGTTGACATTATTTCAACCAAGCCCAATGTAATGCCACTCACATCGCTTATATACACGAAATGTGTGAACAAAACACTGCTAGAAGACATTATTTGCAAGAAAATTTCTGAAGCATATGAATTGGATATTGGATGAACTATGTACAATCGAACACACTAAAAGCGATAGCATGACATTGCCTAGAACACAGTGTAGGGCAGCGACGATGGAATTACAAAGTTTTACGTGAAATTCTAGAAGATAATCGCTAGAGATTTGAACCTAATCAGTATGACTTGTTAGTATGAAGTTTTGTTTTCAAATGTAGTAAAATAGTTTGATTTTTATTATCTATTTTGGTGTAATGATTGACAAACTTTGCTCGTATGTATATTGGTCACACTGTAGTTCTTATGGAAGAAGCATATCCAATCAGACTCACAAAGGCTGTATGCATCTATGGCAACTGTATGTTTTTTGGCATGTTTGTTTGTTTATTTGATTAGATTTATTACAAAAATGAGAAGCATGACGTAAGATAACAAGCAAAAAATTATTTACATCGTTTCTGAAATGACGTGCTCTATCATCCCTCTGTTTTGAAAGTGATGTGTCTACTGCTTGAACATTTTATATGGAAGGAAATAAACTATTTTCCATTTGTATAGTCCCTTAGAGCCTGTTCTGGGTATTCTGCATTACTAAGGCCAATGGGTCACATGGTTGATCTAGTAGATCATTTGATCAGAACTCCAGGCAGATTTGGAGAACATAGGATAACTGATATGCAGATAAATAGATTTGTTTTTATGCACACAACCTCCGTGAGTCTGTTTGAATATGCTTCTTCCATAAGAACTATATTATAGCTCTGGTTGATTCAATAGATTTTATGACTTGAACTCCACAACGACCTTGAGCACCTAGTACAACAAATATGAATCGAAATGTGTCGAAAACGATGCGCGCTGGGACTATAAATCATTGAAGATATCATACAATGTTAGGGACAATACATAAGTCTTGGTTGAACTAATGGCAATGAACTATCTGAATTCCAGCACAATTTGGAGAACCTAGAACATCTATTATGAACGTAAATATATTACAATCTCTTTGTATGGCTTTTTTGAGTCTGCTTGGGTATGCTGCGTTGCTAAGGACAGTAGCCCAGTCATGGTTGATCTAGTAGATCATTTGACCTGAACTCCAGCATACTTTGGAGAGACTTGAACGATTTAAAAGAGTGGAAATGGATGGCAGATAATAATTTCACTCTTTTTGAACATTGTTGAACATGTTTCATGCATGTAGGTCTTTTGCTCACGTGTCAGAGATATCGTCCATGATCAATATTCCAGGAGTGTTTGGACGACCTAGAACATCCCGAAAAAGATGTATATACCCTACTGTATACTTTACATGTTCCATTTGTGTTAAAAACATACTAAAAACCATAAAACTGTTTATAAAAAAAGTGAAAACCCAAAACAATTTCAATATCATGATGAATAATACCCTCAGAGCCACCTAGTTTCAGCCACGAAAAGAAGGGAGGATGAGTTAGAGGGGGGTACATATATTCATAATTTAGAACAATTATTCCCCTTGATTTGAGTGAAAGTTTCACCTGGAAAAGTTAAGGCATCGTTGAGATATAGCGTTTTCAAAATGATAAGTCCGTCCTGCACCTTTAAGGGTTAAAAAAGCAGCAAATCACAAGATGGAATGTTTATTTTCGGTAATTGGTATAGTTTGATAAAGTAGTCGGCAGAAAAATGCCTCTTTGTGCACTAAAAGGATGCGGAAAAAAACTTAACTTGCTTTGTTATCATTCGCTTGTTTTTGGAGTTCTACGTCACTACCCGAAATCATGGATTGTTTACACATTTTTCGTTACTAATACCGACAAACACCCTTCTCTTGGCCACCTGTATACACGGTAAGCTTCCTTTACCCATTAATGGGTACGATTTATTATTATAGTTATTCCTCCTGTGGCGTTTTAACCGTTTTTACGCATTTTACTGAAAAACGGCGCCTACCCATTTAAATTCAAAAGTTTTACGGTAAAATGCGTACAAATTTCCACAGGAGGAATAACAATATTAATAAATCGTACCCATTAATGGGTAAAAGAAGCTTACCGTGTAGACCTCATTGGGCGCGCCGCGTGTATTAAACGCAGGGGCCTGGCAACCCTATCCTATTTACTAGCGTTTGACAGTATGCAACATATCACGGGCCTTATTTGAATAAGGCCCGTCTGACGTTTAATACTACGGGTAGGAACGCCAGCATTGTTTACAATCAATGAATCTTTTGACGTTTGGTTGTTAGAGATGTTGACTACAGGAAAATCTCTGTCCGCCAGATCCCTACACTCCCGCGCCACTTTACTCAATTTTTGAGTACAATTGTATGCTATCTCTTTTTCTCTCACGGAAATGTTACTCAATTTTCGTTAAAAAGTGGATCAACTCAATTTTTGAGTAGATCCACTTTTTACGAAAATTGAGTAACATTTCTGTGAGAGAAAAAGAGATAGCATACAATTGTACTCAAAAATTGAGTAAAGTGGCGCGGGAGTGTAGTGAAAACACAACCAAGGTGAATTTAATACTTCAGGTGGTCTATTTTCTTCAGTTGGTTGGGAAGACGGGTGAAGTAGCGGGGTATCAAATGAGATTTAGCAATGGAGCGAAAGAGTAAGGAACACTTATTAGTGTATTACGCACATAATGACAGCTGTTTATTGCAATTTTGCCTGAGAGTGAAGAGTTCTAAATGAATGTAAACGGTTTGGGCTAAACGTTTTGTTTACAAACATTAGCACGTGCACTTTCCCTCCCGAAATATTGGTAAACAAACCGTGCAGCCTGACGCATCATATCCCATGGCATAGAATACAGGCCTGGCAGTGTGAAACTAATCATCTCCTTTACTCGTTTGTTCTAAAATGGAACTGCGAGTTTGACATCACAGGCACTATTGTAGGTGTAAAGGAGACAGCTTCAGTCTGCCAGACCAGTATTTTACTTGATATGGATTGTATTAGTCTGCGTTTAAACATGGCTGAAATTCTCATATACAGTATTAAGACCACCTGAAGTATTAAATTCACCTTGAACGCAACAACACCTTCTGCCACCCCAGATACACATTCGTACACGATCAACACAAACACAACGTGGCAGAGTTACTCACCCCCTGGTGTGTACTGTAAAAAGTTTTATGTGTGTAAACCTACAGTTCTATGGGATAGTTGAACTCTTCCTCTTCGAAATGACCATGGTGGATTGATTAGTATAGACACTCTAGTAATAGACCGGACAACGTGCCGCCATGTTGTATCCAAAACGAACATATCTAGGGTTTTTTTTCATTAGGCCGAATCTGCAATTGAGAGACTCTCTTTGATTATTTTCTCTTTCATTCATATTCCATTCAGCGTTACGTTTTTCATTCAACTTTTTGTAGAGTATGGTAGCCAGCACTGTTGTGTTTCTATCTGTACTAAAGAATCCCTCAAAAGATTTATAATGGCGCTGTAATAAATGAAAGAGAGCGAGAGAGGAGAGAGCCTCTCATTGTTAGATTCGCCCTTTTGAAAAAAAATTTCCCATACGATTTGACAGTTGTTTTGGATACATCAACTGTGCCAGACTCACGTTGTCTGGTCTATTACTTGAGTGTCTATATTGATTAGGCGTGTTTTCAATGTTTACGTTTGTTAATTAAGCCCTAATGAAAAACCCTTGTCGAATTGTCGGGCACAACCATGAAATTATTCTCAGGCTGTGTTTCAATTCGAGAATTAATTTTAATTTTCACTTAAACTTGACAGATGGAAAATAATCGATTAAGTCTGCTACTCGAGCTGACTTATTTCTGACAGACGGTAACTTAATTATGACAGACACTTCATCGAAAGTTTGTGGATCAATAACATAGGGATTTTAATCGATTAATCGATCAAATTTAAGTAAAATTCAAATTAATTCGCGAGTTGGAACACAGCCTCAGTGTTCATTAATTTTTTTTTCTAAAATATTCTGGCATCACTGCTGGCTGACAGAAAGGAAAATTCGACATGGAATTTTCATAAGGGCCAATGTCGCAAACGTAAACAATGGCTTCTTTTGCGAATTTCTTGAAAATGCTAACTCACTCAAGTAAACTACCACTTCTATTATAAAGGGGAACTCCTGTTCTGTACAATCATCGTCATAATTCACTATGATTAAGTTAGCATTCTCGAGAAATTTGCGGAAAAAGTCATTGTTTACGTTTGCTACATTAGCCCTTATGAAAACTTTTTGTCGAATTAGCATCAGCTAATATTTACCTAATATTGGTTCAGATAAAACATTGACGACAGGATTGTCTTTTACAAGCTATTATATTACTTCTCAGAAGTTTAAAATGAACTTATCGGTAGGTTTACTTAGTCTGTGAAATGCCAGTACTTATTTATCGTATTATTTTCTCTTTCTAGAAAATGAGATATTCCATAACGACTGAAAATTGTAGGATTTGTCTGCGGGACAAACCAGAAAGTAAATTAATAAGTGATCCTTATCCAGCGGAGCTTCTACCAACCGCAGGAACACTGAATCTGTATTGTTACATGGACGTTTACAAATTTGTCGCCGAAATTGATGCAGTTCCAACTGGGAAATTAACAACACCACCTTCGTCGTCACTGTTTTTCCCTAATCGAATTTGCAATGACTGCGCTGCTCAGCTGAAAGTGGCGTTCGCTTTCCGTTGTAAGGTCTTGAAGTCCGAGGAAGTTTTGAAAAGTCTTCTTAAGGTATATGGTTATCAGTATTTGGAAGAAACAGCTCAACAAAACATCAACCATGACGACACGATTGATTCCGACGACGAGCCACAGCAGAACTGTGAGGATGCTGGTCAAGATCCAGAATATTATTCGACTGAAAGTGAGGACGAAAATTTGGTTGAATGTTCACCACGGCAAACAAAAGAAGAACCTGCTCATGAAAAATCAAATAGCGGAGACTCAAATATTGATCAAGACTCTGAAAACAGCAGAAGTACAAGCCCTTTTTTCTCAGATAAACCGGCTACCAGCCAATGTGAAGATTGTGGCAAAATGATTTCTACTAGATATTTAGCAACACACAGAGAAAATCACAAAGATGGTGGCAAAAAGGATAAAAAATTTGCTTGTGACTTGTGTGACCGCCGATATGCACTGAAAGTGAACCTGAACAAACATAAAAGAGTACATACCAATGATAGAAGGTACGAATGCCCGCACTGTGATGAAAAATTTCTTCACTGGGCAACTCGTAAATACCATATAGCCTGTCGACACACGGGCGAAATGCCGTTTGTCTGTGAAATTTGTGGCAAAGGGTTCCGGCATTCCTCACAGTACTACACTCATGTTCGACGACATACTGGCTTGGCTTCTTATGCCTGCGAACAATGCGATCGAAGGTTTATTACCCTACAGTGCAAGAAAACACATATGTTGACTCATACGGATGCCAAGAATTTTCACTGTGATATGTGTGGAAAATCCTACAAGTCGAGAAAGTCTTTACGAACGCATATTAGAACATTGCACGACCTAGAAAAGAACTACATCTGTCCTATATGCGACCGTGCATTTACGCAGAATCACTTGTTAAGAACTCATCTGTTGAAAAATCATCCTGAATACGAACCACCTCCGCCGGGAACTATCGTCAGTATTAAGGCAATTGCCCGTATGAAAGAACAAAGCATCATAACTCCCAATATAGCTAACAACGCCTCACTATATTAAATTAAATTGGAAATGCACATGAAGAACACCTATTTGCACGATGGCGTCATCAATGCAGTTTCGACAGTACAGGGAACTTGTTTACGCGGATATTAGGACCGATTTGAGATTGTGTGCTCAGAAATTATTACGATTGAAGTAAAACATCCGGACACTTATTTTTAAAGTCATTTACTGAATCTAAGCACAGAAGCCGGAAAAAGACAATGAAATATTTCGTTTGAGCGGGTTCGAATTCCAGCTTCCTGAAGTGTCATAAAAGTTAGGTTAAATCATTCCGTGCATTGATCTATATAAATAATTACTTCATATATCTCTTGTAACATAGGGAAGGTCCATTAATTATGTCACACAGTAAGGGGGGAGGGGGGGTTTGGGAAAACGTGACGATCCATACAAAAAAATTTGAAGGTCCATACAAAAAACGTTACAAGGGGGGGAGGGGGGATTGTAAAAAGTCAATTTTTGCGTGACGTAATTAATGGACGTTCCCATATGAAAAAGGGCATATCTTCGTTGATCGATTCTCTTCATTTGAGACTCTAATAACAGCTTAGGACGAGAGAAGACGCTGTAAGCTTGTACATTGAACAATAAGTTCAATGGACAATGCTTCTGCAGCCGCGTTATTCATAGATGAGAAAGAGCAGCCATCAAACAAGATGGGTCCTGTTCAAATGATACGTTGAACGCAAATACCTAAGAGAACTGATTCACACATTTTTTTTAATTTGTTTGTTTTTATAGCTCAAATGTCGTAAAACGAAACAGAAATATCGAAATAATAAAGTATAAAATTATGTGAATTGTTGCCTTTATTGAGTAATTTTAATTAAATACGCAGGTACATTAACGATTATATAGCAGTTACTTTATGAGACACGATAATTTGGCTAATGACTTCGTAGTCAAATCGTTGGCAACTACCGTAGCTGATTGTCCTGAGAGCTAACCTAGAGTCATTCGCAGTGACGTGATCCTATACTATACACTTCTCTTAACTCCGTTCGTCAATTGCTCCAAAACGGTGGAAATTCTCCGTCGAAGTACATTCCGCGTCAAATGGAAGTCAAAAATTGACGCCACCCTATTGAACATTCGCTGTAACCCGTGGATAACGCTACTCAACCCATAGTTGGTGCGGCGAAAAGGAAGCCTCAGCATTAAGTTGTTGCGCATTTTCGCAGTTGGTTCTTCCTTGTATAGTATCTGCGACAGTTAAGGCTCTACAAACGTCTCTTCGGACTCGCACAGACTCCATGTTCTCTAGTCGACAGCAACTGTCGTAGTTGGGAAGAAGAAATGGGTCTCTCCAAGGTAGTCTCCGAAGCGCGAACCGTGGAAAACGACGTTGAATGGATTCGATTCGCTCGGCGCCATTATTATAGTTCGGGCTCCAAACTGCTGAACAGTACTCCAGTGTAGATCGCACGAGAGAACAATAGAGCGATTTTAGGCAGTGGATGTCGCTGAAATTTTTCGCCACCTTGAAAACAAAAGCAAGAGTTCTTGAAGCTTTATCAACCACTTAAAATAAATTTTACATAATCAGTGGAAAATGGGGCTACCCCATATGGCATAAAGTCGTTTGGCATAAAGTCGTTTGGCATAATGTCATTTGGCATAAGATGTTGGATAAACAATGGTCAATTGGCATAAAGGCCGTTTGGCATAATGGCCACTTGGCATAAATATTGGAAAATGAAAGCTGGTAGTTGGCATAATTATAACTTGGCATAACTTGGACATTCAAAATTCAGTAGAGATACAGTTGGAATAATGGCTATTTACCATTGATTACTGTTTGAAAAATATTGTTTCGAATGAAAATGTGTATGCTAATTTTTCATCAGAAACATTTGGCTTAATTACAGGTAAGCTCAAATACTGGAAACGCAAACAAACGTACAAGCTCAACAAGCTGATAATTGATACGCAATCTCAACAGTTACACTGGACAATTAGCGAATAACTCCGGTGTGGACGATTTACATCATGTTTAGTTTTCATGTTCGGTGGTTATGGGTGATCATTATATCATAGAATGTGAAATAATTTAAAAAAAAACTTTAAAGAACAACCTAATTAATAAACAAGAAAGATTACAATATTCCCATATTCGCCAATTAATGACAATTCAAATTGCGTTTCTATCGGTATGGAATAAATTGTGCCAAACATAACTAAACCTAAATGTATGTACCTAAATGTCAATCCAAAAACTCACTGTTCAACATCAGAGAAGTTGATTTTCAAATTTCAATTTTAATCCTGAAACCTAAGAATGCCGTATTTTTATGAACTGCCTATTTAGAAAGAGGGGAATATTACCATAGACTAACTCTAAGACCAGTAGGTCCCATACAAAAACGATTTTTTTCTTGGCTCAGTCAGTACTAGAACATCGTCCCAAGCTCGGTCCCAAGCTCAATAATGCACCCCTTATAATGAACTCACATGAACACACTCTCAAATACTCTGTCAAAATAACACAGCAAATCAAAACAAAGGCGCAAATATGTATAACAAGGTGCTGGCTTCAAGGTGTAATTCGGACCAAGGGGTTCTACAACAGTGAACCAATTTCAAATCGCTAGTTACATATTGATTGTTGATATTACTATGGAGAAAAACCTAGATTAATCAACCTAGCGATGATAATGTCTTATGTTCTGAATATTGTTTTCTCAGTCTACACCCTCGTTTCATTTTACTCAGTGACTGAGTAAAATTGAATTTTTATCTCTTTTTCTCACACGGAAATGTTACTCAGCTTTCGTAAAATGTGAATAAATTCAAAATTTGAGTAGATCCACTTTTTACGAAAATTGAATAACTTTTTCGAGAGAACAAAAGAGGTAGTATTACATATGAAAGAAAGCGTGTTTTGATCGTGCAGGTTTATTTGTAGTATTAGATAAACTCTAGATTTGAAAACCATATCCAGGAATACCAAGCTTTCCAGTCGATAATCATTTAAGTAATGTCTTACATTCGCATTTTTCATGAACAAAGAGTAACATTATGCCAATTACATTATGCCAAATGACCACTTGGATTCTATGTTATTTCAAAAGTGTTATGCCAAATGGTCATTATGCCAAACAGCATTATGCCAAATGACCACCTAGCTCTAGTTATGGTTATGCCAAATGACATTATGCCAAACGACTTTATGCCAAACGACCTTATGCCAAGCGACTTTATGCCATATGGGCTGCCCCCGTGGAAAATATCCACTAGAAATTCACTTAACTTTCATGTTATTCAGGAAGTGGAAGATGCTTTGCAAAATCAAGTGAATCTTATGTGTCCAGTGAAATGTAATTGATTAGTCAAGTAGAATTTCTTCTTCTAGGTGATATTCATGTAAAAGTCACTAACTAAGGTATTGGAAAATATCTACTTGTGTTTCCATTAAATGATTTTTTTTTTCAGTGACAACATATGAAAGGGAACGTCCATTAATTACGTCACGCAAAACAATTATAACAACCCCCCCCCCCCCTCACATTTTTTATGGACCTTCAAATTTTTTTGTATGGATAGTCACGTCCCCCCCCCCCCCCTCCATCCTTACTACATGACATGATAATTAATGGACCTTCCCAAATATGATGCGAATACGTCAGTTTAGAATCTAGCTGAACACTTAGGTACTGCATTCATTCGATGGTCGTGCCGAGAAGATTCTAGTTGAAAACAATTGGTTGTTTCTGCCGTAAAAAGGTTATGACTGAGCACTTAGCCGGGTTGACCACCAATCGATTTAGAGTACACCAATCAGCAAAGACATCAATCTGTTCATGGAGGAAGCGGCAGTTGGCTGTTGAGTACACAGCAAAAAAAAAATGTAATATACATCAACGTAATTGATGTTAACGTATTAAAAACTGATGTAATCCAGGAAATACGATGCACAATAACATCCACTTGATGGAATATTACATCGCTCTTCAAATTACATAAGAACAAAATTATGCGTTGCATGAATGTAATAATCACATATCAACAACATAAATATTACACGAAAACTAATGCACATAAAGGACTCCGCAAAAAATGTTAAATATTACACGACTTTGATGCTTTATCGCATTTTGTTTTTATGTAAAATTAAATCTCGCAACACTGTCAAACTTGTTCTTTTTTTTAGCGTATTCGTCACTCGTCGTCGTTGCTGTTCAAACATGAAAAACAGGGCGGCAAGGCACGCGATGTAACGGCCAAATGTTTACCGCTACTGTTCCTAGCATACCAGTGTGGTGTTCCGGATTCGGACGAAAAGTGTTGATGCGTCAGGTATTGCACAGATTCCAAGTGTCACCGAAAGCAAGATTTGGAACACGGCAGAAGATCTGGTGAATCAGGTAAAATGTCGTGCATTTTGTTTTAAATTTGGGTTCAAGTCATGATTCTTTTTTTTTAAGGTCCGTCAATTTTGCTCCGACATCAATTGGAAAGAGATCGTATTCCGCGCCTTGTACAATAACAATGGGGATCAAGTGTCTAAAATGTCCTCATCCTACTTCATGCAGAGAGGATCGATTGGCGAACCCTAGTATGTGCCTCCAAAGCGGGAACACATGCAAATGTATCTAGATCTTTATCCGTCGTCGCTGGCCTACCAGGTCTATCTGGGACTTGGAGTAGAAGATTTGTCGGAGCTCAAATGTAAGTCATTCAACGGACTAAACTTCTCCACCAACAATTTGAACAACTGCGCCATCGAAACTCTGAACCAATTAGACGTGGACTCTTTTCTCTATTTTTCGATTTTGGTAGCCAAGAGCTGCTTTGAAGGAGAAAACAAATACCAGGATAAGATTGACACCGGTAAACCACTGATTCGTCCTGCGCCGAACGTGATTCCTAGACTTTGTGAGGAAAACAAGGTGGGTTGGAGAGAATTAAGAGGTTTTTCGAGACCCCCTGGCGCGGAGGAAGATTTTGATTTGAGTTTTCTGTATCGTTTACTCTGGTTGCCGATATTGTAGCTTGTAGAGTTTTGCGCTGGATCGGGCGATGTCGTTCCCTAGTAGACTGCCATCTAGCATTGTGCCCGCGGGAATCCCGTATGGTATGGCTCCCCCCATGATGCCTGTGAGTATTCTTAGTCGCTAATCGTTTGCTTGTGGTAGATCATTGAATGAGTGATTTTTAAATTCGACAGCCATCGATCATACCAGCTGGAATGCCGCCATCAATGAGTCAGCCACCACCGGGACGGGGAAGCTTCCGGGGACCACCACCCACAATTGGTTCCCGCCCGCAAATGTACAACAACTCAAATAATCACCACGATAAACGTGGCCGAGATGATCGAGGGGGAGGTGTTCAGGTTACGAATGCGGCGCCCACGATTCATTGGAAACATAAGCGACCGGGCACCGGATCCGATGATCAAGAATATCCTTGCCTCTTATGGTACCGTTATTAATTGGAAGCGGGTTTCCATGTTTGGGTTCTGCGAGTATGAGTAAGTAATCCGTCTTATTTTTCTCTTGGTTGTCCTGTCTTGATGAATTTTTGTGATTTCAGTGGTGCAGTGGCAGGAGCACGTGCCATTCGGCTGTTGCATGATCTGGATATCGATGGCGGAAAGTTGGTAGCCAAGGTAGACGCCAAGAACAATGCCTTGCTCGACAACTATAGGGAGGAGAGTAATGGTGCAGTTAGTGAGCAATCGGAGAAGATTGGCGACGATGATTCCACAGATCTTATCACGAGGATTCTCGATGAGTTTAGGGATGAACTGATGCCCCCAGAACAGCCAGACGACTACGGTGTTCCTCGGAAGGAGAAGAAGCAGCTCCAGTCAGTTGACCTTGAGGAGGGAAAGAGGGACATCATCAGCAAAGAGATTGGCAAGTATACCGAGGAAGGGATTAAGAAGGAGAAGGAAAAGGAGCGCAAGAAGGCGCGTGAAGAGAAGAAGGCTGATGGAGGGGACAAGAGGAGATTGTCTTCGCCTAAGAAGGAAAAGGAAAAGAAATCCCGGTGGCGAAGTCGGTCTCGTTCCCGCGATCGCGAGCGGGAACGGGAACGGGAGCGAGAGAGGGAGCGTGAACGTGAACGAGAAACGGAGAACCGAGAACGGATAGAGCGTGAAAATCGAGCAGCCCGGGAAGCCAGGGATCGTGAAAGGGAACGGGAACGTGAAAGAGAGCGAGAACAGGAACGAGAACTATTGAATCGTAACCCGCGGGACATTCAGAAAAAGAAAGAAATGGAAGAGGAAGCACGAGTTCGGAGGAAAGCTGAGAAAAAGGCTAAAGAGAAGGAAGCCGCCTACCAAGAACGATTGAGGAATTGGGAGGCACGTGAAAGACGGAAGGCTAAGGACTACAATAAAGATCGAGAAAAGGACCGATGCCGGGAAGAAGAACGCGAGAAGGAGGCGAAGCGATTTGAGGAATTCCTGGAGGATTACGTTGACGAACGGGATGATTCGAAGTACTATAAGTAAGTATCGGGAGTTGATGATACTCCGGGGTTCAGTTTTATAAACTTGTTTTCGTTCCAAAGGGGTTGTTAGTTGCAGCGGCGTTTGACGGAACGGGTACGTGAGGCCGACCAGGATTCCAAGGATCGCAATAAAGAACAGGAAGAGCTGGATGAGTTGAAGAACAAAATCTTCACCGGATGCACACCCCAGGGAATCCTGGATGATGTTCAGATGGTAGGTTGGATTAAGGGGGATTTGTGGAGGGGTGTGGCTGAAACACATTTTTATTCAAATACTAATAAAAATATCATTTTGTTTTAATTTCCACTGTACTCTTTTTTTTTCATTGAACAATATCCGAAAAATTCATTTTCACTAAAAAATTTACATTGCTCACTTTACGTCGCGACAACGTAGTACGTCGCGATGATTCACGTTGTCTCGATGAGGTACGTTGTCTCGTTTACATCGACCAAATTACATCGGTAAGCAATGCATCATTTTATTTTGTACATCGAGACAACCTAACATTACACAACCGATGGAATGACCTATGTGCATCTGGTTCTGTGTAATATTCAACAACTTTTTTTGCTGTGTAGCAGTAGCAGAACAAATTTTAGGTTGTCGGCAAACGACAGTCGTGGTCCTCCGAAAATAAGATGTACGTCGTTGAAGTAAAGAAGAAAACGGTCCCATGTGGCTGCCCTGCGGTATCCCGGACGCGGCGCAAAAACTTGGTGATTAAATTTCGCCTAAAGCAACAGTCAGTTGACGAATATGCTATGAATGCAACCATCTTAAGATATTACTGCCACTGATCGGCACTCAAAAACTGCTTACAATGTGCAAAAAGAGAGTTCCTTACGACCAGTTCAAAAAGCTTCGATATGGCGCCTAACGATATGATTCCCCTGTCGTTATTCACGTTCCGCTTGCTTCCTTTTTAATATGCCGGAAACATGTTTCCCAGCAAAAAGGAAATATGCCGCTAAGAAGGGACAGCTGGAATACGTGTTGAAGTGGATCCAGAAGATAGACCATATTCTGTTTAAGAAAAACGGATAGAATACCATCAGGTCCGGGCTTGAACGATGTTTTAAGAAGTGATGCAGCATTCGCGATCGATTCAAAGTCCACATCAACGAGGCTGAGTGTTTGATTTGCCAAGGGAACATTTCTCGTCGCTCGTCTTCAAACTAGCAAATTCAGCTGAGAACAGATCGCAAATTTCCTGAACAGTGCCAGCGGTTTCACTATTAAAGACCATGGATGATGGCAAGCCTACTTCCTTGCGTTGACAACCGAATTTCAGTAACATTTTATCGAAATTCGTAAAATCAGATTACCGAACGTTCAGCTGTTGAGAAATCTGTTAATTTTTTACAGCTTTCTGTAAAAAAATCTTAGTGTGTACTCTCGTATATCTCTGTTTCTTGAATTCCTTTGCTTTCTGGCTGGAACGTCCTGAAACCGGAAACTGTTCATTCCTGTCGTTCATTCTGCGCTTTCTTTGATCGATTTCAGGACTTTTTTTGACGACTTTTCTGACAGTTACAATCTGCAACTTTTCTCTCCTTGTGAACAACCACTTAGTGAAGGGCTTAAGTCAACAATTCAACTCGCTCGATGCATATGCATAAATGGTTCCAAGTGCTTGTTCCAAGCATCGGCGATTATTTCGCTTGAAGAGCAGTATGTCAGCACGACGATCTTGCGCTCAAACAAATCCCGCATGAACTGACTTTTGGTTTTTCCACGCTTCATCTTGGAGAAGAATATGCGCCCATGATTATCTTCGAAAAGAGTTGACGCCGCTTAGTTCTGAGGTTCAATTTGTCGACAACCAACAGTAGACCGTTTGTTACAATGTTATTCACATACATATGTGTCTTGATGATGATGATGAAATACTACTATCTTTTGTTGCAAGGTAACTCTCCATAGCAGTGGAATTATCTGAAAAACGATTCGATCAGGATTCTATTATTGTTTGTGATCATCACGTTCCTGTATGAAGGGTCAAAAACATTTGGGCGGGCCCGTAAACAGAGACACTTACGAGAAACCCGCGAATATAGGGAAGAGAATCTCCTTCCAAGAGCACACCCACTGCACTAGAATCGAGCCCTCGATTGACAGAATAAACCCAATAGATAGGGTCGAAGAGCCCGCCCTTGTTTTGCGAAATGTAAACAATAGGGAAGAGGCAGTCCCATGCTCCCTATCCAATTCGTTTCGTTTGGGTGCCCTGATGGTCCCTCCCTTTCCCCGTTATATATTAGGTCGAGGATATGCAGTATATTTTGTAGTGGTCATTTGATTATATACCTTGTGTTAGAAAATTGAGCTAGGGTTTATACCGTTCTTTGCTTATTGCTCTGTATCGTCTCGGTGTTTCTGCTTTTGAAGAGATGACTTTGAGCAAAGGCCTATGCTGGTCTATGCCCTATGCATGATGGCATATGGTCATAGGGTAGGGAAGAGAACAGGGAAAAGAAGAAAAAGCATTGGCAACATGCTATGCGCATGTGAGATTTTCATGGTGATATGCTCATAACAGCCGTTCAGAATGGTTTGACGGATGCATATGAGAGATCATTCGCGTTGAATTTCCACTCGTTTACTCAGTTCCATCATGTTTGGTTATAGATGACGAGAAACGTTTTACAACGTGCTTCATTTGGAAATATCAGGGCAATGATCCCCCATCGCATCTTCAAGTGACCATTACAAGCTGCCCATTTAGTTCAGGCACTTTTGAACGTTGATGAGGCAACCGATTCACACATGAAATCTGCCGCGACCAACTCGGCAAAACGCGTCCATACCCCTTTCTGAACCGAAGGGCAGGGTTTACTAAAATTGTACATAAAGGCAACACTAAACAGCTAAAGAAAATGCCCTTGGATACGAAAGTGACCCCGTTGACTTCGTACCACTCCAGGACAACATTTGAATACTGGCACGAAGCTGGATTCGGTCAGGAAATTGTAGGGCCCTCACCGACAAACCGACATGAAACTCAATCTTCACTATTGATCAAGAATCCATAACGACCGATTCAAATGTGCAGCGATCCCATCTGTCAAAACCCATAGAATCATTTGATCTAGATCAAATAAATGTGCCAAGAATAGCTCAGACATGAACCATCTCATCAAGTTCCCAAGCGTATTCGTGGCTTCAATAAACGATCTCAGCGAACACGAAGATAGATGTCACTAATATGATTTGAACAGAAATATTAAGACATTTTCTATTGTCATTCATGTCGGTTTGTCGGTGGGGCCCTCGTGTTGCTTCAACAGAGAAAGCAGACGCTTCTGTAGACACTCCTTGAGGTAGATCTCCCCGTTTACATTCCCGATAGTCACGAACGGCGCAGTTCGTTTGCCACATGAGCAGATCGCTTGCTAAATCATGTATTTCTTGGCAAATTTTGAAAGTTTCTGCCATCAAACTTGTGCTGGGCGGTAAAGAACAGTAGCCCCGGAAGCTGCCGGAAGTTTGCCTTGACGTAGACCTCATCATCCATGATGAGATAATGAGGCTTCGTAAGCATCTAGGCGTACAGTTTCTGGGCCCGTGGCTTTCCCATCGTATTTTTCTGTTCGTCACGATTTGGAGCCTTCTGCACTTTCGTATGTAGTCCCTCCCAGTCCTTGGCTCTTTGAACGAAAGGCTTGGACAGATTCAACTTTTTGGACACATCCCTGACCGAAGCATTAGGATTCCGCTTAAATGCTTTCACAACATCCAGATCACTAATAGAACATCCCTTCTGACCGCATTTCTCCTTCCTTTCGATGTTCAGAGTTTCTTAGAGTCTTCTTAGGTCGTCAATTGGGGGATTAAAATTAATTTGAACTTAAACTTGACAGCTCTATAATTATTTACCCTCCGACTTCAAACTGTCAAAAATAAGTCTGCTCTGGAGTAGACTTATTTTTGACAGATCGATGATTTGCAGTGTTTGTTTATTTCCCGCGGTTTTGATGTTTCCCTCCCAACTTTTTCTTTCGTCGTCTGTTCAACGAACTCATTTGCTCGTGTTTCTTTACCGCTCCGGGTTTTGATCGTGTTTCGTCCTTCTGTTCTCCATATTCGATCAGTGTCCAGCTCTCACCGTGCCCTGGCCGTATGCACATTTTCCGTGTGGATCAACCGTACGAACGGACCATCAGCAACAGAAATCCAGAGCCAAGAAAAGTGAGTAGTAAATGAAGCATTGTCGTTGTGAGATTAATCAAAACATAATTAAATTATTACCGATATTTTTTTTCGGTAATGACCGCACAGGAAGTGCGCCAGCTGATTGCCGTTCGAGTGGCCTGCAATCACCTTTTCACGGCAAAATATTACGACAAAAAAGCGACATGGAGGTAAGTTGCTGGTTTTATTTGGCGTGCAGTTTCAGCACCGACAAACCGACATGAATGACAATAGCAAATGTCTTAATATTTCTGTTCAAATCATATTGCTGACATTTATCTTCGTGTTCGCTGAAAACGTCTATTGAAGACACGAACACGCTTGGGAACTTGATAAGAAGGTTCATGTCTGAGCAATTCTGGACACATTTATTTGATCTAGATAAAATGATTCTATAGGTTTTGACAGATGGGATCGCTGCACATTTGAATCCGTCGTTATGGATTCTTGATCAATAATGAATATTGAGTTTCATGTCGGTTTGTCGGTGGTTTCAGCACCGACAAACCGACATGAATGACAATAGAAAATGTCTTAATATTTCTGTTCAAATCATATTAGTGACATCTATCTTCGTGTTCGCTGAGATCGTTTATTGAAGCCACGAATACGCTTGGGCACTTGATGAGATGGTTCATGTCTGAGCTATTCTTGGCACATTTATTTGATCTAGATCAAATGATTCTATGGGTTTTGACAGATGGGATCGCTGCACATTTGAATTGGTCGTTATGGATTCTTGATCAATTGTGAAGATTGAGTTTCATGTCGGTTTGTCGGTGGTTTCAGTTGCGGCTGCCGGAAGAGCATTCATAAGGTGCGTGGCGAGCCAGCTCACTGCTATGCATTAATATTTTATCGTATTTATTACATGCGTACTTTTTTCTTTCAAATAGGACGATTCAAGAACAAGCGGGACTGCATGATTTCACTGATGACCAACTGAAAATCAAGTGGAATAACTTGACAAGGAAGTATAAAGTAGGTATATATTTGTGTTGTGTAATATGATGCGCATAATTTGAGACAAATTTTCAGGTTTTATAAAATGTTTGTTGTTGACTTTTCTTTCCCAGTTACTCATCACTCCCCCGACTGGAGGAGCAACGGAAAATGGAGAGGAATTGGCGGACGACTGGGAGCCTTTTTGCCAAATGCACGATTTCATGTCCACTCAACACACGATAAACCCTCCCCTGGTGGTGAACAGTTGTGGTGTTGTTGTAGAAAACACTAAAAATATTCCACACGAGCCAAGCAGTCAGGACAAGGAAGCTGGACCATCAGGGACATATCTGCGGAACATTTCACGAGAAGAGGTTGATGCTGGACCTTCAGTAGGTCCTTATATTTCAAGTCCCGATCAAATTCCATCTGCCCCCAGTCCACAGAATTCGGAAGGACATGCTGACCCAGGAAGACGAAAGCGGAATCGTTATTCTCAACAAGATATGTTCCAGTTCTTTGTGGAACAATCGAAACGGAAGAAGAAAGAAGGGAGAAAGTTCTTCGGGTTGTTAAAGAAAATCGCTGAATCTCAAAATGTGGATGTGGAATATTTCGATTCAAGCTCTTCCGATTCGGATTTTGATGCCTGATTTCAAATGTGGTTTGAATTTATTGACGTACTGTTAAGATTCTATCACATACAAGCGAAAAAACTGCAGTTCATATTCGATGGAAAATAATATTATTTTTAATTACATTTGCGCTAACTAACACTACTAATACCATAGACTAACTCTAAGACCAGTAGGTCCCATACAAAAACGATTTTTTTCTTGGCTCAGTCAGTACTAGAACATCGTCCCAAGCTCGGTCCCAAGCTCAATAATGCACCCCTTATAATGAACTCACTTGAACACACTCTCAAATACTCTGTCAAAATAACACAGCAAATCAAAACAAAGGCGCAAATATGTATAACAAGGTGTTGGATTCAAGGTGTAATTCGGACCAAGGGGTTCTACAACAGTGAACCAATTTCAAATCGATAGTTACATATTGATTGTTGCTAATACCATGATATACTGGAATACTAATACTAATACTAACTAATACGTTTTATTATTTAACGTAGATATCGTAGGTAACGTAGGTATCGAACAAATGAACGACCAAACAAATGATATATTTTTATTAGATATGCATTCAAATATGTATCATATTTGGGGTTTTAAATACAAACTGTTATAAGTGTTACTCACGTTTCTCTAAAAAAACATTAATGCAATATAAACATGTCATTTTTGCTCTTTGCCTCACTCATTATTTCAAGAATCTTTAAGAGCTATAAATGCTTCAAGGGATTTTTTGGAGAATATAATATATCCATCAAGAATGTGTGGAAAATTCGTTCTTGAAAAAACTGTCTAGGGATTTTTCAGTTCACTTCTTAAATCCCAGGAATTTTGGTCAACCCTCAGAATTCTACTCAGAAATACTCAAATTGAACCTTAACCAGATTTTTGCAAATATTTCTCAATTTTTCCTACCGATGTAATAGTAGTTATAGGTATCTATTTATAATATATTGGTTTTCTCTTGTTGGTTCAAATTTGGCAGAAAGTATTTTAAAATCAAGATATATTCTCATCCATTCACGGGCCCACCATTTTTTGTAGCAGCTGTTGACGGAAAGCGATTCCTTCTCCGGTGTCTCTAACAGGTAGACTCTCCCCAACAAACAATCACTCATTAAATAAACATAATTTTGGCGATTTAATTCAGCAGTGTGTTGAATAATCTCTGAACTATTTTCAATCACTGCTTTTGTTCAGGCATTATTCACACAAATTTGGAGAAGTTATTAAGCTGTCGCCAAATGCTTCTGGACAATGGCAATTGCATATGCTTAAGAAGCAAGTTTGCAGCAATGGAGTTCAGCTGATAATTGAAAAACTGCTGTTTAAGTGCTGCACACAACTTGAGGCTGATACCGAGAGTCAAAGTGACCTTTGTTTAGCTGAGCGAGTTTTTTTTTAAAGGATAATATATTCTCTTCTTGTTGATTAGAAGTCATGCCGAAATTTTTCTTCAACATCATTAAGCTTATTATAAAAAGCTGTGTTGTCTTTTATGGAACTTTTGTTCGACTTTTTTAAATTCTCATAAAACTTTCTTTGTTTTTTTTGTATGATTTTCCATGAAATACAGACAATTTATACTAAGCATATTTAGTTTGATATTATTATACATGTACATTATCAGAAAGAAACATTATGGAACCTTTTTTTTGTTAACATTTAATAGCGAGATTTGAACCATCACCCTTCATATCCTCAACTACGTGACATTCCCAACGACTTTTGTTGTTTCTATTGCTGAATATTGGTCTAAACTTAAGCTATTATTCAACTAAGTATAAGGTTTAATTGGCAAAGCTAGTTAAAATCCATTGTATTAGAGGTATAAACTGTATTTCATGTTGTTGTTCAGTGGTTGAATAAAAGTCAATTAAGAAACCTGCGGAAAGCTTTTGTATTTTGTCTGCTTCAGCTTATAATTAGATCAGTTGAATAGTGATGTACATTTCAGCTTTTATTCAATCTAATATCAGGTTTTATTAGCTAGGCTATTTAAACGATGTTTAACCCGATTTAAAAACTGTTATTCATCTCTTTGTTGAACTGTGTAAATTTAGTTACATATAAATACTAAAAAAGCTTTTACTAAGCATGTTATTCAAACAAAATGAAACACTTGAATTAATATTAATATTTCATTTGAAAACATGTTTATTCAGCTTATATTTCAGCCAGATTTTTTATTCAGCTACGAAAGTCGTAATTCAGCTTTAATAAAGCATGTATGCTTATTTACGGCTTTCGTTTGTTTGTTGGGTCGCCCTCTTGCCATGCCGCTGCGATCTCTTCAAACTCCTGCTGATCATCAAAAATGCTTTCAGCCTTCATAATATCGTTTTCGTCAATACATATGTTGTGCAGCACACAGCATGCTACGATGACCCTAACGCAGTTGTCGATACGCAACTCCAGCGTCTTGTAAAAAATGCTCCTCCAGCGATTTTTCATCTGCCCAAACACACAGTCCACAATATTGCGGGTTTTGCTGTGCAGATTATTGCATTTCCTTTGCATCGGAGTTAATCGTTGGCGGCCGGATTCTTTGAAAGGCGTGATTATAGCAATCGGATGTATACTGCACGGATATCCGCTATCACCGAGCAGATAATATCCGGGTGGAGGGTACAATCATACACTGAAAATAAATCAATAATTTTTATTATTAAAATCTGCACTTAAATCGGTCAATTTTTGCTTCGAATTGAAATCATGTGAGCCAGTATGATTTTCATTTGCCGCACATAATTTTTAACACCCGTCACTTAATACACAGGTTTGTTTCCAATGAGATTGATATGGTCCGCACATAATTTTCAATGGAGCGAGAAATCTCATTCAAGTGTGTTTTCACTTTGCCCAATTCTATCCATCTTCGCACTTAAAACGAAATAAATAACCGGGCGCGAAAAGCAATCAGCTGCTTTGCCGAGGTAGAAGAAAAAAAAACTGCAAAATTGAGAAGCAAAAAGAAGTTTACCCTGTGGTGGTTGAGATACTTGGTTTGCCAGCGGAATTCATTGAATTTTTCGAAGGTAATAAATTACTATAGATGTTCTTCTTTGCCATGCTAACAGTGTTTATTTTGAATATTTCAGAATCTGCCGAGCATTTTTTTCATCCCCGCAGAAGAGCTGCTGAACGCGATAAAATGTAATTCTATGTAACCGCGTGATACTATGTAAGTGAAACAAATAGTGTTATTTTATATAAGTAAAACAAAAAAAATATTTTATATTTTGGATAAATAAAACCTCTTTAATTCACACATTTTTTTTTATTACATGAAAAGATACAAAAAATCCAATACTAACCTTTATATGAAAAATAAAATCCATGTACCTTTGGACATAAAACGTATTAAAAAACTCATTTGAATTTTGCTAGGACAAGTTAATGTAATCCATTTACACTATAATTAATATCTATTCAGCTGTTGCACTTAAAGACTATATTTATTGCACATATCTTTAATTACTCTATGGGTCATGAAAAGTATTTGACCACATTTAATAGAAACTATGTGCAGCACCAATACAGAGCAATAACTTTGCCCTTTGCCCAAATCTATAAGTGATTGCACTTAAATATAAGGTGCATTGTTTTTTGAGTGTAGACTAACTCTAAGACCAGTAGGTCCCATACAAATACGATTTTTTTCTTGGCTCAGTCAGTACTAGCACATCGGTCCCAAGCTCAATAATGCGCTCCTTATAATGAACTCACACGAACACACTCTCAAATATTCTGTCAAAATAACACAGCAAATGCAAGGTGAATTTAATACTTCAGGTGGTCTATTTTCTTCAGTTTGCTGGAAAGACGGGTGGAGTAGCGGGATATCAAAGAGATTTAGCAGTGGAGCGAAAGAGTAAGGAACACTCAATAGTGTATTACGCACATAATGACAGCTGTTTATTGCAATTTTGCCTAAGAGTGAAGAGTTCTAAATGAATGTAAACGGTTTGAGCTAAATGTTTTGTTTGCAAACATTAGCACGTGCACTTTCCCTCCCGAAATATTGGTAAACAAACCGTGCAGCCTGACGTATCATATCCCATGGCATAGAACACAGGCCTGGCAGTGTGAAACTAATCATCTCCTTTACTCGTTTGTTTAAAATGGAAGTGCGAGTTTGACATCACAGGCACTATTCCATAGGTGTAAAGGAGACAGCTTCAGTCTGCCAGACTAGTATTTTACTTGATATGGATTGTATTAGTATGCGTTAAAACATGGCTGAAATTCTCATATACAGTATTGAGACCACCTGAAGTATTAAATTCACCTTGAGCAAATGTAAACACAGGCGCAAATATGTATAACAAGGTGCTGACTTTAAGGTGTATTTTGGACCAAGGGGTTCTACAACAGTGAACCAATTTCAAATCGTTAGTTGCATATTGATTGTTGGTACAATCGCCGATAATACAACGGGCTATTGTACATAACCCTTGTGTCGTGTACCGATCCTGGGTATCCCACACATATGTCCACAAACTTGTGGTTGCTATCACATACCGCCTGGCATTGGATAGAATAGTCTAGTTTTCAGTTGATGTATTGGTCGTGTAGTGCAGGTGGGCATTTTATTTTGACGTGTGATCCGTCAATTGCTCCAATAGCTCGTTTGAATATTTCAGAATTAGCTCGATTGCAAAACCCTCTACCGACCTCTTCCAACTCATCCGCATTTGGATATTTTATTACCTGCATCATCAATACATCCAAAACGAATGCCAACATCTTATGGCAAATTCGCTTAACTGTGGCCCGTGGTATATCAAAGCTAACTCCAGTTACGCGTTACGCGTAGTAACTAGTGCCAGATGCGATCCAGTACAGGAATACGGAGAGTTCTATTTCACGGCTCCAGCCGGAACGCTTGTGAGGCATCAAACTTACGATCTTGCGAAACACCTGTAAGAAAACTCGAAGATTATCTTTGATACTTGTGGGATCATGATTCAAAATTCTCCTCATCAAGGCAGACGGAGCACTGATGGCATATTTGCATAGACCAGGTTCCTGAAAACAATGAATTGAAGAAAAAAATCAGCTTTCAGAACAGAGCCACCAAACGATATTATGTGTAGTTAAGATATCAAATAAATTACCTGATTTGACGAAAACAAACACACTTTCAATAACTTGGAGTTATCATAGCGAGATTTGTAGATGAACAAATAAATAGTCAATAGCACAATAATAAAAAATTCAGCTTGAGAAAACATATTTTCATATTCGTACTAGATTCGAACCTACACTAGAGCAAAAAATCTTGTAAGGTTCATTAAATAACCTTATGAAAATTAGCCACAAGGAAAAGGATTGAATTTCATAACAATACGTTATGAAATGCCATGGTTTTTGTCACAACCTCTTCCAATGGTTTGTCTATGGCAACCGTATAAGTTTTATTGAACAGCCTTATGAAATTTATTTGTTAATGCTATGGACGTCATAAGCATTGGTTATACTTATTATTAATATTATGTATGTATTATGATATCTATTTTTTCATTAAATTCTACTGACTATGCATTCTACTTAAACTAACTTTGTGTCTATGAGAAAAGTGCGAATGCAAATCCTCTTACCGCCACTTACCGCCATAATACCAACAATCAATATGCAACTAGCGATTTGAAATTGGTTCACTGTAGTGGAACCCCTTGGTCCGAATTACACCTTGAAGCCAGCACCTTGTTATACATATTTGCGCCTTTGTTTTGATTTGCTGTGTTATTTTGACAGAATATTTGAGAGTGTGTTCATGTGAGTTCATTATGAGGGGCGCATTATTAAGCTTGGGACCGAGCTTGGGACCGATGTTCTAGTACTGACTGAGCCAAGAAAAAAATCGTTTTTGTATGGGACCTACTGGTCTTAGAGTTAGTCTATGATAATACCGCCACTGCGCAATTGATGTTCATTTATGCAAAATATTCTGACGAGATTTTACGTACGGATTAGCACTATTCTTTATTAAAAATAATGAGCAAATAAATTTCTTCCCGATAGATCCCATACATATATAAAGCGGAACAACAACTGAAAGCAATGTACTTGTTTGCCCAAGGAGGTTACAATATCTGTAAAAAAAACTATACCAAACTTATAGTTTCCATGGGTTAATTTCCTTCGTCCTGTCCTACTTTCCACTGTTGAGGGAAGTATATAAGCTCGGGTATACCGGAATCAACAGGATTGAGAATCCATCTAAAGTAAACAAAAAAATAATTTGGAGCGCGCTTTTTACCATTTCATACATTTACCTTATGATTATTGTACACAAATGAAATCAGTCATGGAAGTCATAAGGCGGTTTATGAAATTGATACGGTTGACTTTAGAAAATTATAACAATCAACTGAGGGAATCACAGTTACACAAATGGACGTCATATGGGCCTTATGAAATCAAAATTTAGTGGGCTCATGAAGTTTCATAATACAAATTTTATGAATTTCTATAGGTTTTTTACGGCAGTGTAGATCACTCTCGAAAGAAGTCAAATGAAAACAAAAACAAATTAGATTAGGTGGGAAATGCACAAATCACGCTAAATCTGAATTGGGCCAGGAAAAATATAAATTTGACGTACGGATAATTCTTTGGAGGGTAAATAATTATCGAACTGTCAAGTTTAACTAAAAATTAATTTTAATCTACCAATTGACACAGACCCTTAGTGAAGTTGGTTATATTCTCTAACATTTGCGGTAATCGTTCGTAAAAAAGTCAATTAACATCTCAAAATATTCCTTATTTTATGTTGAGAGCGCGGTGTTAGGCGCTGCGCAGAATTAGGGCAGGTCACGGTATCACACCTGATGTTAGTGCCTTTATGTAAACGTTCTCGACGTGGCAGTGAATAAATGACTAGTATATGTGATACTTTCACTACTGGTCAAATTCTTGGTCTCCCATGCATGTTTATAGCATGAGATAAGCCCTCTCACTGTCGACAAGGTGAAAACTTCGACCCACGAGAGGGACAATCAACTGCTCATAGACTAACTCTAAGACCAGTAGGTCCCATACAAAAACGATTTTTTTCTTGGCTCAGTCAGTACTAGAACATCGTCCCAAGCTCGGTCCCAAGCTCAATAATGCACCCCTTATAATGAACTCACATGAACACACTCTCAAATACTCTGTCAAAATAACACAGCAAATCAAAACAAAGGCGCAAATATGTATAACAAGGTGCTGGCTTCAAGGTGTAATTCGGACCAAGGGGTTCTACAACAGTGAACCAATTTCAAATCGCTAGTTACATATTGATTGTTGAACTGCTGTTGTCGAAAGCAAAGTGAAAACTAACGAATACTTGTTATAGCAGGGTGTCTACTCATCTGTAAGTACAAAATTCCCTGATTTTTCCAGTTTTTTTTCCAGGTGCTTAACATAAATTTCCAGGTAAAAAAAAAGCAAACGAATCATATATAAATTTTTGGAGGTAAACAAATAATTCAAACAATCAAATTTCTCAAAAAAGTTTAACAAATGATTTTATTGATCAACAACCAGATAAAAACGGGCTTGTCATCATTTTAATCAATATTTTAATTTCTTCTTCGAGTTTGGCCGCTTCTCGTTGAGCATCTTCCAAAATTTTTGGTGTTTTGGCCTGTAAGACTCTTGTTTCTGATTCTCGTTGTCGTTTTACTGATAATTCAGCTTGCCCATCCGCATCCTCTTTCCTCCGACGCTTGATGTTTTCGAAGTACAGCGAGTGAGCATTCTTAGTTCTCAAAGTCAGCGATTTTGGAATCGACACATTTTCTATGCCACCTTTTGCGCAATCGCGTCATACACTGTCCCGCGAGCAACCACCGATTTATCCGGCATATTATCGAATAGGCATTCAGCGTTAATAGAAAAGCCTCTTTCGACAACCGAGTTACCATGCGATAAACAACACACAATTTTAATAATTGTAAAAAGTTCCTTGTTTTCGCCATTTAGCAGGTCACGCCAAAACACATCAACGCGCGTTTTCTTCCGATTGAAGTTCTCAAACGAGCCACTTTTTGAAGTAATAGATTGCTATTGTCTGTTTGCCGAATCCGCCAAAACCCCGCTAATTTGTCCGTGGTTAGTAAGTATACACAACAGTTTTTCCATGCGTTTCTTTGCTAGATCTTTTTGTGAGTTGATCAGACCTGGATCGATTGACGAGCATGCTTTGGTAAGTGAATATGTTAGTGGGGATCTGATCAACAGCTTGCAAACGATGGTCTTCAAAAAGGTTCGGCATTCATCACGGAATTGTAAGATATCCTTTTCCTTAGCGTTACGAAGTTTCTCGAGCTCCTTTTTAATGTCGAAACCAACGACGACACTCTTGGCGGTCAAATGATTTTTAGTGTCGTTAACGGCCTCCAAAGTCAAGGAAGAAAGCTTTTGCAAGCTCTCGGGCTTCATGAACCGCTCCGCCAGATTCAGCACCGTACGAGACAAATCAGAAAATAAAAAGGGAACCATGGGTTCATCGGTCTGGTAATCTCTTAGAAATGGTTCGAGCTCGCCAGCTCCTGATTTGAAGAACGCCAGCTTTGGTAGTAACAACGGGTCGGACAGCGCATTCGTTACGTCACGAAAGGATTTACATGTGGGAACAGCTTTATCGCGTCGTACGCCATCAACGAACTTGTTGATTGAAACGACTACTTCCATTCCTCGTTGAGCAACCACTGCGTTTTCAAGCCAGCGATGACCGCAAAATTTCAAAGGGAAAACCGAGCTACACGAGTACTCAGTATATAAAGCTCTGCGGGCTGGCACATCTTTGAACAAGTTGAATATGCCCCGCAAAAAAGTCACGATTCCCCAATCGGCAGCACGTGCGCCAACCTTTAAAGGCACCGTGGACGTGGCCACAACCCCCAAGTTCCAATAGTTTCGCTGCATGTTCCTTCATATCCAAATTCAACTCTTTTAGAAAAGCCTAGTTCACATTAGGTCCATCCATTGAAACTTAGAGCACTTTATCCAGTGACAAGCCGCTTAAACCCTTTTTAAATGACGCAAGAAGATCTGTCGCCCGTGAGCGACCAAGAAACTCAGATGTTAAATATCTGGTTACGGTCAAGTTGGAAGTTTCGTCCCAGTAGCGCGCATGTATGTCCATTTGTTTTTTTTTTTGTTCTTTTCGACAAAGGAATTCATCGTAGACTGAACAAGTGGCGATGCCGTGTTAGGAGATACTTGTTCCGGTAATTCCGTGTTTTGGGTTTCACTCTGAGGTCCATGCTCTGATTTAGGTTTCTTACGGGTAGCATAGAGTAAGATAGATCCACCAGTGGAAGCAGCCTTTTCAAAATGCTTTTTACCTTTCATGTGACTTCTCAAAGCTTCTCGGCCCATATTACTGAGAGAAAACTCATTCCTGCATAACGAGCAATATGCATAAGTGGGCTTTTTCTCAACACGCCTAACCCATGTTTTGAAATCTGTATCATTAAGCCATGCATCTTGAAAATGAGTCGACATATTCCAAAATGAAAGATAAAAAAAAATTAATATTTTTTTCTTGTAGACTTAACGCATTTAACAGTTTTCTGCATAAACGAATACAATTAATCAAAAATGAGTTAAATAATTTAAAAAAAAAATTGAAATCACACAGCCAGCTTCAGTTCAATGGAGTTATAGCCAAGTAACCTCAATTAGCTGAATTAATAAAATTACCACGAACAAAGAGTCAAAATATTGCTGAGTTAATAAAATAATCACGAATAAAGAGTCAAAGTATTTAAGCGTTAAACTGTATTGACAGATTATTTTCGAAATGCTTTTACTAGATACCTATTATAATTATCTAGTTTATCTTTATTTATTCAAAGTCCTTTTCATGTTTTGCATGAGGGATTCCATCCAGAATGTGCCGGAAATCCCAAAAATCATACCCGATCATCATTGATTTGGATGAAACTTGGCACATGAGTTCGGTACGTTGGAAAAAAAAATTCCACTGGTGTTAAGATAATTTGGGTTCAAGAGTAACTTTTGAGATGGGCGTATGTGTTTTTTCCAACATTTTACTTGAAAAATCGTAGTTCAAAAACCATTACATTTAGAGAAAAACTTTATATAAGGGAATTGTAGGGAACTAAAAAGCCTTTCTTAAAAAAATATACACAGAAAATTTTTTTTTTTTTTCATCAAGAAAAATCAAAAATAATTACTAAAAATAAAATATCTAAAAAACGTATTTTTAATATTTTTTTAATTTGTTGTATGGAAATTTGAGGAAAAAAGACACGTTTTAAAAAAAACTCTAGGATGGACGCTCTTATAATAAAAAAGTTTTTTAAATAGCGAACTTTGGTGTATATTTCAAATTTTGGTTATTCATTCTTATAAATAAATTTTGATGTTACAATATGGTTTTGGAGATCATTACAAACAATAATGATTATAATGATAAACCACGTAAACGCAACCGTTTTCAAGATATTTCTGATTTTCTTTCAATAAAATTTCAAAACCTCAAAAAATACGCCCTTTTCATAAATTACTCGTGATATTAAAACAACAATAGCTAACGATTGTTTCTCTTGTGTTTTTAGCCTTTTTAAAACACATGTATGTGCCTCTTACTTACTCTTAACAGCTCGTCGATTGAAAAAGCTTCACTTAAAGTTATAAGACAAAAATAATGAATTATGGTTGGATTTATATTTATATATACCATTTATTAGTCTCGGTCATTGATAATATTACATAAACATTATATAAACTATTGATTGCTTTTATATATATTATGAATCCTGCCTTCTTCGTCATTCGAAAACAGTTTTACAAAAACTTCGTTTTCTGAAATTGGAACGAATGAGTGGTACTTTTGTGTACCTGCAATCGTTTTAGTCTGTCGGTAAATTTCATTCCATTCTGCTACCCCCTGTTCATACTCTTCATGTGATACATAACAAAACGACATTTTTGTTAAACAATCATCACTTTTTTGCAAGGAATTTAGCTTGTGATACGATGTACTTGTTTGTTATTCCAAATTCTGCCATTACTCTTTGATATGTCCAAGATTGTGGTAAAACCGAAAGTATCCTTACTTGATCATCCCTCGAAGTTTCTGGATCAGCATACCGGTCCTTTAGCTGCGCGATTATTTCGTCATATTCGGCTGCTTTCACTTTCAATTGTTCCAGGTCATCCTCCTCCGCTTGATCCCCAAATATGTGTGTCCGAATGCCGTTTGAAACATCTTTGAACTTTTTGCGGGCATAATTTACGTTCAGGAACTTTTTAGTCGATATTGGCGAAACGTTGATTCCAGCTACGCCCTTGTTAAATAGCTCAATATTATGGCGCCTTGAATAATCTTGCACACTGCTATCAGATGGCACTGACATTAATGATATTGCCGATGGCGTTTCCTCGAGACCATACAAGTCTACTTGCCGTGATGTAGATGGTTGTGGATCCATAATGTTAGTAATTGATGGTTTCTCACTAGGCTCCGAAATTGCAGCATGGGATTGTTCCGTTCTATTTAAATGCAAACGACAATTATCACAAATCATCAAAGAAGTGTCCAAATGTGTTTTGCCCATAAACTTGAGTTTTTTGACATTTTGTTCGGTTAATTTACGAAGGTTTTTTGAGCACCATTTTCAGTTCACTCAGATAGATTTTACTGATGAATGCGACTATGTATGAGCATATATATTGGCTGTGGTACCTTTGGAAATGCAGGTATAAAACATCTCTGGTAGTTTACAGGCAGCGTACATTAGCTGTTTTTTTTATGAGAAGATATACCTGACATACGTTATAGCTGGTATTTGTCTACCTACCTTAAACAATATGTGTTACTTTCATCGCTACATCACCGAACTGTTCGGAGTGTAGTTTTCACACACTACACCCGACCTCTAACATCGTTGGAGCTTGGCAAAATAGTCAGCAGTTCGATTAATATGCTTCTTCTATATGACCCTCCGCATAATTTCATCATCTGTCCATTTCACACTTGTCGCCCCTGCGACATCTATCTCGCTGTTACTTTCATCGCTTTAGCAAATTCGCTCCCTTCATTCTCTGAGCGGCCCGACCGATACAGTCATAAAACAATTATAAATATATTGATTGCAATATTAAAACAATAGCGCTATTTATCTTGTTATTTTCAAATGAGTCTTCTTATCATCCTGATATCAAAAGAAAAGAGGACATTAGAGTAATGTGAACGTTATAATATGAAGATCTTGGAAAATTTATCATTTCTGGTGGAAATCTCGATTAACTTAAGAAAAGAGCGAATTTTCTGAGGTTTTTTCATTCTATTGAAATAAAATCCGAAAAATCTCGAAAACGGTTGCGTTCAGGTGATTTATCATTATTATCATTATTGTTTTTAATGATCTCCAAAATCATATTGTATAATTAATTTTCATTTATAATAATGAATAACCAAAATTTGAAATATGCACCAAAGTTCGCTCTTCGGAAAACTTTTTTATTATAAGAGCGTCCATCCTAGAGTTTTTTTCAAAACGTGTCTTTTATTCTCAAATTTCCACAAAACAAATTTGAAAAATATTAAAAATATGTTTTTTTTTTATATTTGATTTTTAGTATTTATTTTCGATTTTTCTTTATGAAAAAATTTTTTTTTTTTCTGTGCATTTTTTTTACAAAGCCTGTTTAGTTCTCTACAACTCCCCCATATAAAGTTTTTCTCTAAATGTAATGGTTTTTGAACTACGATTTTTCAAGTAAAATGTTGGAAAAAACACATACGCCCATCTCAAAAGTTACTCTTGAATCCAAATAATCTTAACACCAGTGGATTTTTTTTTCAACATACCGAAGACGTGTACCAAGTTTCATCAAAATCGAAGATAGTTGAGTTTGGTGACCGACCGATTTGGCGTGGAATCAGTCTATTGATGAAACGTTGACTAACTGGAAAAAATTTACATTTACAGACTGATGTGAGAAACTAAAAAAATAATTTCCACAACCTTTCCGAAATCTATCGGTTTTATGACGCTTTCTCTTCATCTTTGGTTCTAGCTAAGTAATTGCTGTTCCACTCCTAATGTCTCATGATGATGAGAAATTACTTCCTCTATTCAACGTTATAATTACGTCACTCCGCGTTAGGAGAGTCAAAAACTTAATTAGAATAAAAAAATAAAAAAGAAATAAAAATAAAAAAAATTGCGCACCGAATCTTGGGAATCTGTTCCCATATGTCAATAGTGAATAGTTTCGGTCAAAATTATTATAAAATGAAAAAAAATTTGTTGTAATCTTGTTGCACTTCACGGTTACTATTTTGTTAAGTTTAAACACTAGTAATTTTCATTAATTAATGTTTTTCGCTTTTTGCAAATTTTATTTAAATTGTTACAACCACCTGAGTTATTTACGAGGTTTTTGACAAATGGTCTATAACTAAATTCCGAAAATCTGTGCAACATGATTGGTACTACTCCAATTTAATAACTCTTAAATTCGATGATTTTTAAAGAAATGTTTTTTTTTGTTGGCCATTGATGCTATAGAGGGTATAAAAGACGATGATCCATGATCGGCAAAAAGGTCTTTTATAGAATTGTTATATTTATGCTAAAGTTGTTATAAAACTGTTCTAAGTCAGTGAAACAGTGGCTCAATGTCACCCCATCTGGACCCAATTTCATCCAGCACTATGCTGCCGTCGTAAGCATATCTGTCCCATCTTGAAAAACGGCAAGCTGAGATAAATGCGATTGAAGATTCAGGAGGGCCTTTGGCTGCTATGATAAGTTTTATATAATTTGTCCGACTGGGACAGTTATGCGTACAAATTCACTGATGGGACAAATTGACCTGATATTGTTTTTACCATATTTAGGAACAAACTATATGTTTTTTCATTTTCATTTTCATTTCATTTTGTGATGTACAAGGGGGTCGAGGGCCAAGTCACCGATGCGAAATTTCACATCGTCCATAATACATCAGGGAGGGGAAGGAGAGTGAGCATCACAGCATCTTTAACCCATGGGGGTCAATTAAGTTCTGCGTGGTTTGTGGTAAACCGGCTGCTCAGGGATTATGAGAAGGTAAAAGGTTTGGGCAGGTTTTTTTTCTGTAAAAAGTTGTATATCGTTGAACATTTGCCTAATTTGCTTGGCCTCTCGTCATATGGGGTTTCGTTCGTCACATAGCTAACGAAAAAGATAATACAATAAAACAGAAATAAAACAGAGATTCCGATTAATATATTGTAAGTGATAGGTTTCAGAATGCTTCTAAGAACTGGCAGCAGTTGCGAATGAGTTTCTGAAAAATAGGAACTCCAGAGACCATTTATCTAACAGAGCCCAAAAAGAGACCAAACGCGTAGAAAAAAGTACAATTCAATCAATAACACTTCACTTAAAATCAACTATACCCCTGCATTGATTTTTCGATAACCCATGTGCATGATTGTAACTATCATACATTGCAACTTGATTTAATCAACTTCAGCGAAATATGATTGAATGAACTATACTATGGATACTATACTACTTCTAATCGTGACTACTTCTAAAGCTGAGACCACACTGTTTGACAAAACGCCAAATATCTGGTTCGTGTTTGCCATTCCTGTTATTTGGCAATTTGTCAAACAGTGTAATGCCCTTTATTATGTGTTTTTTTTTAACTCTCAAGTGATTATGCCGGAAGGATTAGTCTATGGTAACCAAATAAACACCGGGCTTTCGAAATCAGCTCACATAATCTTCTTGAACATTTTTGGGATTCAGTATCAGTCAGTGTGTACGCGTTTTGTTGTCCAGGTATTTGTTTTAAAGTCCGTTATTAGTCGAGTTATTAGTACGAGACACTGAAGAAGTCTGCACATTCTAGACGAAATACGCGTATCTGTCGAAGATAAGCAAAGGTATTTGGAATTAAATGGAAGTTACTAATTTTTCTTCTAATTTCTAGTTAAAGTCCGTGTTTTTGTACTTTGTCCGTGTCATTACGTTGTTAGTGATATTCGTGTCAGTGCAGTTTTTGGTATCTGCGCAATTTCATATAGTACAAGTGTGATAATGTAATAGCTATCTCCCATATTCTACGCTCCCAAATGGAACAAAGTATTTGACGTTACACTCATCGGGAAAATAAGCTGCTCTGTTGGACATGGGTATTTGTGGGCGGTCTTTTAATATATAGTTATGTTTGTATGTATGATGTGTATGTAGTTTTGGAAATTTTAACTGATTTACTTACCCACACTGTTGTTATTACTTTTGATTTGTTGGGAACATACCTCCTTAGATGATACTCGCATGCATGTGCTTCGTCCACGTAGGTCTTTCTTGGTCGGGTACTTGGTCTTGTTCCAACCATAGGCCAAGATGCCTGCCTGTCCATTTTGCGTCGCCATGAGACTCGGATTTGCATCAGGCTCCAAGCCTCGGCATGCTGATCCTTCTTGCATAATTTCTTTTTTCGTTCTAGAAGTATACAAAAATATTCGCTCCTCTGCCAACAACAGCCAGACCAAATGTAGAATCTGTGTGGTGATGCTTTCCAGAATATTGCAGACCCATATTAAAATACAGTTACAATAAAAGTAGACGATTCTTTGAGTGGTAGTAATATTATTGAAATTATACAAATTCTATATAGTATGAAAATAAGGAAAGTTGTCAAATTAAAAGTGAAAATGCTACTACTAGTGGGTTCAAATGCACTTCTGGTCCACATCACCCCTGGAAACACTGGTTTGCATCTTTCCCGTTTGGGTAAAGATCCATTCCAAGCCCTGGGACCTGGTAGTTTTCAATCTACCACAAGGTTTTTCCAATGCCCAGGGAGGAACAAACTATATGTTTTTAAATCTTTATATGAAAATAGAGATAAATTTATAAAGTTTCGTGCAAAAAAAGTAAAAATCGATGATTATCAACATGAGACACATATGCTTTCGACGGCAGTATGGTAGTTACATAACTGCTACAAATGAAATGAAATGAATTCCTGATTTGCCCGAATAAATTATAACCACAAATGCCAAATTAGAAATTGTCTTACTAAAACTACTGGTTTATTTGAAATTTTTCTTATTATTTGTGAAATTACTTGGTGTTTTGTCCAGTAAATATTTGTAGAACATTGTTTATTTGTTGATTGTTCGAATCCTTCAGAACCTTGAAACAACAGAAAATAAACTGTTGTACAAAATGATAGATAAATTAACTTTTAATCTGTACTACAAAAATCAAAATTTTCTTAGATGATTATGAGTAACAGTCTGAGTGACCGTCTGATATATTGCAAAGGCAAAAGATCGAAAGACGTTTGTGTTTTGATACTAAAACTAAAATTATGTAAACTTAGTTCAGTTCTCAGTCATACAAACAAAAAATAGCCTTTTATATATGAGGAACTTTTCCATACAACATGTGAAAACCATAGCAAATAAATCCACCAATAGAAGGTTCAACGCATCCTCGCAATTATGTGTACGCTTATCTGGGGAAGACGAAAGTCAGTCAAAAGCGCCTCAATTTATTAATTAAACATGGTTTCGAGGAAATAAAAGTATCATTCATTGATCAGATAATGATTGACCTGATTTATCAACGTTTAATTAATTCATTGACGCACTATTCACTGACTGTTCACTTGACCTACTTCACCCCAAATGATCACCTTCTTCCAGATGACGTTACCCCCCAAATTCTAATTTAAATGATAAATATGTGACGAAAACTCCAAATAGTGACGAGAGTCCCTTATGAATTTTCACTTTATCGGGGTTCGGGAGTGCTACGGATGATTTCACGGCTGTCAAGAAATGTGTCGACTTGTCTGGCGGTCGAGAGTGACGTTAATGGGTGCACGGCTCCTTTGGATACCCTTATTGGAGCGAATAGTGCTGCAGATTAATTCGCCGCTCCCAGGGTAATATTCCGACTAATCTTCGCGTGATGACCAATTCTGTCACGCTGAAAGCAATGGAATATTTTCATGTTAAATTTGAATGTTAAAGGCAAATCAAATGCGAAAAAAAATACTTACAACGAGGGCACATCAGGTTCCACACATTTACGATTTTGAACTGATAATAATGGCTGGCCCGCACGGCGGTAGTGACGTTTGCCATTCTTACACAATTATTCAGATTCAGTGAAAACATGTAGGTATTTAACCAAATATTCGATCCCGCCATTTGACAAATGTCGCTGTCTAGTGGTGGGAGTGTTAAGATTCGCATTGCACGCTCAAAAAAAACTTTTCAAAGATTTTTTCGTGAAATTTGAAAATTCCCTGATTGTGATAGAAAATCCCTGATAATTCCAGGATTTTTCCAGGTGAGGAGAAATTCCCTGATAATTCCAGGTTTTCCAGGTTTTTCCAGGTAGTAGACACCCTGTATAGGATTATATAGGAATCACAAGGATGTGCTTTCGGATTGATTCAACGACCACGTGACAATGTCTTTAGTTAAACTAAAATATATTTCTATCGACCGATGTTGACACCACTTTTGCGATTATCATTCCAGTACGGTCTCCATTTGCACAACTTCGAATGGTTCACAGCAGACATTTTGATCTGTGGTTTGATTGTTTTTCCTACAGACAGGTATGTCACTAAGACTAAATTTTGCATAATCGAATCAAAAATGAATGTCTTGAAATTGGTACAAGTAAATTGTAATTGGTAAACCAGATTTTTCTTCCTTTCCCTTTTATTCGTGTTCTTGCTGATTATATTTATAATAACTGGGAGTTTAGTTATTTCAGTAACAAACCAATGAAATATTCGCTACATAAGTTAGAGGTAGTGAAGTGAAATGTAGATTGCTTTGAAATTAACTGTTTGATGAGCTTAAAATCTTTGACACTTATGCTTGATTAAACTTAGTGCTGAAGTTGGATCACTACTAATAATATTAGCCATTGGTTTTTGTGTAATTTGAATCTCAGTTGGTAATTTCTTATTTGTTGTGGAATACTTTGTGTTTTGCTTATATGTAGTTGCCATTGTCATAGTAGAGGGTTTTAATAAAATTGCAACGATTTTATCACGTGCTTCGTTTTGCAAAAGTTTTGTTTTAACATGTGTTAGTGACATTTTTATTTTGTCCACTCTAATAAGTGATTTATTCTGTGAAAAATTATCATGTTGATCGACTTATATTGACTAAGCTAGTTAAGTTGCTTTAAAGTTGCAATATGTTGTTTTTTTTTTGTTGTGGCCTAGTTTTGTTCAGCTATCATTTTCAAATAAATTAGAAAAAAATATGTTGCTTTTTAAATTACAGTTTAAATTTACACACGGATATCGAATGTGAGCGAACTGATGTGCCCATTCATTGACGAGGAACGTGCTTCTCGATGAATTTCTGAGGGAGGAACATGATTAACACGTTGACAATGGGAATTATGGATAATTTTACTTACTTTCATATCTTCTAATTCGGCTTCAGATGACGAATGTGACAAACCCCTGTACGACTGGAACTGTGAGTTTTTCATAAATGTCTTCAGCACACTTGATGATAATTGACCAAACTTGTATGGCACCACTGGATCACAGTCTCCGTGACATTGAAGAATCTGGCATTGAATGAAATGGGAGATTAATTCATTTTCAGTAAAAGCAACGCAATGTATACTCACAGGCACAGAGTTCGGACATTTTAAAAGTCCTGGGAAACTCTTGTGCATTGGCAACCAGCAAGACAGAGCCATTACTCCAGCTAAGGGCTCCGCAAAGGTTAATGCAGCGTACAGTGCAAGGGCACCACCTTGCGAGAATCCTCCAAGCATGATACGATTGGACGATATACCTGCCTGGAATGGATGTGTCGGGAAAATATGTACATGAGTTATCTGGATATGTCTTACCTGCATTTCGCTTCGAATCATCTCGTGGACATTCTTCGTTGCTTTCCTGATTCCATCTTCATCTTCCGGGCCTCCTATGTCCAATGTTTTCAAATCGAACCAAGATGGCATCCGGAAACCAGCATTCAGAGTCACTGGAATCGTTGGTGCCGTAGGACAAATGACCTTCATGTCCGGCGTACGAATCATGCCCATAGTGGTAGCCCATCCATGACTGTATGGGAGAGTTATCAATGTTATCCTTTAAGTTAATCTTGCATAAATGATTTCGAATTGTTGTCATAGTATTGTTTTCATGATGTCAACTTCGTGCGAAAACAAATTTTAGAAATTGTTGAACCTATCCCAGGCAAAAATTCGCACTAAGCTGATGTTCAGGTTCACACAGGTTGGAACCAGATCTAACACCGGAAATAAACAAATTCGATATTTGTGTTCTAGTAAAACTACAACTGTTACTTATTGAAAGCTTTAAATCCCAATACCATTGTAAGAATTTAGATATTGTGTGGCAAGCACAACTCTAATCAATGCCAACTGTAGTAAATTGACCACTTTTGTTGTTGTTCCAGATCATTCGGAAGGCCATCAGATGGTCCTGAGGGACAATTTCCAGGGCACAAGTATAAAATGCTGCTTGCAGAACTTCTTTAGAAACAAGCGAAGAGGTCTGGCACAAATTTTATAAACTGATCACTTTTACGATTGTTGCGGATCCGGGAGACTGTTTGGTCCTGAAGGTAAATTTTCAGATCAAAAGTGCAAATGTATTCGAAGACTAATAAGCTAATAATATAGACTGGTTTCGTAAATGTAATAATTTTACGGTTGGTTCGGGTCTTCCAGAGGGAGGGGGGGGGGGGGGATTCAGTGAATGCTCTGCTGGATGTTACCGGTTGTTCCAGAACTCCCTAGTCTATATTTCTCTTGAAAATCTGAGATAGTTGTGAAAAACGCGCTCTTCGCATCTTGTAAGAATTACATATCTTGTGACCAGCATGGATTCTACCAGTTTGCTTCCCTGTGATTGACGCTGGCTTGCAAGTGGATGCTGTGTATACTGACTTTAAAGCCGCCTTTGATCGTGTGAACCATGATATTCTTCTTCATAAGCTACAGAAAATGGGAGTATCTGCAGCCTTTGCGATATTGTTCTCACTCTTCATTAACGACGTTGCGACTATTCTGCCACCTGGTACACGGCTCTTCGTTGCGGACGACGTGAAAATATTCATGATAATATCCTGTCTCGAGGATTGTCAGAAGTTGCAGCATTTGCTGGATTTATTTGACGATTTGAGCAACCGAAACCTAATATCATTACTTTTTGTAGAAAACTTCAGCCAATCAATTTTCGCTACAGTTTGTCTGGTCAAACCCTTGAACGCGTCTGCAAAATCAAAGATAGAGGACGGATCGCCGACGGATTTCGATACCCGATGTGCATGAAATCTTTGTACTGCGCACTAGTACGTTCGATAATGGAATCCGGCAGTTCAAAAAAGATTCGTTCGTCGGGCCTTGGTGCGTCATCCCTGGCGTGACCCGGTAAACTTGCCACCTTATGAGCACCGTTGCATGTTGTTGGGAATCGAAACATTGGATAAAAAATGTTTTTATGCTCAAATATCTTTTGTGGCAAAGGTGCTGACTAATGAAATCGATTCTCTTGCCATTCTCTCTGATGTCAGCCGGTATACACCAGTAAGGCATCTCAGAAGACGTAACTTTCTTCATCTAGAGTCGAGAAATAGTCGCTATGTACAACACGATCCGGTAAGCTTTATGTCGTCACGATTTAACGAGGTTGCTGAACTATTCGACTTCAACGAGCTTTCCAGCGCATTTCTGCATCGCGTTGTTGTTTTAGTTAATTTTATTCATTAAGACCCCAATTGGTCAGATGGATGTTTACAAATATACAAATATACAAAACTAGTTGCAGAAATTAAATGCGATTATGAAGGGAAACCCGCGCTTTTACCGCGGGAAAATATCTGCAGACAGCGAATCAAAAGCGAACAAAAATAAAATCGCACGAACAGTGTTTTTAACATGCGAGAAGAAGCTGATTAAAATAATCTGAAGGCAGCAGTAGCCACCTCAAAAATGGTGTGATGTGATAAGAACCCACCATCAGTACAAGGATTACCTATGTCTGCAGGACTTTTCTCACCAAGTTGCCCCGAGAGAATAGCATACGCGATGGCTTGTTGTAGCAGGGCCAGTCGATCTCAGTGAGGGTCTTCGGAAGACTACGGCCAGAAGGCCACGTGTTTTCATATGACAAGGGACGGCGACTCCACGAACCCTTGTCCAGTCAACAAATCCTTCCACTGCCTTAGGCTACCCCCCAATCCCAGTTATATACCTAGTTACGTAGCCACCTCAAAAATTGTATACAGAAACTGAAACTCGGTTGGAAAAAACTATCCTGAAAAAGAGAAGTGTTAGTTTTAAATGTTCCTAGTTTTCCGATTAAAATCGCTCTTAAAAGTGTATTTTAAAGAATAAAGTCTTAACGAAAACGCTTATAATTCGTTCCTTGACTAAGGATGGGTTTACCTTGCATATATGCAGTCTTTAAAAACAACTGCAAAAACTAAAAAAATCTTTGGGTTTAATGCTTCTGAAAATCGTATACTCGTGCAAAAATGAATAGAAGGAATAAATAATTGTGTTCACTTTGGAATTACACCAAATACAGCAATGATGCTGAGAATGCGTTATCGATTTTTATTGTCACCGCTGAGTGTCACCCTCCATGTAATAATAGTTGCTGAAAAGGAAGCTCTGTCACAACATAATGCCATGTCATAACATAATGTCAATTCACACACTACTTATAAAAATTACATAATTGTGTCCGTTATGCTGCTTCCAACTTTCAATAAGCAAAGGTGAAAGCAGTGTTATTTTTCAAAAGGTGATAAATATCGTAAGAATGAAGATTGTAAAGAAAACTGCGAACTATAATTACCCGGTGTCACCTAGGCCATGCAGAAAGATGAGCTGTAAAATATAAGAAATATGTTATTGTTTGTTCTAATTAATACATTCACCATCTGATCACGACTTCATGCGAAAACCAGCTGAGAAATTGAAATTATGAATTACCGTAGAAGTGTGTTTGGCGGCGGATTGAATGATTACAGGAGCTACTGCCATTATTTATCAGCTATAAATCACAGTGAAAGTAATACTCTCCCTTAAACCTTTCCGATGGACTGTTTACAAAAGTATTTCGCTTTCTCAAACTTGATAACGATGCAGTAATGCAGGAAATGTAAACGAGTTACAACGTTTTTCCACTTTTCACTCAATCACTGCCATACACCTTCGATCAATTCAATTTTCCTCCCAGTGCCAGTACTGCTGCATTAAAAAATTGAATGAAGTATAGAAAAAGAAAACGCGATAAACGTCAATATTTGTAAACGTCAAAATCTATTACCGCATTAATGATAGCTTTGTTCAACGAACTCAACGGCGCAGGTTCCATTAGAACGCTCGTTCCATTTTAGTCAATATCAAGTAATTTATACTCAGTTTCGTAAACTCAAGAATGAGGGTAAACGTCCAGGAATGGTTTGTGATTATGCGAGCGTAATCTTTTCTCGATTATCTTATGATTTATCCGCAGTGTGAATCAGCTTGAATTTTAACAACCAATCTTAAAAAAAAACGCATCTTTCATCATTTAATCTGCATAATACTTATACCAACAATCAATATGTAACTAGCTATTTGAAATTGGTTCACTGTTGTAGAACCCCTTGGTCCGAATTACACCTTGAAGCCAGCACCTTGTTATACATATTTGCGCCTTTGTTTTGATTTGCTGTGTTATTTTGACAGAGTATTTGAGAGTGTGTTCATGTGAGTTCATTATAAGGGGTGCATTATTGAGCTTGGGACCGAGCTTGGGACGATGTTCTAGTACTGACTAAGCCAAGAAAAAAATCGTTTTTGTATAGGACCTACTGGTCTTAGAGTTAGTCTATGCTTATACTTTTTACTTTGGGAACGTCCATTACTTAAGTCACGCAAAAAGTGACTTTTCATAATCCCCCCCTCCCATTTGTCACGTTTTTGGTATGGACCTTCAAAATGTTGTAGAACCCCTGGGTCCGAAGTACACCCATAGACTAACTCTAAGACCAGTAGGTCCCATACAAAAACGATTTTTTTCTTGGCTCAGTCAGTACTAGAACATCGTCCCAAGCTCGGTCCCAAGCTCAATAATGCACCCCTTATAATGAACTCACATGAACACACTCTCAAATACTCTGTCAAAATAACACAGCAAATCAAAACAAAGGCGCAAATATGTATAGGAAGGTGCTGGTTTCAAGGTGTAATTCGGACCAAGGGGTTCTACAACAGTGAACCAATTTCAAATCGCTAGTTACATATTGATTGTTGTTTGTGCCTTTGTTTTGATTTGCTGTGTTATTTTGATAGAATATTTGAGAGTGTGTTCGTGTGAGTTCATTATTAGGGGCGCATTATTAACATAGACTAATAGTACGTTCGCACTACTGCTTATATTACGTGATATAGAGTATCTTGATATCAGCAACTATAAATCTAGTTTACTCTGGAAATAATGTACATGTCATTTTATATCAAGATACTCTATATCACGTAATATAAGCTGTAATGTGAACGTACTATAACCATAGACTAACGCTAAGACCAGTAGGTCTCATACAAATACGATTTTTTTCTTGGCTCAGTCAGTACTAGAACATCGGTCCCAAGCTCGGTCCCAAGCTTAATAATGCGCCCCTCATAATGAACTCACATGAACACACTCTCAAATATTCTGTCAAAATAACACAGCAAATCAAAACAAAGGCGCAAATATGTATAACAAGGTGCTGGCTTCAAGGTGTAATTCGGACCAAGGGGTTCTACAACAGTGAACCAATTTCAAATCGCTAGTTGCATATTGATTGTTGCTAGTACTGACTGAGCTAAGAAAAAAATCGAATTTGTTCGGGACCTACTGGTCTTAGAGTTTGTCTATGATGGCACTGTGTATCGTAGTAGCGCTTCAGCAAGCTCGAGAACGTGATAAAAAAATCTTGAATTGACGGTTCATTGCCATTTCAATAAAAAGTCCTCACTACTACACGGTTACTGGCTAAAACCCATTAATGGGTGCAAAAATACGCATTTTTCAACACCACACGTAAATGTCAAACAATGGGTATAATTTGATTTGCCAAAATGGGTAAAAAAATACCCATCGGTGAGAACTTATTAGCAGGAAAAAAATGGGTGAAAAATAGTTATGAAAATTAGTTAACTCTCTTCAATCGTTTGTGCATTGCGATTCAGTTGAGTCTCAAATCAAATAAATCCGGTCTGAAATCTGCCAACAAAGGCAATTCAACAAATAAGGTGAGCAAAAGTGGATAGTTGATCCAGTTGGTATGTAAAAGATTCCTAAATATATGAATAAATAAATTTCAAATAATCAATTTCCAAAACCGTCATTTTCAGATTGTTTGAAAAATGGAAGAGCTTCAGAAGAAACTGTCAGTGCCAGTGCCAGTGACTTGCCCACTAGTATATATCAAAGCTTGTAATCAGGAAAGCTTAAAGGCGTACAAGAACAACGTCATGTGAAACAAAATCCATTAATAAGTCTGCCCGAGAGTCAGCCTTATGAAATTCTATAGCATTGTTCATAAGTTCAACCTTATAAAATTCTTAAGATTATTTGGCTGAGTGTACGACTATTTTTATTTCCAACGGATAATTTTTCGAAAGCACACGATTTCATTATCAATTTATCTATTCATGATTCGAAAATGGGTGTTTTTTACCCATTTTGTAAAAAAAAAATTTTACACTGATGGGTAAAAAAATACCCATTTTTTGACGGAAGTGGCCCAAACTCATTAATGGGTTATTCGCGTTTACCCATTAAATGAGGAGTGGCGATTATAGCGAAAGTGAGTACTATAGTACCCATTAATGGGTTTTAGCCAGTAACCGTGTAAGACCAATGTTAACATGGCAGTGTTATCAGTTGACTGATCGATTATAAAACTTAATCATTTGGACATTGGCAAACAGCTTGTGCTGAAGCTAATGAGCAGTATTGGATCAAAAGTCCGTTTTTTGGCGTACAATTAAATGGATCTCGGAAAGAAGAATATGTATTAAAGAAAACAAAAAAGTGCAAAAAAAACCTCAATTTACTTAAAACCCAAGCTCGTATTGTTATTATCTAATCGTGCTTGGACTTACTGGGACATGTTATATTTTCAAATAAAAAAAGTTTTGCTATTCTAACTAGTGGAAGCTGAAGATCATCTATTTGTATTATAGGGCTAGTATCATAGACTAACTCTAAGACCAGTAGGTCCCATACAAAAACGATTTTTTTTCTTGGCTCAGTCAGTACTAGAACATCGTCCCAAGCTCGGTCCCAAGCTCAATAATGCACCCCTTATAATGAACTCACATGAACACACTCTCAAATACTCTGTCAAAATAACACAGCAAATCAAAACAAAGGCGCAAATATGTATAACAAGGTGCTGGCTTCAAGGTGTAATTCGGACCAAGGGGTTCTACAACAGTGAACCAATTTCAAATCGCTAGTTACATATTGATTGTTGCTAGTATGCAGCTGACAAGTAAAGAATTGAAGTAATTTTTGCTATTTCTACCGAAGTAATTTTGACAATTGCTTCTGTATGGGTAATCTGTAAGTTTTCCTTGCGGAATAATTGAACAGAATATTATTCCGCAAGGGAAAGTGACAGCCCCATTAAGATTACCTGGGCAGACGTTACTAACGTTACGAAGTTTGCCTTCCTTTTCAGCTGCATACGAGGTAAGTAATTCAGACAGTATAAGCATTTCTTGACAATTTCTTGTCCTATCCTAATGCACATTACTTTTCAGCTGCATACTAGCCTGGTAATGGTAAGGTGTTGTTTACTTACCTGCGAGAGAACCTGTTTCCAATGGTCAAGCAAAAGTAGATAATTTCTCAGTCGGAGAAGCTCGGTTGGAAAATGCAGAACTCGGTCTTAATCAGTTTGGTAAGCTTTCGGAATGCTTGAATGCTTAACGTGAATTTTTTAACCTTCTAAGCTGTTATTCTCCCACCATCAGAACATTCAACTGAATGTCTAAACAATGCGAGAACACTTCTACGATACCATCAGATGCATTCCCAAACCAACCTTCTTGCGGTGGTCATAGGGCAGGATAATCCAGAGTAGCTGGTCAATAACTACCGTACGTTCATGTCGCTGCTGTTTAAATCGGACTTATACCTGGTACAGACATACAACGTACAACGTTGTACGAACTGTCAAATACTTTAATCCAGTACCAAAAACCACGTACTAGACTAATGGAGTACAATCAACAATCAATATGCAACTAGCGATTTGAAATTGGTTCACTGTTGTAGAACCCCTTGGTTCGAAGTATACCTTGAAGCCAGCACCTTCCTATACATATTTGCGCCTTTGTTTTGATTTGCTGTGTTATTTTGACAGAATATTTGAAAGTGTGTTCATGTGAGTTCATTCTTGGGGGCGCATTATTGAGCTTGGGACCGAGCTTGGGATCGATGTGCTAGTACTGACTGAGCCAAGAAAAAAATCGTATTTGTATGGGACCTACTGGTCTTAGCGTTAGTCTATGGTACAATGCTGTACGTTGTATGTCTGTTCCAGGTATTAGACTACTCTGCAGGATATGTTTTGGAATGTCACCGAACTGCAACCACAGAGAACAGACATCCAAACTGGAGAGCCTCCATGTGTAAATTTCTATAACTGCCATTTCAAAATTTTAGGTTGTTTCCATTAGTTTTGGTGAATCGTATGTTGATTGTGACACACGCGCGCCTCGAGGTTTTATAGTCGTTGGCTGTCTGTCAATTTTTGTTTGGCGAAATCTAGGCTAGGCGATTTGTTTTTAAAAATTTACACAGTAAAATGGGGATAACAATCGAGTCTGGATGTCTGTTCTCTGTACTGCAACCTCACGTCATAAAACTTCAAAATTTTGCTGACCGGACCTCATTCGGGATCTTGTCGTACCTGTTCGACATACGACGATACTGCAGAAAACGACTCAACATCTGATGGATCTGGAACCGAAACTGCTGTTGAACAACGATTCCAAGTCGACCTCGTAGTGCCAAACGGTTACGCAAATCAGCCATTCTATGACCATATTGGTTTTTTCCCACTGGAGTAATATTGATTCCTAGAAACTTACGACATACTTTAAAGCAAATATTATAGATTAACAATATAGCTCACTTTTCCAATTCCTATACGAATCGTAACGGACACAACTGTAACGCCATCTCTAGTTGAAAAGGTAAATCAGTATGATTAACTATCATGTTTTGCCTATTTTGAGTCTAGCGTGTAATGCGCAAATGTCAACAATTCAAAACAAAGAAAAGTAGTGTTTTGATTCTTTTTCCACAACGTTTGGTGTGAGTTCAGTGCGTCAACATCAATTTCACTATAGAGGGAGGTCTGATCCAAATAACAATTGCAAATCGCGGATGGTGTCATTGCATCCGGTACGATATTTCGAAGATTTTCCTCAGAGGGGTTCCGGCAGCAAAGGTAGGATGTAAGGTTGCACGAATTACAAGCACCGATAAGTCGGTCCAATGTAGTACTTGAAGTTATCAACAACCAGAAAGGGTACCGGATTAGAATGCAGATGGTTCTCATCGAACAGAAGCCACGCAAGGGAGTATCGTATCGATACATCGAGTTTCATTTCGCTTCAGGAAAATCTCGCAGCTGGTGACATCAATCAGTTGACTAGAGAGAATACGAATGGCTGTTCTGCAACGACAGTGCATATCATTTATGGACGATCTTATTGCAGATTGCAGGACAACGTCAAAAAACATGAAATGTGAAAGAAACTGTTGGGGAACGCCAAAAGCTATTGCATCCAGTGTTGCGATATTTATTACTTATTAGGGAGCGTCCATTAATTACGTCACGCACGTTTTTTGTATGGACCTTCAAATTTTGTTGTATGGATCGTCACGTTTTCCTAAACCCCCCCCTCCCCCCCCTACCACGTGACATAATTAATGGACCTTCCCTTATGAAGTAATATCAATACTTTGATTAATGCACTATTTTCCATCTTCCAAAAATTTCATACATTCCATTCAATATTGGTAAAAGTTTTAGTAATTATTCGCAGATTTGGGAAAGCTCCACGAATATCGTGATGAAAAACTGTATGTAATTTTTTTTTAAATATATTGTTTTAACTTTTTCCGAAAACTCGGCATCACTGCATTATCACAAAAGCTGAACATTTCTGACAGCATCTGGTCAACATACACAAAACCATCCAGTATAAGTTTTCCTGTTGCAAGGTTGGAACCTCCTCGTTACAATATTCAAACGATTACGGTAAGCTTTTACACTTTTTTCAATAATCTAATTGCAATAAATGTAAACTAAATTTATTTGCAGTTGTGCGTTTTGAAATGGCCAACAACAGCTTTGAGCATCGAGCTGGTTCCGTAATTTCGAGGATATGGAGTATTTGGATGAAGCGATAGATTCCGATGCTATATCATCAACAAACGATTTTTCAGCTGGCGAAATGGAAGAATATTTTCGATTTCTACATAGAGGCTCACGTACGTGAATTTAAGGTGCAAAAGAAGGATAAGCTCTTAAACATTCTTCACGTCCAAGCGAACGACAAGGGTCAATTCGAGCAACAGTTTTGGGGTATAGCTCGTTTCTCAGGCGAGAAATTTTGCATTAACGTGCCGAAGAAGGATGTGAAGAGCAAGTGGAATGGAGTCCCGTAACGAAACCCTCTTGGGAGGACAGAGAAAAGTTTTTCCTGCTACAGCACATACGGAGTATCGTGTGACTTTCGGATCTAAGTGATGACTTTTTACATAGTTTGAACGGGCTCACGGTCAAAATGTCCATCCTAGTTTATTCCAGACCAAATAAAATTTCTATTGGGTTCATGTGCGGACAGTAACCGGGAAGAAAAACGAATATTATTCCCAATGACCGGAAATATCGCACCATATTAGAGTCGAAGAATGTTTTCCGTACAGCATCGCTAGTTCTGCTACTGGCAGGGGGTGAGTAACTCTGCCACGTTGTGTTTGTGTTGATCGTGTACGAATGTGTTTCTGGGGTGGCAGAAGGTGTTTTTGTGTTTTCATAAACTACAATCGAAAATTTATGCTTATTGGCAACCATGGACGGTTTAGACGTTTAATACACGCGGCGCGCCCACTTGTGTATCATCTGAATTACAGTAGTATAAGCGAGAGGGGAACCAAAACAAACAATCGATTCGTGTAAGTGGTGCCAGATATGAATTTATATTTAATGTGGTAGCGGGTGTGTTTGAAGTGTGGCAAATTGTGTTTTTGAGAGTGTTAACACAAGGTGGCAGAGTGACTTTCCCCCTGGCTACTGGCTTTTGTAAAATGTAGTATCCATATAATCCATATAATTTCCGATGCATGTCGCCGTTAAACCTGGTCAACCAGAAGACTGATTCGGTTTGTTTGTTTCTCTGATATTGCCCTGAAAACAAATGGTAATATTTCTACTATAGATATTCCCCATTAAAAAAAAACTTACTTACAAAAGTATGCTAGCTGGAATGAAATAAATTCTTGTGACGTAAACAGATGCTCAGTGGCTGAAACTCGAAAATATGTTGATGTTTGCTCAAGATACTGCAGCACAACCAAACCAAATGACTAACATTGGCAGAATCGTCACCGGAAACAAATTGTCAATTTGACAGCAATGTTTGACATAAAATAGGTGACAGATCACTGCTAACATTTTACTTGCAAAGTGTCTGCAAGTTTCTTGCAATTCGCGTTTCGGCAAAAATTTGCAATATTATTTTTGAATTGGACTTCAAGCAACCTATCCCTAACCTAAGGCGCCAGATGTTAAGCAACTGAAAGTTGAAATGAGTAAGTACGGTTCATACACGAATTTTAGCATTTCTTCGACAAAAAAAAAACCTTAGTTAGGAAAATTCTCCTGGACATCGGAATAAGATTGCTCTATCAATGAAGTTAAATTATTGAAACAAACAACCATACAAGCATACTAATGTACCCATCATCTTGATTCAATATGGCAGAATATGGTAGAAATAAAAAACATTCAATTTGAGATCAATTCCACCAATTGTTTTTGTTTACCACTAAAGAATTTTGTTTTGTTTTTGGCCGACGTGAATAAAACCACACGAAGAAGAAGAAGGTTGAAAAACCAGGAATGCCATTTGGTTAACGCAAAATTTATAGTGTACTTGTGTACCTTTTTGCCACCGCGGCGCTCGTGTTTGTCCGAGACCAAATTAGGAAGTGAGCTATATTGTTAATTTATAATATTTGTTTAAAGTCTAGAACATTTAGAAATAAGGTACTTCATGTAAGAGAGAGGACGCTCCAAATGGTCGGATATGAATGGTTTTCACTGCGTTTCGTTGTTTGTAAACAGATCTGCTCAGTTTATTTTTTCACGGTTAAAAACGAAAATAATTATGCACAGTTTCCTGCAAAATCCATCTGCATCAACTCGAGAGCTGGAAAAACACACAAGTACAAGGAAACCTTAACAACTGACCGCAAAGTGTAAATTAAGCGTCGGAGTGGATGTTACTATAGACTAACTCTAAGACCAGTAGGTCCCATACAAAAACGATTTTTTTCTTGGCTCAGTCAGTACTAGCACATCGGTCCCAAGCTCGGTCCCAAGCTTAATAATGCGCCCCTCATAATGAACTCACGACGAAACTCGATGGATTTCTCTTGATCAATTGATGAAACATATGCTAAAGCAGAATTCATACAAGTCCCAGGGCACAAGTTCTACAAGGCTCCTGCTCTCGGCAAGGTTCCTGGTAGATTCGTATTCATTTTCGCGGATAAGTTCGCGAAAAAAATCATGATTTGGAAACGTACCTATTCCGGTGGCAATAAACCAGAGTTTTTCTGATGGATTAAACAACGACCTCGGAAGTGTTACAAAAAGAAGTGCCTCAATAATCGGATTTTACTCTTCGTTAAGTCCCATGATGGTTTTATCGTTTTGGCCAGATCTAGCTAGCTGCCATTACAGCAAGGAAGTACTACAATGGTACAACGATACAAACGGTACAAATTGTCCTCAGTTCCCAGTATTGGGCGATAATTAAGCGGAAACTGAAGATGGAGGGAGTGGCCAACAGTGACATTGCTCAGATGAATAATTGGTGGAAACAGGTGAATCATGACTGAAGAAAGTGTGCACCGACTGATGAGCGGCATCAACCTTTCTTTAATTATAAGAAAGTTTTTCGATTGAATGAAAAGTTTAATAAATTCACGCACTACTCCATGTTTAAATAATCTAGCCTTTATGTTTGCCAACAGTCTTAGAGCAGCCATACCGGTGCGCGACTAAACTATATTTGGGCCACACCATCACTTCAAACCGTATTGGGCGCAACTAAAAGCGCTTACAAAATGGTGGCGCGGCTATCGGAAAGCATCAGGCACTCAAATTTAGCAACGCGATAGTGACGCAAGAGAGGGTTGCTATTCGACTGCCAATTGTCAAAAATCTCCAATTGGTTTGTTGTTTATTTTTGTTTACGCTATCAGGATAAGTGGTAAATTTTGAATTTGATTTAAAGAAAATTATTGATTTATCAACTTTAAGTCAATTTAGTTAAATAACAGGGGGTGCCACGTTGTGTTTGTGATGATGGAGTACGAATGTGTTTCTGGGGTGGCAGAAGGTGTTTTTGTGTTTTCTCAAACTACAATCGAAAATTTATGCTTATTTGCAACCATGGACGGTTTAGACGTTTAATACACGCGGCGCACCCACATGTGTATCATCTGAATTACAGTAGTGTAAGCGAGAGGGAAACAAAAACAAACAATCGATTCGTGTAAGTGGTGCCAGATATGAATTTATATTTAATGTGGTTGCGAGTGTGTTTGAAGTGTGCCAAATTGTGTTTTTGAGAGTGTTAACACAAGGTGGCAGAGTGACTTTCCCCCAGTTTTTTCATGATTTCTCCTGGATAGATTTTTGGTTGGCATGAAAGAGAACCATTAGCCACAATGGCCACTCTGACCACTTCTGGGGTGTACCAGGGGAACCTGTAGGAGATGTTTAGCGCCAAACCACGTTGTGCGACGGTTTTTTCTTCATTCTTTTTCTTCAGACTTTTGGTACACAGCAAAAAAAAAAAGTAATATACATCAACGTAATTCACTCTAATGTATTAAAAACTGATGTAATCAAGAAAATACGATGCACAATAACATCCACTTAGTGGAATATTACATCGGTCTTCAAATTACATCAGAAAAAAAAATTGTTGCATGAATGTAATAATCACATATTAAAAACATTAATACTACACGAAAACCAATGCACATAAAGAACTCCGCAAAAAAAGATAAATATTACACGATTTTGATGCTTTATCGCATTTTGTTTTTATGTAAAATTAAATCTCGCAACACTATCAAACTTTTTCTTGTTTGTTAGTTAACAACATCGAAAATTGTCTTCGTCGTCGCGGCCGTTGCTTTCTTTTATTCATGTGCTTTCGGACAATGGGGAATACGAGTTTATGAGCCCGTGGAATTTGTAACCGGTGGACGAAAATCGATTGCCGCTGGAAGTCGGTGGCACCGTTCCTGTTTTATCCGAGGAGCTCCTTGCTACTTTCTACCAGCCGAAGCCGGAAGAATGGCCTCGGGGTGATCGTGATGCATCCTGCCGGCGGATCATTGCCGGATTGAAACAGGTACTTTAAAGCGTTGCGATTGAACTTATTAGTATTTATGTGTAATGATATTTGTTTTAGGTTTTGGGCCTCGCAATAGCCGACCTATTCCTGGCTCCAGTGGACCTTAATATCTATCCGGAATATGCCTTTGTCGTAGAGTATCCAATCGATTTGAATACAATAAAGGCACGGTTCGAAAATCACTTCTACCGGCGCATTACGTCGGCCCAATTTGATGAGCGCTATCTGGCCAATGCGGAAAAGTTCAACGAGTCTCCGTAGCAGTTGCAGTGGCGGAACAGCATCATCCAGTCGGCGATCTACTCAAAGTCACAATACTAGCGGAGCTACCGCCAAGTCACATAATTCAGACGATGATGGTGACGACGACGATGATGACGACGTGCAGGTCCACCAAGAAGGCCAACCCGGAATGAAACTGTGACGTTCCAGCGGGAGGATCCAACGGAGTTTCGTCTAGTAGCAACGCAATCACTATGGAGCTTCAACCGGGACCGAATAGAAGCCGAACAACAGTAGCAGCAGAAGCAACAACAGCACCAGTAGCGTCTTCAAGTCGCGTCACACGACGATCTCAGGAAGCGGAAGATGAAGATGCAACTATTAGCAGTCGTGAGAGTGAAAGTTCAAGTGATTCTAGTTACAGAAGTGAGGATAGTACCGGAGTTCCAGTATCTCACAAACGAGGATACGTCTCAGGTAAGATGTACGATCCGTATAAAAAGAAACGGCGGAAGTAAGCCAAACCAAAGAAGGCAAATAAAAATTCCACTAAGAGTGCGGTTAGTTCATCTACGCCAAGGAAAAAGCCTCCCACTGGTACGTGCGAATCCAGGAGAGAACATTTTCTATCTGCCCGACAAGCACAATCACAGAGACCGAGAAATGGAACAATTCCTACCCTGGAAGTCCCCGGACCATCTAGGTCAAACTACAGAGTGGATAATCACGCCCCATCGCGAGAAGAATGCATCAATACGTCAACGCAACGCAACAATAATGTTTGTCAATTAGATATATGTGCTATTTTTAAGAATAAAACCATCTCTGTGTTATAATTTCCACTGTAACTATTTTTTTCTTTCATAGAATAATATCCGAAAATTTCAATTACATTATAATTTTCACATTGCTCCCTTTACGTCGCGACTATGTAGTACGTCGCGAAGATTCACGTTGTCTCGATGAGTTACGTTGTCTCGTTTACATCGACCAAATTACATCGGTACGTAATGCATCATTTTATGGTGTACATCGAGACAACCTTATATTACACAACCAATGGAATAACCTATGTGCATCTGATTCGGTGTAATATTCAACAACTTTTTTTGCTGTGTAGGCCTGAAAAGAACCATTAGCCACATTGGCCTCTCTCGGAACCTCTGAGGGGCCCCAAGGGAACCTGTAGGAGGGGACATTTGTATTTTTGCACCAAACCACGTCGTGTGACAGCTCTTTCTTTTTTATTTCACCTGGTATGCATGAAAAGAATAATTTACCACAATGGCCCCTCTGGATACCTCTGGGGTGATTTGGCAAAACTTATAGGAAAGGACATTTATATTTTTGTACAAAACCCCTGTGGTTCCCAGAGAGACCACTGTAACCAATGGTTCTTTTCATGCCAACCGAACGTCTCTCCAAGAGAAATCACGAAGAAAGAGTCATCGCAATTGACTATGTTTATGGCGATCAACGAATCTGTCAAACTGATGATGGAGCACTAGTTTAGCAGCAACCGATACTGAACACGGTAACAAAATATAGTAGCGACCGGAGATGAGATGAGATTGAGTGACTAAACTAAAATGACAGCTCGATGCTCTAGTATTTTAGTTGCCCAGATAATTGCGCCCGGTACGGATGCTCTTACGCTTCGATTGTAACTGACCAAAAGACGACGCATCACCCCACTTCGTTCAGCGAAAGAAGAAAGTTCGTTCGATCCAGCGCTCCGTTATTTGGAAGATTTATTCGAGTGCTAACCTTGGAAATAACTAGTTTTTTTTCTCAAAATATACTCACCTCAGTGAGTAGAGCAAAAGTGAGTCTTTTTTTCTAAGAAGGCAGTGTGGTTTTCCAGTGAAATAGGAAAATCAAGCAGTGCTTGCTGGCGAATTATCTTCCCGCTTATTTTCGCTTCATCTCCGCGTGGTGACGCTAACCAGCGATACACCACTACACCGCCAACGGTCATCCGACAGCGTTGAGCGAGTGCACCCGAAGGCGATCGTTTCAGCGCACCGCTCCCCGCTCCCCGCATAGAAGTGCGACGTTCGCGCATACGGTGCGTCAGCAGCAGTAGCAGCAGCAGCAGCAGCAAAAGATCAGTAATATTAGTTAAGTTTTTTTTTTTTTTCCCCCGTCCCTCATTCCACTAGAGTTTAGCTTTAATTTGTGTGTTCCTTGTTTGTGCCTGTGTGTGATTTAAATTGTTGGCAAGTAAGGCAAATCGTGCATGTGGAAGAGGTTTCTTCGACATGGACGGTTTGTATGAAAAGAGCCTTTGCCACCCGATGATGGGGTGGCACAAACAAATTTCCGACCGCGATCGTATCCAATTGACTCGGTCGGTCCATGGGTTGTCTACTTTCAGCCCAAAATGAAACCTTTGAACGTGTACCAAATCACTACTGATCTGACGAAGCGATTTTCAGCCGTGACAGAGATCACGAAAGTAAAATTTAATAAACTCCGTGTTGTCGTCTCTAACCTGAAACAGGCTAATGAGATTGCTGCTTCCCAGCATTTTACACTCGAATATCGAGTTTATATTCCAGCTCGTGATGTGGAGATTGTAGGAGTGGTCACAGAGGCGAGTCTGTGCCCTGAAATTTTGAAGAAGCGGGCGGTTGGCCGATTCAAGAACCCTCTGCTCCCCCAGTTCAGATACTGGAAGTGACAAAATTAGTTAAAATATCGCACAGCGAGGGTAAGAAGAAAGTTACCCACACAGACTCGTTTCGGGTAACCTTTTCTGGCTCTGCCCTTCCTCACTTTTTAGAACTGGACAAACTTCGGCTACCTGTGCGGTTATTTGTACCCCGGGTAATGATTTGCCAAAACTGCCAGCAGATGGGGCATACGGCCTCCCATTGCGGCAATAAGACACGCTGCTCAACTTGCGGGGAGAAACATGAGGCTGGCCCCTGTGCAGATAACACACTAAAATGTGTTTTCTGCAAGGGAACCCTCCTCACGCTCTCTCGTCGTGCCCGGCGTATAAACAACGCGGGGAAAAATTAGAACGTTCGCTAAAACAACGTTCGAAGCAATCTTTGCAGAAATGCTTAAGAAAGCTTCGCCACCCGATACCAATACAAATCCTTTCGCTCCTCTCTCAGATGACGAGTCTGATTCGGATTTGGTTGAGGAGGGGCATCTTTTAGTTTTCCAGAAGGTGCTCCACGGAAGCGAAGACGCATCCGAGCTGTGAAAGCAGCTGAACAGAAGCCTCAAATAAACATGCCCAATTCAAAGAGCAGAGAAAAGAAGGATATTCCGAATCCTCCTGGTTTTCGTAGTGCCAACTACACACAGGATTTCCCATCTCTCCCGGGGACATCTAAATCCCCTGATGCCCCGATTTTAAGAACAGAAGCCCCCCTTCATCTGGGCTGTTCTCGTTCGATGATATTGTGGAAGGTATTTTGAAGTACCTCGAAATGTCTGACCCTCTTAAAAGCATTGTTATGGCAATGCTTCCCACTGTGAAAACTTTTTTGAAGAAATTAACATTAAAGTGGCCCATCCTTGCAGCTATCATTTCCTTCGATGGATAATTTGCCAAAAGAGGTCGGGGATTTGATCACTGTTCTGCAGTGGAATTGTCGAAGTCTTATTCCTAAATTGGAATCATTCAAATTTTTAGCTCACAATATCGGTTGTGATGCATTTGCTCTTTGTGAAACATGGCTTTCAGCCGAAATCGATCTTCCGATTAACGATTTCAACATTATTCGGCTTGATCGTGAGGATTCACGTGGAGGAGGAGTACTTTTGGGGATCAAAAAGTGCTACTCCTTCTATAGAGTGAATTTTCCTCCAATTCCAGGTATTGAAGTTGTCGCATGTCAGGCTGTTATTAAAAATAAAAGCCTTTGCATTGCTTCCGTGTACATTCCTCCTAGAGCACCAATTAACCGAAAACAACTTTCAGATATTTGTTCGGTTCTGCCTGCTCCGCGGTTGGTCATGGGAGATTTTAACTCTCACGGTACAGGCTGGGGAGAACTGTACGATGACAACCGGTCTTCTTTGATATATGACCTCTGTGACAACTTCAATATGACAGTTCTCAACAATGGAGAAGTTACACGCTTGGCTGGTCCATCCTCACTTGGTAGTAGGTTAGACCTCACACTTTGCTCGAATTCATTATCGTTGGACTGCACGTGGAATGTGATCCAGGATCCCCACGGTAGTGATCATTTGCCTATAAAAATTTCGGTTGCCACCGGGCTCACTCCACCGGCATCCATCAACGTCACGTATGATCTAACTCGTAATATCGATTGGACAAGGTTCAAGACAGCAGTAGATGAAGCCTTATCAACGGTAGAAGGGCTTCCACCGCTGGAGGAATATAACTTCCTCTCCAACCTGATTTTGGAAAGCGCGCTTCAAGCTCAAACTCGACCAGTTCCAGGGACGTCATTTCGCAGAAAACCTCCTTCCCCATGGTGGGATCAGCAATGCACCGAGGTTTACCGCAAAAAGTCTGACGCGTTCAAAGTTTTTCGTAGACGTGGAACACCTGAGCACTTTGAAAGGTACACGGCTCTCGAACGAGAATTTAAGAGCCTCATCAAGGCCAAGAAACGCGGTTACTGGCGACAATTCGTGGACGGATTATCGCGCGAAACGTCGATGAGTACCCTTTGGAATACGGCGCGAAGATTGCGTAACAGAATTACGAACAACGAGAACGAGGAGTACTCGGACCAATGGATCCTCAAGTTCGCGCGAAAAGTTTGTCCAGATTCTGTGCCAGCACAAATGTTTCCTCGCGAAACAACTAATTCGATAGATGAGATTAGCCAACCCTTTTCAATGGTAGAACTCTCTCTCGCACTCCTTTCGTGTGGCAATACGGCTCCAGGAGCTGACAGGATCAAGTTCAACTTGCTCAAGAACCTCCCAGACGTCGCGAAGAGGCGCATGTTGAACTTGTTTAATCAGTGTCTGGAACTCAACATTGTACCGGATGATTGGAGACGGGTGAGAGTTATTGCCATTCAAAAACCTGGTAAGCCCGCGTCCGACCACAACTCCTATCGACCCATCGCGATGTTATCTTGCATTCGCAAGTTGTTGGAGAAAATGATCCTTTTCCGTCTGGACAAATGGGTTGAGACGAATAACCTGCTTTCAGATACTCAATATGGTTTCCGTAGGGGTAAGGGAACGAACGACTGTCTCGCGTTGCTTTCCACAGATATTCAGTTAGCTTTTGCTAAAAAAGAGCAAATGGCTTCTGTATTCTTGGATATCAAGGGGCTTTTGATTCAGTATCTGTTGAAGTTCTCTCAGATAAACTCCATGCTTGTGGTTTTTCACCATTAATGAACAATTTTTTGTACAATTTGCTGTCAGAGAAACATATGAGCTTTTCTCATGGAAACTCTACAGCTTTTCGATTTAGCTACATGGGTCTCCCCAGGGATCATGTTTAAGCCCTCTTTTATATAATTTTTATGTCAAAGACATTGACGGTTGTCTAGGTGACAACTGTACGTTGAGAAAACTTGCAGATGACGGCGTAGTGTCTGTCACGGGACCCAATGGGGTCGATCTACAAGGACCCTTGCAGGATACCTTAGACAATTTGTCTACTTGGGCTCTAGAGCTAGGTATCGAATTCTCTACGGAGAAAACTGAGTTGGTAGTTTTTTCTAGGAAGCATAACCCTGCACAACCGAAACTTCAAATTTTGGGTACACCGATAACTCATTCCATGTCATTTAAATATCTTGGGGTCTGGTTCGATTCAAAGTGCACCTGGAGATCTCACATTGAGTACCTGAAGCGAAAATGCCAGCAAAGGGTCAATTTTTTCTGCACAATTACCGGGACCTGGTGGGGAGCGCATCCGCAAGATCTTCTAACGTTGTACCGGACAACGGTTTTGTCGGTTATGGAATACGGTAGTTTTTGTTTTCAGTCAGCGGCTCGGTCGCACATCATTAAACTGGAACGTATTCAGTATCGGTGTCTTCGTATCGCGTTAGGTTGCATGCACTCGACTCACACCATGAGTCTTGAAGTGCTGGCTGGCATGTTGCCACTCTCAGATCGGTTTACAGAGTTATCTCTCCGGCTCCTCACCAGGTGTGAAGTTATGAACCCCCAGGTGATCGAAAATTTTGAGAAGCTCCTAGAGTTGAATCCTCAAACCCGATTCATGAGCTTGTATCATTTGTACATAACACAGGATGTCAGCCCTTCGCTTAATATTCCCAATTGTGTTTCCTTCTCCGACTTCGGAAATTCGGTTCATTTTGATTTATCCATGAAACAGGAGCTTCATGGAATCCCAGAGCATCATCGTCCTATGATTGCTCCGGTGATATTTGCTGCAAAGTTTGGCCTCGTTGATTCCACCAAAACGTTTTTCACAGACGGGTCTTTGATAGAAGACTCCGCTGGCTTTGGTGTATTCAATGAAAATTATAGCGTCGCTCGTAAACTTCAAGCACCTTGTTCTGTTTTTGTCGCGGAATTGGCAGCAATTTATTTTTCTTTAGAAACTGTTGCCTCTTTTACACCGGATCAATACTTCATTTTCACGGATAGTCTTAGTTCTATAGAGGCTATTCGCTCCTTGAGGCCGGTAAAGCACACCTCCTATTTTCTTATGAAAATACGAGGTCTTCTAAGTGCTTTATCTTCACGTTCTTTTATTATCACCTTTGTGTGGGTCCCTTCTCATTGTTCGATTCCTGACAATGAGAAAGCGGACTCGCTTGCAAGGGTGGGCGCTATGGAAGGCGATATTTATGATCGACAAATCGCCTTCAACGAATTTTTCCATATTTTTCGTCAGATATCACTCGATAGCTGGCAGTATAAATGGAGTAGAGGAGACTTGGGGCGATGGCTACATTCTATCACTCCAAAGGTGTCTAAGAAATGTTGGTTCAGGGGATTAGATGTGGGTCGAGACTTCATCCGTGTGATGTCTCGCCTCATGTCCAATCATTATTCTTTAAACGCTCATTTGTTCCGTGTTGGGCTGGGAGACAGCAATCTCTGTGAATGCGGACACGGTTACCAGGACGCAGATCACGTTATTTGGTTTTGTGCTGAGCATCGTGGAGTCAGATCTGGGCTGTATGATTCCCTTCGGGCTCGAGGTAGACAACCCAATGTACCGATTCGAGATATTTTGGCTGCGCGCGATCTGGAGTTTATGAAACTCATTTATGTGTTTTTGACTAACATTAACCTTAGATTGTAGTTTGATTAACTAACTTGTTTAGGTTAAATTTGTGAGGAATGTGTGCGCCAGCGTGTGAGTGTGGTTGTGTGTGTGTGTGTGTGTGTGTGAGTGTGATTGTGTGTGTGTGAGTGAGTTATCCAATTAAAAAAAATGTAATTTGAAGTTCTAGATATAAGAAAACCATTGTTCCTTAATCTTTGCTCAAAATTTCCACCCCAATTTTCCCATCCTTAAAATTGTTATTCCTATTAACCTCGAGACGACCGCGAGTAATCGGTTCTATCCCCTTAACCTTAGTTCTAAGATAACTGATGTATATAAACATGAAAACTTGGCTCTGTAAAGTTGATTCGATTGAGCCTGTACAAATAAATGAATTCGTAAAAAAAAAAAAAAAAAGACGACGCGTTATGCTTCACGGATACTAATTTCATCCACTTGAATTAAAAATATCGGTGTTCAACTTGAAACATAACAATCATTTAGAGTAAATAGAAAGCAAATTTCGAACAAAAATAACAGCTTTTGAATCATATTGCTGGTTGCAGTTGTGATTGGACTCTAGAAGTGCTTTTTGTGCATTTTAAAGTGTGATAAAAGTGCACGTTTACGTCAAATCGTTTTGTTGTCTTTGGTGCACTTATCCTTTATGCTGAAAGGTATAAGTTCACTGAAGACAGGAAACGATTTGACGTAAACGTGCACTTTTATCACACTTTTTCTGTTTTTGTCGGAGTCCATTTTTAACTGCAATCAGCAATATTTAAGGCATGTTAATTTCAATAATACATTCATCCGGTAGGTAAACATGAGCGTGTACTTCTCTCTCCATGACGTTCGTAACATGAACCAATCACCACATTTATTGGAAGGTTATTTGCTCGATTTCAGTAATGAAACTCTAAGCTTCTTGAACCAGGAACCTGTTAGCATTCTAGCAAAGTCCAGAATTAAGATAAACAAGATTCATAGAATAAATAAAATAAATTTAGAACGAATACCGTAAAATCAAAAATTGTACGTTTTTTCTTAATATTAATTTATTTAAAATAAACAAAATGTGTTTATTATTTCAAACATCGATGTCACTTGGTTTAATAAAGCAAGTTATGTTTGCGGCCAGAATAAACTAAGTTTCTGTTTGGATTTACCTGGAATATGTTCGTTATAACCAGCGGCTGTCATGAAGAAAATGAATTAATTTTTTGGCTCAAGATATACTAGCATCAATATGAAATTAGTGATTTGAAAATGGTTCTCTGTTGTAGAACCCATAGCACAGAGAACAGACATCCAAGCTGGGGTGCCCTACGTGTGTAAATGTCTGTAACTGCCATTTTAAGATTACAGCTCGTTTCCGTTAGTTTTGGTGAATTGTATTTTGATGGCCCCACTTGGCCGCCTCGAGATTTGATAGTCTGGAAATTTTAGTTTGGTGAAACCTAGACTAGGCGGCGTTGTTTAAAAATTTACACAGTAAATTGTAAAAAAAAAGTTCGAGCCTGGATGTCTGTTCTTTGTGATAATAACAAGCAACTAGCAGATAGCAAATCGGTCAGTTGTGTTGCCGCTATGTGGTATCGCATTGCACGTAAATACATCGTGTCAATATCGAATGGCGTGTGGCGAACGTCGGCATGCTATTTTGACATGCTAGCAGATGTCGTAAGTTCGTCACATCAGTGGGAACCTCGAATAAGTGAACTACGCTGCGTTAGCTTTGTTTTTGTTTTGATTCGCTGTGTTATTTTGACAGAATTATTGAGGTCGTGTTCGAGTGACTAACGTTATTAGGGGCAAACTATGAATCTTGGGATCTAGCTTGGGAATGATGTGCTGGTACTTACTAACAATTCATAACGCTCTATGTCTGGCATCTGGCATGTCCAACGGCACTCTAAGCCTAAGTTTCAAATGTCCAACCCGAAAAAAAAAAACCATAACCTTGAACTAACCGAGAATGACGACCTGGATGGATTGTCAAGAAAATATATATTTTTAATGGCCCACCTATCATAACATAACTCCGAACGAATAACCATTCAAATATTCGGGCAAAACAACATAGCGCATCAAAATAAAAACAAAGATTCGCGTACAACAAAGCGAAAGAATGCAGCACTGTATGGTTAGAATCAAAAGTGTTCTAAAGCAATTAGTCAATTTTTAAATCGCTAATATCAGGGAGGAATAGGATTAGGAAACTGGAAATTTAAAATTGTCATCAGTCTTGATTTTGAACGAAAAATAATTTGACACTTCGTACAACAATGCACGCTCAAACAACCTCTCTTTCATTTGTATTACTGTCCCTTTTTTTCTCACGGAAAATTCACCCAATTACCGTAAAAATTGGAACAACTCATAAATTAAGTTGTTCCAATTTTTACGAAAATTGAGTTATTTTTCCGTGAGAAAAAAAGGGACATTAATACAAATGAAAGAGAGGCTGATTTGAGCGTGTGTACGTTGTATGTCTGTCCCAGGCATTACACGCTCAAAACTGCCTCTCTTTCATTTGTATCGCTGTCCCTTTTTTTCTCACGGAAAAGTTACTCAATTCTCGTAAAAAGTGGAACAACTCAATTGATGAGTTGTTCCACTTTTTACGAAAACTGAGTAACTTTTCCGTGAGAAAAAAGGGACAGTAATACAAATGAAAGAGAGGCAGTTTTGAGCGTGTACGTTCAAATTATCAAAGGATACAATTTTTCTGCTCGTCAGTCTGGAAATGGCTGAGTAGCTGGATGTATACATCTAGCTGTGAAAGTGAACATTAAAGGAATTTTCGGATAATTTACGGATAATTACATGCATTTTGTTATAATATTTAAAATATATTTATCTGTGAATTGTTGTTCTCATATATGAAATATGCAGTATATTATCATTTTCATTAATCTCTGTTTTGCAGTACCGTTTCAATAAACATGTTTTTCGTTCAATCGTATCCTTGTTTGGGATATTTTATAGCTGTCTATCTTTCCTGAATCTTCTATTTGAATTTCATTTAATTAGGAAGAGTAATTCTAGGATATTTGATTGGTGTGATATTCATTTTTACCTATTTCTACATTAGTTCATATTTGTTCTACTAACGAAACAGGAAATTGCAAGGTGCTTGACACTTACTTATCAGTACAACGTTTGTGTTTAGTGAATGTAAAAATCAAATGAAATCGTCCCAATCACCCCAACGATAAATCGGTTGGTCTCTTCAAAGACATATGATAGGTTAGAAAATTCATACTCGGCAACCCGAAGGCTCCTTTTGTTTAGCTGCTCACTAAGATTTCATTGAAGGAACATAGGTTTTTACATGGAAACTAGTCTAAGGAACGGAATATTAATACACGCGATTTTTATCTGTATGTTTTGCATCCAAAGTCTTACTGTTCAAAAATCTTTGCTTTCCTCTTATTCTACTAATTTTCTATTGCAACTGTTTTAAATATTATTTGTAAAATCTTAAATGTAGAATATAGGTTAGATTACAAAAATTTCAAAAAAGAAGAATAGCAAAGTAGACATTACAATAAGTATAACTTACATCGGAACCATGAATGAATAGAGAATTTTCATGATTTGAATCTTATAGTTTTAGTAAGTTTTTTAAAGAGATTTCTCTTTTTTTTTATTATCACATATCACACTTTTTATAGTTTGAAGTTGAACGTTTCACAAGGGTAAGAAATACTTGTTTTTTCTTCATAAATTTAGTGAAACATTCATTTTCTACTAATCTAATGAACTTCGTAACAATCGCATTGTTCTTCCATCACTGATATCACACATGATTCAAAGCAGATGAGATGTTCTTCTTAATTCAGGATTCTTCAATGTGAGTGTAGATTCTGAAGTAAAAAGATTTTATTGCTATTGAGGATAAATATAACCTAAAGAACTGATTTAACAGAATTGAATATATTATTACATAAGTCTTGATAACAGTAATTACAGTAAGCATTGGCAGGGAAAAAACTCAGTCAGTAACATTCCTTACAAAAAAATTATCAGAAATAAAAAAAGATGCTCTATCCCCTGTAGCTTCATAAAATGATTTAAAGCGCACTGCACGAAACTTGTGTGTTCGTGCATTCAATCTAACATCTACTGGCTGGCAGTGGTAATATGAGCGAAATCCGCTTGCAAGGATCTTTGAAGAGATCATTTAAACGAGGGTACGTCAATACACTTTCAGTTTTGGAAACTTAATGTGTTCCAACCTGGGACGTAGATAGATAGTTTTCGAAAATTGTTTTTTTTTGTAATATACCTACTTATAATTACACAGATCTCAGCAAACGCCGGCTTTGAAATTATATTAGCTTTTTCAGTCGTAAAAATTTAGCTTTCTATGTTGCATTGTAGTTATTTTATAAACTCGCGACAAAATTAATATTTTTTTAAAATAAAACTAACAGAGCTACTCTGCTCGTCAGGCATGGAATAAGTGTATAGTGTGCACCTGAAATCATGTGCAATCGTGTATGTTTGTTACTTCTGATCAGCGAATGGCTGTTTTCTTCAAGTCAACGCTTTTTTTTTATTAGAAACAATTTTGTCACTCCTCACTGCTGAAATTCAAAATTGCTCGCTGTGGGGCAGCTCGTATTTTTTTTATTCGTTTATTTTCCGTCGGCCTATTTCCTCACAACGTAGTGACAACCACCGACGCCAGGAAGACGACTTCACCACCTGGACCCACACTCATCAACACATCAGCCGGGACCAACGGCTTTACTTCCCTTTCGAAGGAAGACGTAACCAGATTATTTCGCCTCAGAAAAACCACCGACCTCGACTGGGCTTGAACCCAGACCCACTGGGGTACAAAATAGCAGCAAATATACTATATCAACAAAATAAGTCACTTCCTTTTTCCGCATATACATGTTAGGCGACCCGTGTAGCGCTGCCAACAGAGAACTATCTGGTGATAAAAAAGGATAATCAAAAAGTATTTTACCTTTCAATTTGGTTAATTCCACGGTAAAACTGGTGTATCCACGGTAAAACTAATATACTCTTTTTATGAGTATTGTTTGCTCTTTTGGAATATTTGGAATATTTAATACCAATAAATTATTATGGTTTCAGTTGAAAACCGAATTTATCGACTAGCAGCAATCGATTTTACTCTCATTCTGTACGTTATACCTAATGTCTTGTACGGCGCATCTGATGCGCCATAGAGCCCACTACTTCCGACATTAGGTATAACATACAGAACGAGAGTAAAATCAATTGTCGCTAGTCGATAAATTCGATTTTCAACTGAAACCATAATACTTCCAAAAGTATTCAACAGACGAATCACAAATTGTTAAACTAAGGCTTTAACTAAGAAAACGATTTCCAATCAACTCCCCGCAACTCCGACTTTGTTATATCATCCGATTCGTTGCAGTAGCAAAAAGTCGTTATTTTGCCTAGTTAGTGCAAGAGTGTAAATGTTCGGGTTTGTAAATCTTGATTAAAGTTGATCCGCGAGTAATTTGTGTTCTAAGAGAACAAGTGAAAGCATCCAGCGTCATCAAGGGTGTGCTTGGAGTCGAAATCACACCGCACACTACGGACACCAGAGGACCCACGATTGCAAAACCATGGTAAGTGAAACTTGTGATTTATATTACATCGCACATCAGTTACATTAGTTCAAAAATACTACCAAAGAAGTTTATAAAAATAATTGGCATGCCATCAACACATTTAATGATGAAGACGGTCTCGCCGCATTTATTTCCGGTTAAAATTTTTTTTATTTCGGTTTCACGCAATTGAAGGCTTTAAACATAACCGGCAATACGAAAAATTTTAAAAACCCAATCCACAAACTTAAATTGATAAACCTGAACAAAAATTCAATAGGAAACAATCAATTCCAAAGTAATCGACTCTTCAATCAGAAGTCGGGTTACTCTAAATCAAAAACTTGTGAATAACCATGACTTATACGATTCTGAATCAGAGGAAGAAATAGAAGACGAAGTCACTGTAAATTTTCAAATGAATGCTCAGAACAAAAACATGAACTATCTCCCCTACCTTGAGGTGAAAACAATCAAATAATCAAACTTTTTATTGATTCTGGCGCCAACAAAAATATTATATTATATAAAAGTCCAAAAATCAAATTAAAAGTCCAAAAAGAATGTCTCAGGATATTAGAGAGTTAAAAATAAAGGAATATTAAAATTATTCAACAGTCTAACTTCTTTACTATTTTACGAATTCCATGATTTCTTTAACAGCATATTAGGCGCAGAAACACTCGCTAAATTTCAAGCAAAACTAAAGTTCAAGACAAAAACACACATTCTTTCCAACAGAAATTCCTACATACCACCACACGGTGGTGAATAACACTTAATAATGGAGACTGGTTTGTTCCAGAGTTCCAAAAATTAAATGACTGTTCTATGATTGAACCTGGTTTATACAGGGTAAAATATGACAAAACCACTATAAATATCCTTAGCACCAAGAAAGAACCGCTAAAATTACCAAGTCTTCAGATCACCATTAACAACTTTGAAACGACTAACCCTATTGAAATAAGAGCAAAAAGTGACAATTTAAAAAACAAAAACAAAACGTGTCTTTCTTTTTTTATATATTTTATTTAAATCATGGCCAACCCAGCTCAAAGCCAGATTGCAAATGGGAATACGACCCAAAATCCTACACCACTAATGGCCCAAACACAATGATAACGGCAACTGCAAACGGCAAAGCCCGATCTGAGTATGGCTGCTTGTCGGAAAGAAAATAGACTAGATCCAAGCCGATTCTAATTGGACATATCGAAGTCATTTGCAGCAACTGTCAAAATTGCCGTTTTCCGTTCCGTTTCCGTTATCATTGTGTTTGAGCGGTAACAATGCAGCAATTTATCGAGTTAGGAAAGTAACCAGATTTCATGTGAGATTTACAACCATCTGATGGGAAACCAACCGAATCATTGGCATGGTTGGCCGATACATAAGGTTTCTTCGGTATGTACGGAGACGCAGGTGCAAATAATGCATAACTTGAATTCCATTCGTAGGAAAGTCAGAGACAATGCTGCTGATGTTTTAAATTCAAACAGTATATTGCACGATTGGGCTCAAACAAAGAGTAGGTACCTTACTTCTTTACTACAGCGACAAAAAAGATCTTGAAACTCATAGAATTCCTCCCCCTAGACCACCTCCAAGGAAACTACCACCACCAGTCCCAGCTACAAGAACTTTCGGATTTCCTCACATGGCTCAATTTAACAGGCAACAATTTCAGCCAAAATCATTCTTTCACACTAGGTAACAATTTCAACAAATCTATCAGAATCTATTTTCACCACCTTCTAGACTATATATGCCGAAACCACAACCAAGATCGGAACCCATGGACATCGATCACAGCATTCGAATCGAAATGCAAATTATGGAAATCGACCACAAATGGATTTGAAAACGCCATTCCCACAGGCCAGAAAGCAACATCCCTTCAAAAGACAAACTCACCCTATTGATACTGATTGTGAATATACCTATTCCTAAATGCCGAGAGCTTAAGCGTAATTAGAATAGAACCGATATATGTTTAAGAAGATAAAGGAAAACTTACCTGAAGGTTTCATTAATGTAAACTTAAAACGAAATAAACAGATTAGGTATTAACCATGTTCCGAGTATGACTGTTTTTCACGAAGACTGCCGAAACCCATCATATGGCTAACCGTGACAGTCTAAGTCAGTTTTAGGACTTAGAAAATTCAGTCGTAAAGTGTAACAGTCCAAATCAATTCATCAATTTAATAACACATGTGCGCGAAAAGTGACTTCACTACGAATGAAAAATGCCACAAGAAACCTGGCATGAAATTAAGGAACAAGTGCAAGCTCAAGCAAATGCATTAAGGTTGATGGACATACTTGGTAAAGAGGTTTACCACCGAGTGAACAACACGTGTTTTCGAGACGTAAGCAATCTTAAGTACGTGCCACTCAACGGAGTGAGTATCGATAGCTGCTGGGCAAGTGCGGATGCTCAGATCGAATTCGAGAAGAAAAAAATCCAACTAACAGTGAAACAGTGAGAAGTATCAAAGAACATTGAACGAATCAATCGAAAAAGTAACATGGGAAAATCGCAATCAAAAAACACAAACCAAAACGGCGATCCGCAGGTCACCGTCATCCAAAATCAAGACCAACATAGCTTTGATCATGAGATGCAAACCTTGTTACTGTGCATAATCTTAGTTACTGTTCTACTTCAACTTGCGATTACGTTATATAAAACGTACAAAAAGAGAGAGAAGAAAATAGCACTAAAATCTGCACGTTCAATCGCAGCAATTGTATAGACTAAAAGTGAAGATAAACTAAACAGTGACAACGACAAATTACATAAAAAAAAAAAAAAACTAAATGAACTATATAAAAACCAACTGAAAAGTACATCGAGATACGGAATCGTGATTCCGCAGACACCCGTTTGCATTGGTAATATCATTTTTGAGTCGCGATGACAAATGCCCGGGGCAAACAGCTCGGCGGGGCTAACCGATTCCAACAACTTTGAGATGAACAACTGGAGCCAGATGAACGCGAAAGGATTTTTTTAGTGAGTACACAAACTTTAGTTTAGAATATTAGTAGCAAATGATTTATAAATGAGGCAAAAATACGAGAACCTCAAGAAAATCTACGATGATTTAAAATTAAAATTAAATGTAAGATCATCTAACAGAATATTAACTAAAGACATTAAATTAGCAAATAAACTGCTTAACCAACTTAGAAATATTGCCCAAATCGAAAACACTGCGGAAAATCAAGTAACTTTAGAAAAAGCTAAAAATTACTACCAAGCTATAGAACAGCTGGTAGAAGCGAAAAGAAAATCGGAAGTAATTTCATTTAAAGCAACTGCGACAGCAGTAATATTTGCCAAGCGTTTAGAAAAAGGTGTAAAAATGGCACAAGCCTTAGAAATTTTCAAGACCATCCCTATACTAGTTCCGCTGTACAATGGTGAAGTGTAAAAATTAAATAGCACAATAGCCGCCCTAAATGCGTGCAAATTACTAATTAAAGAAGAAAACCGAGTAATTGCCATACAGGTGATTCTTTCTCGCCTGGAAGGCAAAGCGAGATCAGCTGTGGGGGACAATCCTCAAAACGTGGATGAGATTATCAAAAAAACTTAGTGATAAATGTAAAGTTACAGTTGCACCTGAAACAGTGGTTTCAAAACTAAATGCCACAAAACAGATTGGCGAACTTGGAAAATTCATTAACGAAATTGAAAAGCTCACGCTAGAGCTGGAACGTGCGTACATTAACGAGGATGTTCCACTAGCGACAGCATCAAGAATGGCTGTCAAAGCAGGAGTGAAAGCTCTTGCCAATGGCGTAAATAATAACGAAACCAGACTTTTGCTGGACAGTTTTCTACTGTTTCATCGGCAGTAGAAAAAGTGACTGAAAACGAACCAATGAGTAACGGTTCAAATAGTGTACTACATTACCGTACACACAATTCTAGAAACAATTACTACAACAACACCCGGTTCTCAAATAATTACAACAGGAACCGAGGAATTGAAAATCGTCAAAATAATAACGGGAGAAACGAGAGACAGTATCAAAATTCAAACTTAAATTACTCCTCAAATCAAAATTCAAACTCAAATTACAGAAGAAATTATTCAAATAATTCTAATCGTTTCCAAAGAAACGACCAAAGGGGCTCAGGTTCCCGTGTCTATGTGGCACAATCGGGAAACTTGCCAGCCCCCCAACAAATAATAGTTGGGGGCCAAAGACAAAACCAAGGCCAAAACCAAAATCAAACTCAGGAACAATCGGCCAGACCTCAACAGCAAGTGCAAGGCCAAGTGATGCACTACATACAAAGACACCAATAACTGAACGTTGTATGCAAGTTAATCCATCTTGTAGTGATTTTGTTTACTTAAATTTAAAGTTCTCATCACCCCAGTCTACTTTGTTAGTTGACTCCGGTGCTGAGATTTCTATTTTTAAAATAAACACAATCACACACACAAGAGATAAATATAGCAGAAAAATGTCGAATAACAGGTATTAATGACTTGCACACAGAAACCATTGGAACGTCATCAACAAAAATCACGCATCCAAATGGGACAACTATTGAACACAAGTTCCAACTTGTTGATACAAATTTTCAAATACCTACTGACGGAATTCTTGAGAGAGATTTCCTCACAAAATTTCATTGCTCAATTAGCTACGATACATGGTTTTTGACAGTAGTTAGCAATGGCGAAATATCTGAAATACCTATCGAAGATAATTTAAACGGAGAATTTATTCTACCACCAAGATGCGAAGTTTTCAAACAAATTTTTACTGAAGCAATCGATAGTGATTACGTTTTATTGTCACAAGAAATCAAACCAGGAGTATTTTGCTCCAATATAGTGATTAACTCTAAACAACATGTAATAAAGTTAATTAACACAAACAGTGAACCCGTGTGTATAAACAAAAATTTGAAAAGAAGATATGGTTCTCTTCATAATTACGATATTTTCAAATTCGATAAAACCAACAACAATAACCGAAACGAAAAACTTTTCAATGAGCTAAAATTAGACAATACTCCAGAAATGCATAAACAAAAACTCTTGAGTCTATGTGCAAAATTTAATGACATATTTTCGTTAGAAGGAGACAAATTGTCAAGCAACAATTTTTACAAGCAAAATAATAACTTATCCGACAACACACCGGTTTATATTAAGAACTATCGTTCACCAGAAGTCCACCGTCAAGAAATTAACAGTCAAGTTGAAAAATTACTTAACGAAAATATCATACAGCCCTCTGTATCACCCTATAACGCTCCAATATTATTGGTTCCAAAGAAGTCCGCGACAGACACTACAAAATGGCGTCTAGTCGTTGATTTCAGACAACTGAATAAAAAGATAGTTGCCGATAAATTCCCTTTACCTAGGATAGACGATATCCTCGACCAACTAGGTAGAGCAAAATATTTTACAACATTAGACTTGATGTCGGGTTTCCATCAAGTTGAACTAGACGAAAAAACTAAACAATACACTCCCTTCTCCACACCAACAGGGCATTTTGAATTCAATCGATTACCGTTTGGTCTGAACATATCGCCAAACAGTTTTCAGAGAATGATGACCATTGTGACATGTGCATCTCACATGTTACCAAATCTCATATTCAAATTCCAAAAGGACTACATTTGTGGCACCCCGTCGATAAACTTTCCCATGCCATCGAACCGCTTTTGCAACGAATGCACATGAGTTCATAAAGAGGTTCGATGACTTATAGCCTGACGCGACAGTAAATATGCTAGGATCATATTCCACGCTTCGATGCGCAAGCAGCGTGTCGTTGCCAAGCGCACTTGGCGCGAATAGCCTTCTCCATAATTCTCTCACTCTCCATACTCTCATTTTTGGTATCGATCACTGATTGGTGATCGCATACATAACAAGTACATAAATAGTTTTCAAGTGTCTCCGAACCAAGTGAATACCTGTAGAAGTTTACAAAAATTAAATAAACTCATTCTCGTTTCTAACCTCATGGGACACGTTTATCCTATCGTAGAGGATTATCACATTATAAAAGGTTCAAGGGGAAAACCCCCACACCATTGCTCTGAGTGGATTGCCTCCAGAGAGTGCATTCCTATACATAGATGATATAATTGTAGTTGGATGCTCAATTAACCATCATTTGTTAAACCTTGGAAAAGTTTTCGAGATATTACGAAAATTTAACTTGAAATTGAGCCCCGCAAAATGTAATTTCTTTTGCACTGATGTAACCTATTTGGGACATCATATTTCCGAACAGGGTATTCAACCAGATAAAAGCAAATTCTTCTTCTATATTAAATTATCCCGAGCCAAAATCAGCACACGAAGTAAGAAGATTCGTCGCGTTTTGTAATTATTACAGACGATTCATCCCTTATTTTGCTGATATTGCAGCTCCTCTAAACGCTTTACTGCGGAATAATGCAAAATTCGTTTGGTGCGAAAATTGTAAACAAGCTTTCAAAACCCTCAAAAAAAAGCTTCTATCTCCTCAAATTTTGAAATTTCCAGATTTCAACAAAACATTTATTCTCAGCACAGACGCATCCAAAATAGCATGCGGTGCTGTACTATCTCAAAGGTATGGTGACATAGACTTGCCGGTTGCATATGCTAGCCGAACATTTACCAAAGGAGAAAGTAATAAATCGACAATAGAGCAGGAATTAACTGCTATTCATTGGGCCATTATGTATTTTAGACCGTATTTGTACGGTAGACAATTCGTGGTCAGAACTGACCATCGCCCACTAGTTTACCTATTCTCAATGACCAACCCTTCTTCGAAACTGACTCGAATGAGAGTAGATTTAGAGGAATTCACTTTCGATGTTGAATACGTGAAGGGTAAAGAAAATGTCGGGCCTGACGCTTTATCACGTATCAGTATGGACTCTGAAAAACTTAAAAATCTGCAAGTGTTACCAGTACAAACCAGAGCCATGGTGAAAACACGCCAACAAATGTCGAGTAGAACTCAAACCGCTGATGAGATTGATCACCTCATGGCATATGATTCTATAAACAATATTGACGCATTTAATCTGCCAAAACTCATTTTTTCAACCCAACTAAACGACCTATATGCGACAATTTATACAAAAAATGTGAAAAAGGTAATTGTTGAAGCACAATATCCTTATGCATTGAAACAAATGAACATTAAAGGGTACCTTAACATCATAAACGATATGGCCAATGAATCACGAATTAAGCAAATAGCAATTGCAAGAACAGATATGATATTCTCACTAATTGATGCGCAACATTTTAAGAAAATATCTCATGAAGTGCTAACGAACGTTCAATTTATAATATACCAACCAGCATAAATAATCAAAGATGAGAACGAAATTTTAAGGATTATTGAAGAAAATCACGTGACACCCTTAGGGGAACACGTTGGTATGAATAAATGAATCCAAAAACTGCGAAGAAATTATTATTGGACGAACATGAAGTCTATAATTTCAAAATTCGTAAAATCATGTGTATTCTGTAAAAAGAATAAACACACGATTAAGACCAAAGAACAATTTACCCATACATTTACACCAGAAAGAACATTTCAAACAATTTCAATGGATACAATCGGTCCATTCACTAGATCTATAAAAGGTAATCGATATGCATTGACGATTCAATGCGAATTATCTAAATACGTTATTGTAACTCCAATAGTCGATAAGCAGGCGAATGCTCTAGCAAAAGCATTCGTCGAAAATTTAATTTTAAAATATGGTTGCCCTTCCATTATCAAAACGGATATGGGAACCGAATATAGAAACGAAGTATTTCAGCATATGTGCAATCTACTTCAAATAAAACAAAAATTTTCTACCGCATACCATCCTGAAACAATAGGTAGCTTAGAACGAAACCACAGATGTCTTAACGAATACTTGAGACATTTTATAAACGAACAACATGATGATTGGGATTCATGGTTGTCGTATTACACATTTTTCTATAACACAACCCCACATTCTGAACATAAATTTTCACCGTTTGAACTAGTGTTTGGAAGACAGTTTCAATTTCCTCCAAAAATAACAGATAGAATTGATCCTATATATAATACAGATTCATATATTACAGAATTAAAATACAGAATTCAAACAGCATGCACAAAAGCAAAAATATTTTTGAACAAATCAAAAACAAGAAGAACAGAGAATCAATCACAAATATCAAATTCATTAGAAACAAAAATAGGAGACACAGTTTGATTAAAAATTGAAAATCGAAGAAAACTAGATCCTGTATATTCAGGACCATATAAAATTATAAATGTAGAACAACCAAATGTAACCATCGAACACGTAATTTCAAAAGAACAACAAAAAGTTCATAAAAATAGACTAATAAAGTAAGTACAAACAAAATATATAATTAGATACCAAAAAAAAATGAGAATATACGAAAAACTATTTTTTTACATAACCAATACAATATTGAAGAGGGCTGCAAAATGGTGAGTCGACAACTGTGATGGAGCGTGCGTCCCCGCAACATAGCTCTGGTCCTCACAAGTTCCTACCTCATGCTTCCACGGGTCAGCAGTTGACAAAGACCGCCAGCTAAGGGTTGCGTACTTAGCTGGTAGTGCAGCCTGGGCACTGTTGTCCTTCTGACTTCAGCTAGATTGAGGAGGTGCGTGCCGAGCGTCTGTCCACCAAGGAGGTGTGGCCAAAAGAGCGGCTGAGTAAGAAACGCTGTATCTCGTCAGCTATACCTTAGGAGGCAGTCCCACCAACGCAATGTAGGCAGCGCGGTAAGATAGCATGCTGAAGTCTTACCCTACCACGAAAAATGTAAGTATTCTTTATTTCTTTATACGGTATATAATTTTGGATCATCCATGGAATCAGAAGACATGCAGATAGTACACATGTTATTCTCATTTTATATTATAACATCCCTTTACAATATTTCTTATGCTATTTTCAGCTTCGCATTTATCCATCATCGTAAGTTTTAGTCCACTCACCCCCCATGGAGCGAGATAAGGCGCTATAACCTTGGCAATTATTGCCACGCTTTTGGTTCAAATGCCAAAAGTTCACCCACAGGCAAAAGGAGCATAAACTAATCTTTCTAGCATCTATGCTCCCAACGATAAGGTACAAATTATCACACTGTATAACTCAACATGGAAGCGTTTGGTACGGGAGGTCCACGCTTTCTTCCTTCCCTTGATTCAGAGTAGTAGAGCGATTTTAGATCTTTCTGGAATCGCTCTATTTCTTGGAATCCTCTCTGCGGCACATACTACGCAGTTGGCCTGGCCGATGACAAGAAAAATGATGAATTCAAGAAAACATCATTTTCCAGGATGCTTTCAAGAATTGGCTGCGTTAGTATGAGATTAGATTAGATTAGATAACCAATACAATATTGAAGAATGGTTAACTGCGTACACCATTCTTTCCAAAAGGGGGTAGGTGTGCTGTGTTAGCTATCACCCTTTCCCACGATAAGTCTACATGTTTCATATTAACATTCATTATTTGTAAATCCGAGCTCTTCGCTCTTACCCAAATCAATTCACACTTCCAATCGAACATGAGTCTTAGTCATAAAACTCCTTACAACATTTTCCAGACAACTTTCCCATCCTCATTTCAATACGAATTCAAGCAATACATTTCACAAGCACTTGAAGTGACAAACCTTACAACAGCTTTCCATGTCATAAATAACATGCACCGTGAGAAGCATAAGTCGATGCAACTCTTAAGCCGAACGTAAACATTGAGCAGGCCAAGAAGTGCAACGTCTCGCATTTCACATATCGTTACTAACCTACATCCTAATGTCCTAATCCTCACATACAAATATATCTTTCTCTTTCTTGTAACGTAGACTAACTATAATCGATTCCTATTGGAACGAGAGCTTAAGCGTAATTAGAATAGAACCGATATATGTTTAAGAAGATAAAGGAAAACCTAACCGAAGGTTTCATTAATGTAAACTTAAAACGAAATAAACAGATTTTGTATTAACCATCATCCGAGTATGACTGTTTTTCACGAAGACTGCCGAAACCCATCATAACCCGTGCAGGAAAAGTAGGTGTCACGCGTATTGGTGGTCCGAGTCCACAACACATGTTCAACAAATAGCTTATTCAATGACGATTGGTTATCGACTTTACAAAAGCTCCTCCCCTAGAATTAATGTTGTGTAGAGTTAAGATTTTCAATGTAGAGTTAAGTTTAAATGTAATGGGAAAGGTTATCAAGAAAGGAATAGAAATTGTAGTCTAGACGAGTGAACAAGTGTTCTGACTAAATGAGAAACTCCCGTCCGTTTTATGGCGACCGTGACAGGACATGCAATGTTCGGTTGGACAAAACATCAAAAGTGTCAAGAGTTCTAAAAAAAAACTCAAGAAAAGAGTGAAGAGTGCTGAAAAATCGATGTTTTTTTAAGTGCTTGCCAAAGGAAAATTGAAAATGGGTTCTGATGAATCCAAAGCACAAGTCCAGCACAACAGTGACACTCATAACGAGATAGTGAATACGCAAAATGAACACTCTGCGAAGCTTGATTCAATAGTCACAAATTTGTGGTTTTTGTTGGCGCGAGTGATTTTACAACTCGTGTTAAGCTTGTGGGCTGAGATTCAGCGAAGAATAAACAATCAAGTTGTGAAGCGGGTTGATAAGTTGTGCAAGCTAAATGAACTTACCACGGAAAATTAAGACAAAAAAAAAACTCTGTGCTCTAGAAGATGATGAAAAACAAGAAAATATGCCAGTGAAAGCATATAGTTACGTGATAGCCATCATGCCGATACCAACGAACCCGCAAGATCAGCAGATTAACGGAGTCACACCACCTGGCCAAAGTGCATCGTCGAGCACATCATCAAGAAATGTCCCGTCAGCAGGTTTAGGTTACAAATAGCCGATCGAACAGTCGATCGCTCTCTTTTAGTATCGATCCGTGACATAGTTAAGTTCAAGTTAATTAAGCAGTGGAATGTAATTAGTGTAAGAGTTTAGTGAATATATTTTTTTTTATGAATCTCTGAGACCAGATCTCATTATTATATATTGTGGCAATAGTGACAATCGTGTTATAATTAACATTGTTACGTGGCTGGTGGACAATTTTGCAAAATACCAGGTTTTAGAAACTTACGGAACGTCTCTTGATTGGGACGAAACAAAAGCAAACCTCATCGCGCATTATAACGATAGACTAACACAATCCATCTTACATTACGTCATAATCAAGGAAGAACGTGATAAGATTTTCGAAGAAACACATAATAAAGCCCACCGCGGTGTTGAAGAGAATACCCAGATGATTGCCCGTAAATTTTATTTCCCGAAAATGAAGAATAAGGTGTGGCGACCCGATCCGGTCTTCATTTATACCATAACGGATCGTCACAATGGCCCCTAATTTTACACGCCTCTGGGTGATTTGTCACCTAGAGTTGTAATCAAGGAAGAGTTCTCTACTTGCCGAGACGGTAGGTTTTTTTAGGTTTAAGTTTAAGTATGGTTTCAATAAAGAGAGTCGGATTAGGACCGCCGACCCGTCAGGTCGGCTGGTTAGCATTATCAATCGGCGAGTTTTAATCCAAAGAAATGATGACACCCATCAGCGGTTCTGGAAAAAAGGAACCAATGCCAGACCGCCCGGCAACTACTTGCATTAAGGTAAGAATTTTTGTAAAGGTTTGTCATACATGCTTGGAAAAAAATATGAAAGAAAACCCTATAACATCAAGTTTGCCAGAACCCCTATACCACAAAAACCCTTCGACATATTACATGCGGATATCTTTTTTTTTTGTCTTGATTATCGAGATTTCGTAGTCAGTCAAACACCACTTTCGGGCATTTTCGTAACTTCTCCGGAGGTGAGATTCGAACTCGTGACTTAGGCGTGAGAGGTATGGATGTTAACCAATACGCCGGGGTCGCCCCATACATGCGGATATCTTCATTTTATCGCCAAATCTATTTTTTTTCCATGCCATCAAGATATGCAATATTGTTCCCTATTAAATCAAGATCGATTACTGACGATAAACAAGGACTAATTAAACTAATTTCCACACACAGGACTTCAAAAATAATAGTCTGCGAAAACGAAGTCGCCATTAAAAGGAGATACGTGGGCTCCTACAAAGGCTTGATGTCGAAATGACACTTAGGTGCAATGAACATAAATATCCGGACTTTTCAAGTAAAGCGTTGTATAGAATCTCCACTATGATGACAATACAACCATACATTCAACGTCACAACTAAAACCACTGGAAATATTCTATGGAAGGGAATAAGGAGAAGAAAGGCCTCTTAACCTCTTAACCTATTAGAAAATAGAAGTGAAATGTTTGATGAAATTATTTCCAAACTAGAACGGTTTCAAAAGAAAACATTAGATGCAATAAATAGAACAAGAGAACTTGAACCTTATATGGAGGAAGACGAAGTAGTATATAGACGCAAACAAGGAATCGAGAAGAAAAAGGAACCTAAATTCAGAAAATTAAAAGTGCGGACAAATAGGAACATTAAATTCCATAAAAAAAACTAAAAAGGAAAGAAACCAAGGACAATACAAATAAAACTGGCTTTCATTTCCTCACTATGATCCATCAAGGTTAATATTCTTGTTCCCTCCATATTGTACAAACACTAGTTACATACACCAAGAACACTATTCTCCTTTAGTACTTTCATCAGCCACACGAGTTCTCAGTGAACGTGTGTGCTAAAATAAAAATAATACAATCGTAAATAATCGTATGCGTATGTATTTCTCTGCAAGTTTAATTCAAAAGAAGTAGCTGCAGTTTGGATGTCAGATGAATCATCATAAAAAAAACAAATTATCAAAAATCGAAACAATTTAAACATCAAAATCAACAAAATTCTACATTTTCTGAAAGCAAAACGCCCGAATATAAATCATCCGAAAATCAGAAACAGTCTATTACACCGATGGAAATCGATCCCTCTATTAGAAGCCGATTGACATCGAACAAAAAACTCATCAAGAATCAGGAACTGGACTCGGAATCGGATAATATACAACAACAACAAACTATGGACGCACTATCGCATGGGCAAGCTCAACCGTGTAAAAACAAAGAGATGAGCAACAACAAAATGATAACGCAGCAGTTGATGTTGGCTCACTGTATAGGATACCTGATCCTATCAAATCTATACCCACATTTGATGGCTGTAGGAAACAACTAACACGTTGTTTGTCTACGGCAGAAAGTACACTAAACAAATTTGAAAACAGGGTAACAGCCATCTAATACGAAATATATGTGACAGCCGTTGCTAACAAGCTCGAGGGAAAAGCCAAAAACATCATCTGTCTGGCTGGAAACCCGCAAAAATTCGGGGAAATAAAGCAAATCTTGATCCATGCTCTGGGTGATCGACAAGAATTAACATATTATAAAAGCCAACTATGGCAAACGAAAATGACAGATAACATGATCGTTCATAAACATTATAATTAGAGCAAGGAGATTATTCAAAGCATCAAGATCCTTGCGAAACAAAAAAAAAAAATTGAAATCATTGGGATGCAATCAACGCATTCATAGAGGAAGACGCCCTCGCAGCCTTTCTCGCCGGCCTAAAAGAGGTATACTTCGGGTATACACAGGCAGCTAAACCCGAAGCCATGGGGCAACTTATGCCTTTGTTTGTAAATTTAAATGCAGAAAATTCTCGAGTAATTCTTGATAAGGGCCTAAAAGCCATTTGTGAACAATGGCTTTAAACGTTGATCCCCTGTCCCCTGGCGCCCTGTTTCTAGTAATTGTGTAAGCGTAAATTCGCGAAGCTGCCTCGAGCCACCACATCGGACAAGTCGCATCGGCGCAATCGGTGCTCGCGGTTATTAATTAAAAAAGGGTGTCCTATTACGCTCCCGGCCTACCGGCGAAAACGATTACTAGGCAAACGGACAAAGTGAACAACCTTAGTGAATAGCATACGCGAGTGCAAATTAAACCCAAATCAGCTGGCGACAACCGTGCCAGATGAATAACCTTAATTTCCCCCGTTTGGGGGAAACCTCTGGCGGAGGGTCCAGAGGAAAAATTATGGTGATAGAAAGATTAGAGGAGCGAAAAAATCTTCATGGCGTGTCAGTGTTAGTGGAGAAGACCATCCAAAGCTATTGTGGCACAGTTATTGCTGCAAAGAAGACCAAGGATGGGAAAATCTTCGTGACAGTGCGGAACGAGAGCCAAGCCAAAAACTTGGCTAAAATAAGCAAATTAACTGAAGGAATAACGGTCAATGTGTACGAGCACAAATCATTGAACTCGTGCAAAGTCGTCGTTTTTTGCCGTGACGTGAAAAATGACACAGACGCCGCTATTTTAACAATCGTAAAGGAACAAGGAATAACGGAAGTAAAACAAATTATGAAGGGCCCGGAGGACAACAAAACCCCTACCGGCATATTCATATTGACTGTGAAGGGAATCAGTCCTCCCAAGGAAGTATCACAAAGCTCAAAATCGACAGGAACATTACCTTCTGGGAAGCTAGGAACATTGTTGAGGAAGGACTCAAAACCAAGTACTCAAACACCGTCAAAGCATCGATCGACGAAGAAGTGAAAAAGCTTACCGAAGAAAACAGTGCTTACAGTGCAAAAATCGATGAGTTAAACGAAGAAAAAAAAACCTACGCTGAGACCCTGAAAAATGAACTGGAGCAACAATTCGACGCAAAACTGAACCAATACAAAGAGGAGCTGAATAATTCCATTCAAGAAAAAGTCAAGAAAATGGAACAAATGGAGGAAAATATGTTAGCACTGCAGAAAATATGCAAACACCTCACAACTGCGTACAAAGAAGAAAAACACCGAAGAAAGCAGGCTGAAAAAGAAGCTGGAAAACTTAAGGAGAACTGCAACAAACTGGAGCAAATGCTGAAGCTTTACGGTTATAAGGAGCCAAGAAAACACCACACAATCACCCCCCCCCCCCCCGGAAGAAGAAAGTAGTCACCGAAATGACACCGTGTGATCTAATAGAGTATACCCTATCAGATTCAGAGGAAGCCGACGATACAGTCCATCCTGATGAAAGCATGGAACAATAATTCTAATTGTACGCCTTCAAGAAATAATATGCCAAGACGACACCCAATCCCTGATCACGGTTTACCCTCACAACCAACAACAACAATGACTGAAATACTACAGTGGAACTGCAATGGAATAAGAAACCAATACGAGGATTTAAACTACTAATCAAGAAATATGAACCAAAAATTATCACGTTGCAGGAAACAAGAACTCGATCCCCACAAAATTTTCACCTTAATGGATACGAAACTCTCTCCTCCCACCGACCATCAGGACAAGGTGGGACAGCAATAGCAGTCAAAACAGGGATCAAACTCAAAAATGTTCAGATAAACTCAAATCTCGAAGCTGTAGCGGTTGAAGTTAACATACCACGAAAAAAGACAGTCTATAGCATCTACCTGTCCCCAAATCAACAAATTAATATAAACGAGCTAGAAAATCTCATAAACTCCTTACCACAACCATTTATATTATCAGGTGACTTCAATGCGCACCACCACCGCTGGGGCTCAACAAAAGAAGACCAAAGAGGAAAAATGATCGAATCAATAATTAACGACCAAAACCTAATCATCTTAAACGACGGATCTGCCACCACCCTGCAAAAACTGTCAACTTCCTAAAGGAAACAAAGTTGCAATCGCTGATTTAAACAACTCCATAAAAACAAAAATGCAAAACAACCACGATACGGAGGAACAGAGCACCCGACACACAAACGAGGCTCTAGCAGAACCACCAAATATATACAAGCGGACACCCCGACCAATCATCAGTACACCCCAATCAACCGTCAGTGCACCTACCCGCCCCGAGCTCAACATGGGAAACCACGATTCCAAGGACACAAGCCAAAGCGGAGATCACGATGTGACGATAATCCAAACCCAAGAAGTCCACACTAACCTACTGGCAGACCACGACACCAAGCTGATGATACTCATCATCATGGTAGGGGCACAACTCATTATAACAGCTTCGATGCTAATCAAAAATCAGCTGCAGAAGCAGGCGACCAAGGCAGCCAGGGCCGCAATCAGCCCTGTATGAAGGACGGACCAATATTCACAGGATTACTATACTATACTATTCATTAATTAACTAAACTCTGTAATTTTATACCCAAGACCTGAATGACCAACCGGTTAAAAGGTCTCTAATAAACAAACAAACAAACAAACTACATCGGAATCCAGAGACCGGATCCAACTCCAATCGCTGTCAAATCGGCCGACTTGCGTCTCAGGAATACGGCAACCAGGCACACTAGGAAAGGAACCAGTATCCCAGCCTAAGCGTTGTCCCGCGACCGCATCTCAATAACGTGTCTCCTACAGTTCATTATCGTGTAAGTAAAAACCACCAAGTAAGTAACCATAACCACTGAAAGAAATAGACTATAAGTAAAACGACACCGCCTGACGATAGTGTCGAATCCGTTTAACCCTATTAATGCTGAGCGTCTAGGCCGGCGCACCAGGTTGCACCCGTAACCGAACCGCAAAGGCAAATTTATCCGTTTGTTTAACTCTTTAACAAGTTGATAGTAACCATGTTCAATCCACATAATCCCGTTCTTCCAGCAAGACTCAACCCAAATCCAAATCCAAACCCAAATCCTGATCCAACTCCCAATTCAAATGGAAATCCAAGAAGATTTGTCGTAGATCAAAATCGAAATTTCCACGAAAGAGGTAGAATCCCAGCGATTGTTAGCGATTTACCCGAATATGCGGGAAACCCACACAATCTTGCACAATGAATCCTCGATGTCGAGCACATTCTTGAATTATTTGACGATGGTAGAGAATTTTTTCAATACCATCTTATCATAAAAACAATACGTAGGAAAATCAAAAATGAAGCGAGTGACGTTCTCATAACGAACAACACCCCCGTTGAGTGGGAAGCGATTAAAGAATGTCAGCGATTATACTACGCAGACAAAAGAGATTTGATGACGCTAGACAGTCAATTAAAAGGCATGTCGAAAGCAAAATTCGAATCAATCGGAACATATTATAGCCGAGTTACCGAAATGGTAACACTTATTAGTTCAGCCATTAACATGAGCGATCAACTGAGAGAATTCCTAGGAATGATGGGGTACTACCGTAGGTTTGTTAAGAATTTTGCTAAAATAGCTAAACCCTTAACTAAACTCTTAAGAGGGGAGCGAGACTCCAAAAGCGTTAGAAGTACAAGCTTCAATTGTGATGAAAAAACTTGTTTCGAAAATATGAAACAGATTCTGACCTCTTTGAAAACTCGAAAGGTTTTCGAACGCCTCCGGACGTTACTTTGATAAATACAGGTTGGCTGAAGCCAGGATTCAGAAAGAGGAACCAAAGACAACCACTCATTCTGAGAGTCAGACAAGAGAACGAACATTTAGACCTGACCTAGCTGCCTATCTAGAAGTTGTGAAAGGAGAGGTCTCAAAGTGCAAGGAGGCTGTGAGAACAATGTTAATAACAATGTTATATTATGAAATTAATTCAAAATTATTATTATTTTTTTTTTTTAATAATCATTTATTTGTACAGGCTCAATCGAATCAACTTTACAGAGCCAAGTTATCATATTTGTATACATCAGGTATCTTAAAACTAAAGTTAGGGGGAAAGAGCCGATTACTCGCGGCCGTCTCGAGGTTAATAGGAATAACAATTTAACGGATAGGAGGATGGGTGGGAATTTAAAGTATACACAACACATTAACTTTATATCCCTAATTGTCAAAAAACTTAAAACTATACAACTTTTGGTTTCCTTTGAATTTGAACATTTTTGAAAGCGAAAAAAAAACACACAAACACAGAAAAAAAAACTTATAATAAACATACAGGTTAAACTAACTACAATCTAAGGCTAATGTTAGTCAAAAACACATAAATGAGTTTCATGTACTCCAGATCACGTACAGCCAAAATATCCCTAACTGGAACATTAGGTTGTTTACCTCGAGCCCGAAGGGTATCATAAAGCTCAGATCTGACTCCACGATGCTCAGCACATGACCAAACAATGTGATCTGCGTCTTGGTAACCTTGTCCACATTCACAGAGATTGCTGTCGCTCAGCCCAACACGGTATAAATGAGCGTTCAAAGAATGATGATTGGACATGAGGCGAGACATGACACGAATGAAGTTTCGACCCACATCCATCCCCCTAAACCAAGGTTTCTTTGACACCTTTGGGATGATAGAATATTGCCATCGCCCCAATTCTCCTTTACTCCATTTATACTGCCAGCTGACGAGTGACTGTTGACGAAAAATAGTAAAAAATTCGTTGAAGGCGATTTGTCGATCATAAATATCGCCCTCCATAGCGCCCACCTTTGCAAGCGAGTCCGCTTTCTCATTGCCCGGAATTGAACAATGAGATGGGACCCATACAAAGGTGATGATAAAATAACGCGAAGATAAAGCACTTAGAAGCTCCTGTATTTTCATGAGAAAATACGAGGAGTGCTTTACCGGCCTCAAGGAGCGAATAGCCTCTATAGAACTGAGACTATCCGTGAAAATGAAGTACTGATCCGGTGTTAATGAGGCAACGATTTCTAGCGTAAAATGTATTGCCGCTAATTCAGCGACATACACGGAACAAGGGGCTTGAAGTTTACGGTTGGCGCTATAAATTTCATTAAATATACCAGAGCCTGCTGACTCCTCTATCAATGATCCGTCAGTGAAGAACGATTTAGTGGAATCAACTTGGCCAAACTTTGCAGCAAATATCACAGGAGCAATCATAGGACGATGATGCTCTGGGATTCCACGAAGCTCCTGCTTCATGGATAAATCAAAATGAACCGAATTCTCGAAATCGGAGAAGCAAACACGATTGGAAATGTTCGGCGAAGGGCTGACATCCTGTGTTATGTACAAATGGTACAAGGTCATGAAGCGGGTTTGAGGGTTCAACTCAAGGAGCTTCTCAAAATTTTCGATCACCTGGGGGTTCATAACTTCACACCTGGTGAGGAGCCGGAGAGATAATTCTGAAAACCGATCCGAGAGTGGCAACATGCCAGCCATCAAAATTATTTAACTGACAGAACTCTGCAGGTAAATTATCAGAATTCCAAATCTGATCGAATACCTGTTAGAGCTGGAGTTCCTCAGGGTAGTATTCTTGGACCGATATTGTATAACATTTTTACTTCCGACCTCCCTGATTTGCCTCAGGGTTGTCAGAAATCCTTGTTTGCCGATGACACAGGCATTTCCGCTAAAGGAAGAAGCCTTCGTGTCATTTGCAGGAGACTGCAGAAAAGTTTAGACATTTTCTCTTCTTATTTACAGAAATGGAAGATTTCTCCCAACGCTTCCAAAACTCAACTTATAATATTCCCACATAAACCTAGAGCTTCTTTTTTGAAACCTAGTAGTAGTCACATAGTTACTATGAACGGTGTTCCAATTTCTTGGTCCAGTCAAGTGAAATACCTTGGTCTGGTACTTGATCAAAAATTAAACTTCAAAGATCACATTGAGGGCATTCAAGCCAAATGTAATAAATATATAAAATGTTTATATCCTCTTATAAACAGAAAATCAAAACTTTGTCTGAAGAACAAACTACTAATATTCAAACCAATTTTTAGACCGGCCATGCTTTATGCTGTTCCAATATGGTCTAGTTGTTGTGCTACCAGGAAAAAAACACTTCAAAGGATTCAGAACAAAGTTCTGAAGATGATTTTGAAGCTGCGTTCTTGGTACAGTACTATCGAAGTACATAGAATTTCGAATGTTGAGGCTTTAGAGCAAATGTCCAACAAAATAATTAATAATTTCAGACAAAAATCGTTGCAATCTTCATTTGCAATGATTAATTCCCTTTATGCTTAGTTAAAATTAATGTTAGTTTGTTTTTAGTTTTAAGATTATTATTGTTATACTGACACGCAGGCATTAAAACCTGTTTAAAATACTGAACTGCTAAGGCATGCACAATGTAAACAAAATCAGTATATATTTTAACAATTAAGGTTGATAAATTACGGTAGTAGTTGGAGCACCTAGATTAACATGAAATGTAATTATTGATTAATTTGGAACAAATAAAGAGTTAAAAAAAAAAAAAAAAAAAGGAGGCTGTGAGAACAATGTTAATAGCAAATGAGAAGCTATGGACTGAGGCAGTAGAAGCAGCCTCTCAATTGCTTCCAGATGCTTGCGAAGAAAACCAGTTTATTGGAATTGTGCCTGAGTTTTTGAAGGTATATGGTATACAAGGGCTTTGATGTTGAGAGGACTAGACTGGTTCTAGCAGCAGGACTGTCCAAATTTAAGACTGGGACTAAGATTTCTCTAGGAGGGAAGAATGAGTTTGACATATGCAAACCAGCCTCCACTAACTTCATTATTTGCTTCCTGGTCTGCCTTGTCAACACTAGAGGCACCAACCTTGATCCTATTAGTGGTGGACTGGAAGGTGACTGTCGAAATAGTTTCAAGATCCTTGTCGCTTTGACCCTTCAGTCAAAAGTTACTGTTACTGGGAAAGCAAAATCTTCAGATACTCTAACTCTTGGTAAACTTGCTGCTGCATTCCCAATCCATTCCATTACTATGGCCTGCAGGGAGAATGTGAACCTATCTAAGGATAAGCTAGCTGGACTGATTGATTAGAACATGGCTACGGCAGAGAAGTAAAATGCATGGTGGCGTTTTTTGCATGTGGCGTCTCCATTTTCTGGTGGCTATTGTGAGCTACGAATAAAGAACTTCAATAAATGGTTGAACATCAATGCATGAGCGTTTATTGTCCAGGATTGTTGTCTGGTTTCCCTGCGTTTGATTCCACATAGTCGCTGTTGGTATTTCTGGTTTTCTGTCCGCTGCTAGTCCTCCTTATCGGCTGTCATTGGTTTAAATTTTGATCAGTTCGGGTCGCGTTTTCGTGGAACGTTGAGTTGATCAACTGATCCAGCAGTGAACTAGTCGTCCTACAGTGAGATAAAATGCGAGAATCGTCGAATTCGAATGCAAGTATTAACATTGATCAATAATGTCAGAGGGGCAAGATTCCCGACCTGCTCAAAAACCTTCCAACATTTACACGCAACCAAAGACAGGTGAATCACTGGATCGGTTAAAATTTATAACCACCTACATGAAACAGACGTCTATGAATGTATAATTTTTTAATTATAATTTTTCAAATTTAGAAGGAAGATATCACAGAACTCATTGCACCAGTACCAGAACCCCTCCTCCTGATGAGGGAAGCTCTCGCTCACGATAGCGCTCAAGCACAAAAAAATCTTGATTTCTTCAATTAAATCGGGCTGAACGATGCAATATGAAAATCTAGAACATCCACCTATCAATGGTATAAATATGAAATGAATGTACTGCAGACCCACAGTAACATACAGTTCAGTTGTGGTGGATACCGACGTAGCCACATTCTTGCTCAACATAAATGCACGTTTGGTCAACCGGGTACGACGGATTGTTTATGCTTGGTAAGCATTACCGATATAAACATCCTACCGCGGGCGACAAACTGCTAATGCTGACGCAGCGTGTGCTACGCGGACTGTCGCCACCCGTTTAGCTGTAAGGAAGAGAAAAATACGAAATAAAAATTATTACTGTACCAACCACCGAGTAACTCACACATATCACACAGTCTAGATCAACCATTTGTAAGAAGATTTTGCAAACCCGTCGTTTGAAAACGGGCAACTCTGATTCCAAAGATCAAAATGTTAAACAAATTGGTGACCAACAGGTAACTGTTATTGAGAACCAGGAAATCCATACGGAGTTCCATACCCAGCATGAACTGAAACTCCTGATAATAATGGTGACAGTACTAATTCTGTTGGCTCTTAAAATAATGAAGTTAGTGTGGCGCTCCTGCAAGACACAGGCTTTTAAAACGGCCAGATCTGTGGCAACAATTAAACAAGTATAAAGCGGTTAAACACCAGAAGGCGGCAAACGACCAACATCAGAGGAAACTAAACCAACAATCCAGGAAGGACGCCGGTAACCATAATCAACAACGATGATACTGAAAACAAGAGAAGGACGTCGATGACAGAATTCAACCAAGAAGACAACAACAACGCAAGAAGGAAGTCGATGACAAACACAGCACCAAAGAGAATACCAACAACTAGAAGAACATCGATGACAATGCATAGCCAAAATAATAATTGATAGATAAGCACGATTACTAAAAGGAAATTGATTGTAAGAAACTTTAATATCATAAAACCAACTATAAAATTGTTAAACTTGTAACTTTGTAACTGTAATTGTAATTGTAACTTAACATATAAAGACCCGAATAAATTATAATAAAGGAATAAAAAAATTCAAATCAAACAGACCGCTGAATAATCTATTTCATTCTAACCAACAGGTAATAGGTAACAGGCAGCAAGCGAACCAATTTTCAAGTTCCCATCCTCAATCAATAGGTCCAAACAGATCAAACAATTACCAACCCAATTAAAATACACCCGTGAATAATTATAAAAACTTCAATCAACAGGCAGCGGACCACAGACAACAGACGAAACATTTTCCGAATGCTGATCAACCAACGCCAGGAAACATACGACGAACAGTGCGTTGCGTTGAGTGATTTCCAGTGCAAAGATGTTTTTTTTTAGCTCTGACGAGATCGTCGCTAACTCGTCCTCCACAACTGCTGAAAGCACTATTATAGCATCAACATTAGTAGTAATCGTAACGATTATTGTAGTCCTAGTAATTGTGAAAATGTACAACAAGTACATTCAAGGCAAAATAAGAGACGAGGCAAGAAAAGAGGTGCAATTGAGCACTCTGCGCTAAAACGTTTAGATATGCAATGACAATGAAGACAATCTGAACTGTGAAGTGAACTGAGACAGTTAGTGACGAAAAGCATCCCGTAACGAAAAAGAGCATCATAGTGAAGAAAAGCATCATGTAACGAAAAAAAGAGCTACATAGTGAGGAAAAGCATAAAATAATGAAGAAATGCATGACGGAAAAAACATCACGGAGCGCATCAAGTCAAATTTTAATGCTCACCCATGAATGAGTATGAAAAAATTGGTAAAATTACATAAATATTTTAGAAAGACTATTAATACTATAACAACAAAACAGAAATTAGCAGAGGACTTCATAAAAAATTTAGAGATTAGATTTATAGTAATTTATAATAAATAATGTATTAAAAAGTATTATACAGGCATAGTAAACATAAATAAACAAAAATTGTTAAAACTCAAACAAAACAAGCGGCAAAAAACCACGATCAGTTGTTGTAGGGTAGCTAAAAATAAATCTAGCAATATGGCCCCCGGGAAGGAAATGTTGCTTTTGACATCAAACAAGCTACGGCGTTAGTACAACCGTATTATAGAACAGCAACCGGATTTGATGCATTTATTGATTCGGTTACTTTCCTTAAAGACTTTGTTCAGCCTAACAATATGGTTTTAGCAAAAAAGTTTATAAAAACAGGTTTGTCAGGAAAAGCCCGCAGTGGGTTTTCTGATGATATTGTCAGGATCGTAGTGCATCGATCACATTAAAACAAAATGTAAATATACAACAACCCCAAACACCAGAGTAGCTATCGATACTGCGATTAAATGCACAGCAGCTCAACTGAATGATTACAAAGGTTCAACTGAAGCAGTCAATTAACTGATCAGTTTAAAAGCAGTTCAAACCACTCGAAAGTCTCAATGGAAGTTAATTCCAACGATCTTGGCATCGAAAAGGATTACAAATCCAGTACAATAGCAGAAAATGACCCGTTCGATTTAACCGAATCATTAGAGCAAATCTACGTTACATACTATAAGTTTAGGGATGACCACATGAGTGATGTAGAGAAAAAAGCATTAAGAAAATTGCAAAATATGAATTATTTTTTCAAAAAATAAAAATGTAAACGATTATTCTGATCAAAATGTCGTCTGAGAAAAAGTTGTAGGTCATTAAGTGTTCTTTAAAAAAAATACACTGAAACTAAGAGAATGTAGATTCATGCTAAAAAACATAAAACATTAGAAAACACATAAAATTAGAAAATTCGAAGGGAGGGGCCTTCGAAAAATTAAGAAGGCCACCGTGTCTGAGAAAAAAAATCATTCTGTTATAGTCGTGATGACTAACAATCAAAAAGGGCAACAAAAAATGGCAAAAACATAAATTTCTATTATTAAAATTCGCAATAACTTGAGAACGGGTAGGCTTACGAAAAAAGTTTTTTATGCTTTTTTATTGAAAACAATGCATAAAATCAATTTTTGGTACATTTTAATAAAAAAATTATCATTTTCAACATTTTCAAAAAAATAATAAATATTTAAAAACAAAAATATTAAAAATTAAAGAAGTGACCATCTTTAACTCTTCACCAACTTTAGGGACATAACTTCAGCTTTCTTTAAAAAAGAAAAATTAGGAGGATCAAAGGGAGGGTCCTTCAAGAAAATTTACGTTTTAGTTTTTTTTAAACATGAATTTACGATTTTTAGTTTCAGTGTATTTTTTCTTAAAGACCACATAATTACCTACAACAAAGAAAAAATTGTGGATGTGTGAATCTAGTTAAATTAGTCCGCGATACAGCGTGAAAATTGCAGTGAAGTGTTATCGAATAATTCAACATTGCTTGTGTTCGAAAAGAGATCAGGACCAGCGATCAGGATCGGAGCATCGACAAATCGTAGTGAAGTGTTATTGAGCAATTCAACATTGTGTTCGAATCGAAATAGCTGATCATCGATCAGAATCGAAGCTTCGACGGACTAGGAACAGGATTCTCACTGGCCCCTCGAACCGGACTTTACGCGCTTTTTGCGTCACTGATGGCATACCAGGTGACTTGTGGTAAGTCTTCGATTATTATCATCCTATAGTCTATTTTAGAGAGTAAATCTTTTTCATATTTAACATTTACATATGAATACTAACTTTATTTATTTATTTATTTACATGGCATAACGTCACAATACTATAACAGCCTGATAAACACAATATGGAGGGCATAATGCCTGATTCGTGGCTGCTCCTCTCCTATCCCTTGGGCACCTTGTACCCCCAGGTCTGGCTCCACCTAGTCTGACCATCTTGCCTCGCAGAGTGCCTCGATAATCGAAGCAACTGTTGGGCTTTTATTCCATTTATATTGGTTAAAGTGGCTGAATGCTAATAATCTAGAGCCATGAAGCAGGCGGCCCCGGTTCGAATCTCTGTTGTATCTCTGTGATCTTTTTTTGTTTTGTGATCTTTTTTTGTTTTGTGAACCGTTGAACTTCTGGACTCCAATCTTATACTCAACCCTAATACACTGCCTCACAACCTCACTCGCACATTGAATTTTTCAAAGCGAATTGATGTGTTGCTTTTTTGCCCACGACCAATGTTGCATTTTTCCTCCAAGTTACGATCCATTACAAGAAATGAAACAAAATCATGCGAAATTGCATTACAATCAGGCTTTTTTTCATGTTGGGTGAGACAATGAACGGTCCTTGAAATCTATTAAATTAAGAAGACTCATGAACAATTTGAATGTACAACAATATTTCACTCCGGCCAATCTCAGTGAGACAAATGGGATCGTAGAGCGGTATCACTCTACGATCAGTGAAATTTTTCGATGTAATTTATATAAATTTCCAAATATAACGGTAAAAGAAATGTTTCTCGAGAAGTATATTACGGCATCAAAAATGGTCAAGAAAGGCCACTAGTTCTGCCCAAAATGATTGAAGCCCGAGATAAAATATATGACGAAGCTAAATTTCAGAAATTCCAAGGAAACAGAATCTACAGAGGAAATACTACGAGTAGTATCTGAACAAAAGCAAGCTATAAAATCTATAAGACCAGAGAAGTTTCACCTTGTAACGGTAGTCGAAAATAATCAGCTAACATTTCGAAACCTCAATGACCAAAAACTTCACAAATCCAAATTACGAAGGATTCGGAAGTGATGGAAACTTGTCTCTTCTTTTACAGATCCTCCACTACTAACCACACAACAAGCGACTATATATTAGTTACCCTATGTCATCAACAACTGCAAGAAATAAAGAATAATCGTATGGAACGTCGTCCATTTAATCCAATGAAAGAAGAAGCTCATGGGCAAATCAGATAGTTGAAAGACTATTTGAATTAGCCGCAGAAGCTGCGGTCCATCATGATATGAAGCAAAGAGTTCTCAAATCATTGACAGAGCTCGTGGATGAAATCCGCGATCGATTTGAATGGAACCTTTAGAAATAAAGACAAATTTGTACTCTCTAAATACAAACAACATACATAAATACTAATATACCGCATATTTTTAGACCCAAGACGGAAATGGCCCACTATTTCATATTACTACTACTGATAACAGCACTCGGCTCAACGACCGTACTAAATACTATTTCTATTTCAGATTTATCAAATAACCGAGATTTAGTCAGCATGAGAACAGGTAATAGCTTTTGAAGGGTTGGAACGCATAAACTAGTCCATTTAATTGACCTAGACATTTATGCTACTATTTTCAACAAGCTATCTGTCATACTTAACGGCCTGAAAAGTTTCAAAGCTACGTCGGCCCTCGTAAGTATCTTAGAAATAAAATTGAACAACGTCTATTTCCTTCTAAATAACAAAAGCGCAAAAGGTAGATCGAAAACATGTTTATTTAACTTTTCTGGCACAGAGTTGAAACAAATTATTGGGAATCTAGACAATAACGACCTACTGGAAATACATTCAGTTCTTATAAAAGAAAATAAAGCTCAGATAACGATCAATTCACATCTGCAAGATAGAATTAATAGAATCATTAAAGTCTTGGACGAGCAACTAAGTGTACTGTACCGAAAATGCATCTCATAGCAGTTCTTATTTTTGATGGTCAACAGATGTAAGCAGTTTCCGATAACTGACAAAAGCTCTTCAAGATATGTTTTCTAAAAGCTGGTTTTCAGAAAACAGACCTCATTTAATTATGCATAATTTCAAATGACAAACCTTTTCCAAAACACTTCTTGTTTCGACAATATTCGTACCCGAGTTTTAACACCACCGTTGAACAACACATGTTGTATTGTTGACCGGTGATGACACACTTTCAACGCATTATGTACAATTCATCCTCAGCTTTTTACCAGTTGCAATAAGAAGCGTTATTAATAGGCAATAGTCTTTTTCAACTAGGAAATAGATGTCCAAGGCTCCGCACTTTAAAAATTCAGATATATAAATATAAATTAGCCGGTAAGATACAAGATTGAATAAATGGATTACTGTTTAAGACATCAGTCGACGGGTATGCTTCAGTCTCCGAAAAACACAAGAATAATTGAGAGTTTATATGGCGAATCGTGACTTAGTGATTAAAGTGTCCTGTAAAAAAGGAGAAGAACCCCAAGACACTCATGTGACGAAGTGCCGTCGACCTCCCTTTCGCGTACGGAGGTCACCGCAATCAAGCGCAAAGGAGGACGCCGTCCTTTTAGGCCTAAGCCGTCGACGCCTAGTGACAAGGCTGACGTACCCCGCCTACCCGGACAGCATTTATCAAAAGCATCTTCCGAGGTGAAGAAGGATCCATTATGCATCGAAGCCTTCGCGCCCTCCAGCACCAAGGAAATGGTTCCAATCGCCGAAGAAGTGAATCATTTTCTGGGGTTTGATGGGCTAACGAGCCTGATCTCGGAGAGCTACTTGCAAATCTGCGCTCACAATAAGAACTTTCGTGAGTCTGTGGCAGAATCTGTTTATGCATACTACCTGTGTGACATGCACATCCCTCATGTCATAACTTTTAACATTCTCACGACAATTCAAGCGACCACACTTGAGTCAGCTTGAAAGAGTCGAATTACTTTTGGCAATTATTTATTGTCCTAGCAACAACTTAAGTTGCAAGTGTCCATACCCTTCATAAATCATTGAACCCGTACAGCTTGGTTGTAAGTGTCATGTGTCAGCAAATAGGTTCAACGTTTGCTGTTGATGCGACGACGCCACCCAAGCATTTTCCCACATTTAGCCTTCCCCGAATTCCTTCCAATTCTCTCACCATTCCATCTATATATTCTCTTCGCCACGATCGCACATTGGCGGTCGAGTAAATAACTGTCCAAGAATCTCCAGTAGGTACAAACATGTAACGCAAAATAGATTTTTGAATAAAACGACAACTTGGATTGCAACCATAGTAGAGAGTGGTCATACTTACTTCGAAGTCCATCATATCTGGCAGTAATGACCTGGAATAGAGTACAGCGGCCTGGTTGCCGTGTAAATTCAACCCTCCCTGTTTTACTGTTATTTTATGCGCATCATTTTTGTTACCTACGTTTTCGAGCGCGCGCGCGATGGCTTGCGGCTCGAGAACCAAGTCCAACCGACAGGTGCTGGCAAAGCAAAGACGCCCACCGGATGAAAAAAAAACGAACACTTTTTTTAATCGTTACAGTTAAACTTTAGTTTGACTCTGCAAGAATGCAAAAACCGCGCGGGCATTAGACGATAAGTCCATAGTGTAGTATCGTAAGCTAGTTTGTAAAACCTCCTTAAGAATGGTCTTAGTTTTGAGTAACCCTAGTATTTAACACGGGTCGCTTGGGGAGTAACAAGATGTTCGAGAGAAGAATAAAACGGGATTCCTATTCTGACTAGCAACGAGACTCCATGTGTTTTACTACCGTATAATCCGGCCATCGAGAATTCCACACACATGTCTTCTAGTGTCAAGTGCGTCATCTGCGGAACAATACTGGCCTTCGATAGTGCGAATACGGGGAACTTAATTCAACACCTGCAGCATTGCACCGACATGATTGGAAGCAATCGTGCGATAGACAACGGACCAGAAAACATCCCAACTGTTATAAAACGAAACATATGGATCTGGAAATGGAGTCTCTACCAGCATTGGTGAAAGTGTCGATGCGTTCACTATCAGATTGCGGGTCCAAGCTGAGCATTGTAACTTTGGTGATAGAGTGGAAGAAAACGTCAAGGACCATATCATCCAAAATTGTCAGTCAACAGCACTGCGCCGCGATTTACTGAAACGAGGTGATGCCAGTCTCGAGGAGGTGTGTTGAGCGTGGCCAAAATTTTCGAGACCGTTTCTCAGCAAGAAAAGTCTTTCGTCGGAGGTGGTGAATTGAAAGCTCGTGTCGGCGATGTCAACAAGATTGATGCAACACCTTCCGCTAAGAAAAGGCGATACAACGAACCGATACAGGCTAGGACGCAACCTAGGATGCAGCCCGAATGTCATCGTTGTGGATATTTCGGACACATTGCTAAAGACGATAGGTGCCCGGCAAAAGGGAAGAACTGCAATAAGTGCGGTGACAGAGATCATTTCGCAAAGAAATGCCGCACCAAGCAATCGAAAAACGAGTCGATGAAAGCGGGTAATAATCAGAAATTTGGACGTCAACGTGATTCGAACAATTTCAATGCGGATCGTACGGACGACAGGACCACGGTTAAGCACATAATTGATGAGCAAGCGGAATACATTTTCCATTTGACAACACCCGATAGCAACGGAGAAGTGCAATGTGAGATCGGCGGCGTTATTGATTCCGGCTCCAAGTAAAATATATTGAGCCACTCAAACTGGGAGCTATTGAAGGACAAGAAAGTGATCGTATTGAACCAACGACGTGATGCACCGATGGTATTCAAAGCATATTGAGGACAATCGTTGTCGTTGATTGGTGTGTTTACCGCAACGATCAAACTTGGCAATTTGAGTGAATCGGCTGAGTTTTACGTCGTAAAAGGAAATGGAAAAATCTTGATCGGACGTGATACAGCTACGACTATGGGTGTTTTAAAGATCGACGTACCTGTTAATGAAGTGGAAATCGGCGCTCAATGTGAGAAGCTAGGAACGATCAAGGACATCGTAGTAGACATCCCCATCAAGCCCGACGCCGTACCGGCCATCCAGCCATATCGGCGCATACCGGTGGCATTAGAGAAGATGGTTGAGAAGAAGCTCGACGAGTTGCTCCAGCAGGGCGTTATCGAACCGGTGAACGAACCGGCAAAATGGATTTCTCCGGTGGTCGTGGTGCCGAAAAAGGACGATGATGTGCGTATATGTGTTGATATGCGACGCGCAAATGAGGCGGTAGAAAGAGAAAACCAACCGCTGCCAACTTTTGAGGATTTCCTGCCACATTTAGCGAAAGCTAAAGTTTTCTCTCGACTGGATGTAAAAAATGCTTTCCATCATCACGTAGGTTAACTTTTTTGGACTTGACTTGATTACGGCTAAACTGACAGATGTTGTAATGCACCTGTAGATATTTGTATCGTTGATTGAATTTGGTTTTATTTTATTTTCTTTTGGTTTCGAGACAACTGTTGTTGTGTTTAATTTCTACTCTATTTAAACATGTGCTGTCAATTGCTGATCAAAATAAATGATATTTTTGATTCTCGGAGTTTTGATAGTTGTGTTTTTATTATAGGTAGAAATTTCGAAGCGATCACGAGAAATTACGACATTCATCACACGCAAAGGCTTGTTTCGTTGTACCAGACTAATGTTGGGTATAAACTGCGCACCGGAACTGTTCCAAAAGACTATGGAACAAGTTCTGAGTGGGTGCGATGGGTGTTTGATTTTCTTTGATGATGTTATTGTGCATGGGTCTGATCAGGGAGAGCACGATACGCGACTGAAAAAGGTTCTTCAGCGGCTTGATGAGTGGAACGTGGTTCTAAATAGATCCGAAGAGAAGTACTCAGCAATAGAAAAAGAACTATTAGCTGTAGTATCTGCCTGCAAATACTTCCGCCCATATCTCTACGGAAGAAAATTCATCCTTTGTACCGACCATAAACCGTTAACATATGGTCTTAACTTGAAAGACTCCAACAACAGACTTGTGCATTGGCGTCTTTCTCTAGCTGAATTCGACTATGAGATCGGCTATCGCCCTGGTAAACAGAACGTAGTAGCGGATAGTCTTTCCAGAGTTCGTAATGAACTCAACCTGAACGAAAATGGATCATCTGATGTTAGCACATCTAATGACGCCAATCCAAATGAGGGAAATACATCGTCAGATAGTCAAACGATACATTCTGCAGACACAGACGATTCCGAATTTGTTATGTGCACTGAGTTACCAGTCAATGCATTTAGTAACCAGATTGTTTTAAGGATTGGTCCAGATGCACAGGACAATTATGAGGAAATATTTCCTCGAGTATATAGAAGGACGATCACCAGATTCGCCTTTGGTATGCCAATTATATTCCAAATGTTCAAGGATTACATGAATCCAAAAAGGGTAAATTGCATATGTTGCCCTGAAAACATTATGAATTTAATACAGATTACTTACAAGAACCATTTCAGCAGAGCAAACCTCTTTAAAGTCTACCTATCCCAAAAACTTTTAGTCGATCTTAAAACTATAGAGGAACAAAACCTCATACTAGAACAAACTCATGACCGCTCTCATAGAGGCATGTGGGAAAACCACAAACAAATAGCGGAACGCTTTTATTTTCCCAGAATGAAAACAAAAGTAAAGGAATATATAAAACTTTGTGAAACTTGTCACAAGAATAAATACGACCGACATCCCTATAAAATTGTTTTAGGTCCTACTTCAAACCCAGAGAGACCACTCGACATTGTGCATGTGGATGTATTCATCGCGGAGAAAACATATTTCTTATCCGCAATAGACAAATTTTCGAGATACGGCACACTCATTCATATAAAATCCAGAAATATTGTTGATTTGAGAAAAGGGTTGACAAAGTTCTTCAAAATCTTTGGCACTCCTCGTTTAATAGTATGCGACAACGAACCAGCACTACGATCGATCGAGGTGCGTGGACTCTTCCACGATCTAGATGTGCAAATATTTTTCACTCCACCTAACCACAGCCAAAGCAATGGGTTAGTGGAAAGATTTCATTCCACTATGGGAGAGATTTTCAGGTGCATCAAGTCAAATCATACAAGCTTGAGCATGAAAGAGATATTCTATATATCCTGTACCCAATATAATAACACGATTCACAGCGCAATTAAAATGAAACCCAGAGAAGCTTTCTATGGTCTGAAAAATAACCACGGAAGACCTCTGGATGTTGAACAAATGATACAAGCAAGAGATAAGGTATACGACGAAGTAATGCTTGCGCAGGAAAAATCGAAACGACAAAACTTGCAGTATCATAATCGAAAAAGAGAATCCGTACCAGACCTTCCTAAAGATCAGTTAGCATTTAAGAAAAACCAAGGCATAAAGAAAAAGACCAAGCCCACGTATTCCAACTTGATTCATTTTTAGAAAGCCTCAAATCAATAGAATTCGCAATTATATTAGCAAAAGTCAACATTATTAGCAAATTAATTCTCTCACCAAAAGAAATAGCAACAATCATGCAGGAATTTATAGATCAAGGCTTAGAAGTCAATAACCTAGACAATGTCAGCAGCTATCTAACAACGACCGTACTCCATAGAAGATCATCCCTCGTCATCATCATCAGTATTCCACGACTTCTTCAAACGGCCTACAAGAAAATCAACATGGATCCATTGCCACTACTCAATCGTACAGTGAAATTGGCACAAAGGAAGTATTCATCAACCCAGAGCAAATCTTAGCCATTACGTCAGCATGCCGAGGGAACGAAAAAACTACAATCTGTGAGAGAAGAAATCTTTTGGAAATAAGCGATCATCTCTGCGAAGCTTCACTAATACGAGGAAAGCACAGCCAATGTGCCTTTTTGGAAAAGCCAACATCTTCAGAAACCAGAACTATAGCATCAGGTACACTATTAGTGATAACCGTTCACCAAAACGTACCCATTAATAGCACCTGTGGAATAGAAACCAGAACGTTAACCGGAATTCACCTGGTAACGTTTCGAAATAGCTCACTGTACATTAACAACGAGCTTTTCAAGAATTACGAATTGCAATTTGATCACCCAACACTCTACCGTTGCAATAAACAAACATCAAGACGTTGCATATTGAACGGCACGTCAACCTTTCGGCTTTACACGAACTTCACGTGAAAAGCAGACAGCACTTAGAAACAGTGGACTTCAACAACAAGCTTGGATTTGTATCGCTGAGTACCATCATTTTATTCATCTCACATTCATGGTTTTTGCAACCATTAAATACTGGTATGGGGCGGAATCAACAGATTGCTCGGGACGAGCAATACTTAAAGGGGTACAAGTTAGGAACGCAACCTCCCCGGGAACAACACCAGCCGAGTCACCGGCAACAGCTAACACCCAGACAGCAGAGTCAGCAACAAAACCTACCGAACTCCATGAGTTATTAAGTTATATATATATATATATATATATATATATATATATATATATATATATATATATATATATATATGTGTGTGTGTGTGTGTGTGTGTGTGTGTGTGTATGTGTTAGCGAACGGACTGTACCGCCTTCGTTAACAATTAACTTGGCCGCCACACCAACGGCTAAGAACCCAGCAGACATCAGCATTTTATCGTCATCGACCCCACCGAAGATCCAGCATATTGCAACACCGAGAACGGCAACGACCACGCCGTCAACTACAACCATGCGACCCACCGGCACACCGAAGGTGCCACCGCTGACGTCGCATTATTCGACACCGGAGACCAACACATAGAGACAGTTAGTAAGTGCAAGGTGAACATTCTTAACATTCGAATTAATAAAATCATTCTTAGTCTGGCCTTCAGCCGAAACAGTTGCTTTTTAAAAAGTCAAATCCGAAAGCTCGGTAATTAAGTGGCGCAGTCGGTAGGATGCGCAAAGTGTGATTTTCTTAGATCCGCGAATGTTTACAGTGTCACCAAGAGAGACTAAGTGATAGCACAATTTCTAATTCCTGTCATTTTTCTTTTTCACAGAGAAGCTGAAAAGATTTAGCGATCGAAGCTCGCCAGGGAACAGCACCGCTTTCCTATTGAATAGGTAGACGGAACTATCTAACTTGGCAGGGAGCAGCACCGGCTCATTCTATTGAGCGAGCGAGGAAATCATACGAAGGCGCATCTGAAAAAGAACGGGAATTCATCCGCTTCGAGCATTTGCGACGGCTTATCGCGAAATTGTGGTGAGTTTCCCCATTTCCCATTGTTTTTTTAAGTGATATTAAAGTGATTAAGTGATTCTAAGAATTTAGGCAATTTAAATGATTGATTTGTATGAGTGAAACTAATCGTGTGATTGACGTGAATTACGTGATCGAATGAATGATTTGAGTAGTTTTTGGATGACAACTGTGAGTGAAATCTAGATTAGACAAAACCTTGTAACAACTTAATTTAGCAATTTTTGGATGACAACGTGATTGCAAACCGAATTTAAGTGATTGTTTTTTTTTGTAGAAAAGAAGACCATTTTTTCGTAACCTTGTGAATTTTGGAAGAAGATTTTATTGCTTGTAGCGATTGTCAAACGAACAGATTTATTGTGCTTTGTGTTTTTAAATAAAATATTTTTCGGATTGAGCGGTGCAATTTTTGTCGTCAACTGTGATTTTTGTGCTTTGAGTCGTGATTTTTTTTGGCTCTCATTTAGAACATTCTAATTATCAAATGAGACCAGGTCTTCGTTCTGCAAATATGGCCGAAGAACAAGATCAAATTGAAGATTTGCAACAGCAAATCGAGAATTTAAACCGAGCTCTGCGTGATCGTAATGATCTAATCGCTGAGTTACAAGAACACCAGGACCAGGTTGCGGACTTAAACGCACCTCGGGAAAATCCTGACCCCTCGAATTTAATTGAAGCAGCAATTCCTCCAGTACCAAACATGCTAAGCAATCCTGTGATAAACATTGATGCTGAGTGTCAGCGAGGTAAGGTTCCTGACCTGATCAAGAACCTACCGATTTTCAGCGGTAATCCCAAGCAAGTAAACCACTGGATTACCTGCGCAGATCGTGTTATTAGACAATACGATCACCTTATTGGGACTGACGTCTATGAGTCTTGGAAGTCCGAAACAAAATTGTCGGAGAAGCCGGAGACCTTTGGCCTCTAGTGGAACTCCGTTGGAATGGGACAAAATTAAAACGCAATTAAAAATAATCTATGGGGACAAGCGAGAACTATCGACTCTATTACAGCGTCTGTTCTCTCTTAAACAAAATAGAAACAACGTGAGAAACTTCTATACGGCAATCAACGATTGCTATACAGGAATTTCTACACATATTCAGATGGATGTGCAATGGAAACATCCAGATAAATTGGTGAAATTCGTCGAAAAACTCTGCTTAGAGAAATTTATCGACGGATAAGACGAACCCTATTCGTCTCATGTCGGGTTACACCAACCCGCAAATCTAGCGTCGGCATATCAATATGCCAACGATAAAGCGAATAAAATAGCTCGAAGGAACGGTGAATTTTATTTAGACAACCGTTTACATAAAAATATAGATCCATGTACTCATTCTGGTGGACTGAATCATGCTACAAAACCCATGCCTGCAAATTATCCTCCTCCATATGCAATTCAGAACAGGCAATTCCAAGGTCCTAATATTCCTCAAGGTAGGCCATCCTACAATCCAAATCATCACCGACTCTCAGGAAACTTTCAACAAGGACCAAGTAGACCTATGAAATTTTTAATCGATACGGGAGCTAATAAATCTTTTATTAGCCCTCGTCATACATACTTGGGAACCGTTCGTCAACTTTTTGCGTCGACGACAGTTAAAAACGTCAAAGGTAAATTTCAAATTAGTCAGTGTATGAAGTTAAACCCATTTTACGGAATTCCGCAGACTAAGGCTTTAACATTTTTAATCTTCGAATTTCACGATTTCTTCGATGGACTCATCGGATATGAGTCTCTAAACGAAAAAAGAGCTGCTATTTCTGTGCACTCTAATACACTCCATTTGCCTTCTGCTGACATTGTTATGCAGAAGAAATTCCCCGACACTTTTAAATTTCAACTACACGCTAATGAGACGCGAGTAATTGAACTTCCCACTTGCGAAGAATCATGCGAAGATACACCCAAACTGGAGCACGGCGACTTGCATCGGCAGCAGTTTGATACATTTTGGATTAGTAAGCAATTATAAGTTATAAGTAAGGCTTTAGTAGGGAATTCAATTCAGTTATTAATCATTGTTCAGACTAACTTGATGAGTTAGTGCTAGCAATTTATTGTTAGAGTTAATGTCAGTGAGTGCGAATAAATGTTTTTTTTAACATAAACGGACTTTACCGTTTATAATTGGCGCAGCCTTCCGGAAACGGTTGAAGTGAGTGAGTGCAAGAACAGTGGAGAAGTTTACTCCGAAGAAAAGTGAACTAAAGTGGCTCCGCGTAAGCATCTACGGGCGAAGGAAGTTATTCCGCCGTTTGAGTAGAGGGCCCCCGGCACACACCACATGGACAACCAGCAACGTTCAACCGCGAACCATTGGACACGATTGAAAAAGGTAAGTTTCCCTTTCATTATTTAAGTGAAATTAAAAACTGCCTCAACTAGTGACAGTTCAAGTGTGCATCGTGGTCCACTCCAAGAGAGAGACCGACGTGTACTAGTGTACTACAAGATAGGCACGACATCTCGTTAAGATTACCGCACTACAAGATAGACGGTCTGCTTAAGCAAACTCGAACCACTACAAGATAGAGTTCTGCGTTAATTTAATGCCAAAATTCAAAGCTATCGCTTTGAAACGAACAAGGAAACTGCTTCAGAAAATAAATTCTGAAATCGACAGTTCCGAATCAGATTCAAGTGCGGGATCAGAGGAATATTCTCACATCCCAATCAGTAATCTCGATTTAACACTTGAGTATTTAACCATGGAACCTTAACCAAACGAAAATAACCCACTCGAGAGCATACAGCAGCAACTTGCTAGTATGATGCTCACAATTCAAAACATAAACGCAAGGCAAACGAATTACGAAGCCGCGCTACAAATCGTAAATGTAAATCGCGCACCGTCCAGCCGTCCCAACGACGCTGAGAATAGGGTAACCATATCAGGGGATCCATTTCGTATCCCCGACCCGATCAAAATTTTGCCGTCATTTAACGGAAACAAAAAACAACTAAATAGCTGGTTAGAAACCGCTGAAAAAACATTAGGCTATTCGAAAATCTGGTTCCTCTAGAAATTTACCAGATCTACCTTACCGCAATAAGCAATAAAATCGAGGGGCACGCGAAAGACGTGCTGTGCACGAATGGGAATCCCACAACGTTCAATGAAATAAAAAATATCCTAACAGCAGCGCTGGGTGACAAGCAAGAGATTTCCTCCTAAAACTGCCAGTTGTGCAATAACAAGATGGACGGGAATTTTACTAAGCATTATCAAACATGCAAACAAATTGTGTTCAGCATAAAATCCTTGGCAAAACAAAACCCCAGATACAACGAGCACTGGGAAGCCATCAATGAATTTATTGATGGATATAGCCTAGCAGCATATGTGAGTGGCTTACAGAAACCATATTTTGGGTATGTTCAAGTGGCAGAGCCTAAAACGATTGAAAAAGCATATGAATTCATATGCAAATTTACATCGTATGAGTCGAATAGAAATCTGACCCAATTACCGTTTGGCCAATCCAAATCAAAAACTGACCAATATACTACACGAACATTTAGACAGGAGAAATGCAATTCATATAATAAATCAAAATTTAACAATAATGCAAAACAGAATTTTAAACCCAAAAGATCAAAAACACCAGAAACGCCTACCGATTCAATGGACTTAGGCTCAGTACGATCAAAATTGACTCTAAATAAAAGAATTAATAATCATGAAATAGTCGACACCGAAGATGAGGACGACGATATCGACGTAAATTTTATAATAAGCCCCCTAACAGACCCGGACGAGTAGAACATGACTATTTACCATACCTAAAATTACGGTATGGCAAGGAAAATATTAATTTTCTCATAGATTCTGGTGCGAACACTAATTTAATTAGACCCGGAATTCTGAAAAATTCAATAAAAACAAAACCTCTGACAGTAAAGAATATAAAAAATGATAAAATTATCTCTTCAAAGAGTAAGATACAGCTAATAGATGGATTGCCTCCTCTACAATGCTATGAACTAGATTTTCACCCTTTCTTCGACGGGCTGATAGGCTCTAAAACAATGTCAAAATATAATGGAAAACTTAACTAAAAATTAGGTACACTGGAAATTAACAATAAAACTCTCAAATTTTCAAAACATTTTATCACAAGTAATTTTAAGCAGTTTAACCATCTTATTACCTTATCAAGCTATAAAAATGGTGATTGGTTCGTAGGAAAACCCTCTCAACTTTCAAAGGACATTATTATTGAGCCAGGACTTTACCAGTCAAAAAATTTTAAGACCACTGTCGTAATTAGAACCAATCGAACAACATTTTGGATCTCATAAATACTCAATAATCTTAATAATATCCCAAATTGTATCTTCCTCAAAATGGCATGATCGTTTGGCTTCGATAGTTAAATGCACCAGACCATAAATATATAGGGACTATAGTTTTTGTCTATCAATTTCAGTGGCATCTCGTCCATATGTGCACCTCGTGCTGGCGCTGCATATTGAGATTAAACTGCTCGAAAAATAAAATAATATAATAAACTATATCTTTCATTTTTTACACACTGAAAGTAGAATGATTCATTAGCGCCCAATTTTTTCCCAAAAAAAGTTGAAAAAAGTGACTAATTACTAAAAATAGTGACTTTAGTTAAAAGGCCTTAAAAAAAGGGACTTTAAAGTGACCGCCTTGAAAAAGGTGACCAAGTCACTAAAAAGTGACTTGCTACCAGCCCTGTACTACAGAAAAGGAGGCTTTAGCAATAATATGGGCAGTGGAGAAATTTAAGCCTTATCTTTATGGCAATAAATTCACGCTGGTCACAGATCACAAGCCGCTTACTTTTATTAAAAATTCAAACAAAAATGCAAAGCTAATACGATGGCGCTTAGACTTGGAAAACTACGACTACAAAGTTGTCTATAAAACCGCAAAAAACTAATGTTGTTGCTGATGCGCTCAGCAGAAAAATTGAAATCAACGCTAATGAATTGGACAACGACGATATTTCAGACGCAGCTTTAGTAGAAAATAATTCACTTTCATCTAGTGCAGGTACAGTACATTCAGCTAATACATCGGACGATCAATATACATTTTACTGAAAGGGCTATTAACAACTATAGAAATCAAATAATATTCAGGATAACAAGTTTCAATTCAATCCTATAAGAAAACGTTTTTACCAATTTAAAAAGAAGCATCATATGTTCGAATCAATATAATAAAGAAAATTTTACCAACTTTTTAAGAGAATATACAGATGGAAGACAAAGCGCTATACCTCGGAATGTTTATTCCAGCTAATTCAAGACGTGTACAGAGAACATTTTTCTAACTCTAACTCTCATTTCGTAATTAAACAGAACATGGTTGAAGATGTAACCTCGGAAATAAGACAAGATACCATTATCAGAAATGAACACGAAAGAGCCCACAGAGGTATTTCAGAAGTAGAGAACCAAATACAGAGATCATACTTTTTCCCAAAAATGTTACCCAAAATTCGTAACCTGATCAATTCCTGCAACATTTGCTCACAACATAAGTACGACAGAAAACCGTACAATATTAAAATATCTCCAAGACCAATAGAAACAGGCCCTTTCGGAATAATCCACATGGATATTTTAGGTATGGATAAGCACTACTACTTATCTCTCATTTGCGCTTTTTCGAAACATCTACAATTGATAGAAATTCTTTCCAGGAACGTAACCGACATTCAAAAAGCATTAACACAGTACTTTGGAAACTTTAGAACCCCAAAAACAATAGTTTGTGATCATGAAGCATCATTTACTAGCATACAATCTAGGAACAAAACTCGAATTTGCTTCTTCCTCAGAATCAAACGGTCAAACGACTAAGTCGAGTTATTAGTACGAGACACTGAAGAAGTCTGCACATTGTAGACGAAATACGCGTATCTGTCGAAGATAAGCAAAGGTAGTTGTAATTAAATGGAAGATACTAATTTTTCTTCTAATTTCTAATTACAGACTTGGAAATAACAATCAATTAATTAACAAACATTGTCTACAACAAAATAGAGAACCCTCTTTCAAATATTGTAAAGCATAAAATTAAGAATTTATATTCAAACTTCAATCAAACTAGGCCAAATTATCGCCATGCAAGAAGCCTGGATATTATCGGAACAACATGGAAGTGGATTGGAAGAAGTCCTGATGCGCACGACCTTCAAATAATCAATAGCACAATGAACAACTTAATAGAGAGCAATAACCTTTAATATAAATTCAACCAACAACTAGAATATATATATATATATATATATATATATATATATATATATATATATATATATATATATATATTATATATATATATATATATATATATATATATATATATATATATATATATATATACATTATATATATATACATATATATATATATATATATATATATATATATATATATATATATATATATATATATATATATATATATATATATATATATAATTATACGCAAGATGACTCCATTATGCTGAGTACTAAAGTCCATAGTACATAAGAATATCTCACCACCGTCCATACCAGCGAACACGCCACCGATGTCAACGAACCACCGAGACGCATTGTCAGCAAGATTGGAAGTGACCGACCGAACCGTGGAGCATATTGCAGGATTAGCAGATTTAGGTTTTAAATAGGCTTCGATCGCGAATCGAACACTCAGTTGTAGTTAGTGATTGAACATCATCAAAAGCAGTTAGGGATTGAATATAATTAGTGATCGAATGTAATTAAAAGTTAGTGAATAAAATTATTTTTTTATGAACCTTCCCATGTAAGAATCATTATTGGCGCAGCCGTCCGGAACAGGCTGAGTGATTGTGCGCGAAAACAGTGGAATACGTGAAAAAGTAACATTTTTTCTTTACGTGAAAGTGATTCCGCGAAAGCATCGACGGTCTGAGAGTGGAAACACTGCCGTTCGATTTGAGAATCCCCCAGTGCACAACATCTGGAACACCAGCAACGTCAGCCAGAACCAATTGGACACGACACAAAACCGTGAGTAACTTTTAGCTAGTAACTTACCAGCTTTATTATTTGCGAGGAGATTTTGCGCACTATCAAATAGACGCAAAATTTCTACGGAAAAATCGCACTAGCAGATAGACGATTTCTCCGTACCGACTAGACGCACTACCAGATAGACGTCAAGTCGAAAATTTTCAAGTGTAAAACAAAACCCTTATGAGCAAGCTAAATAAAATCCTGTTCGCGAGACGCCAGTTAATTAGCGACGACGAACCTAGTGATAGCGAGAGCTCTATCGATTCCGGAGATTTGGCACACATTCCAGTTCCAAATCTCAAACTAGACATTGAGGAATTATCCATTGACATGGAATCCCAAAAACAAAACTCCCAGCCTCAGCCTCCAACATTGGAGCAAGTGCTTGCGGAGCTAGCAAATCGAATCACAAACATGAACACGACGATGCAGCAAATGTCGTCGAAACAACATGAACAAGAAAATTTACTGCAGACCCTATCATCTCAACGGGCATGCACTTTAACAAACAACATTTCTCCCCCGATTCCACCGGTGACGGGAGACATTTTTCGGATTCCCGATCCGATAAAATCAATCCCCACTTACGACGGCAGTAGGAAACAACTGCAATCGTGGATCACCACGGTCGAAAACACCCTAAACGTGTTCAAAGACCTAGTCTCTGAGCAGACTTATTTTATTTACGTTCAGGCAGTACTGAATAAAATCACAGGCAATGCAAAAGACGCAATTTGCCTTGCTGGCAATCCACTCAATTTCGAGGATGTTAAAAACATCCTGGTGGAAACATTTGGAGATCGCCAAGAATTGGCGACATACAAAGCCCAACTCTGGGCAAACAAACAAAATGTGGATATGAACATCCACAAATATTATAAGCGCACGAAGGAAATAGTGCAAAATATAAAAGCAATCGCCAGGCAAAACAAAGAATATAATGCCCATTGGCCGGTGATTTGCAAGTTTATCGATGAGGATGCTTTAGCAGCATTCATTGCTGGGCTCAAACACCCATACTTCGGTTACGCTCAAGCAGCAAGACCGGATGATATTGAAAGCGCTTACGCTTTCTTGTGCAAATTCACATCTGCTGAGAAAATCTCCGCAACCCAGCAATTCTCTCAAAACCAATTCAAACACAACACTAATCAAAATAAAACTCTTTCTCCCAATGACACCGGACGTCATCAAAAACCGTTTAAAGAAAATCAAAATGCCAACAAAAACCAATATTTACCAAACCGATCATTTACAGGCCAACCTAACACAGGGAATCAAGAGCCTAAATCAAATATCGAACAAATGGAAGTCGACCCCTCAATAAGGAGTAGACTAACAGTAAATAGGAAAATGGTGAACAACCAAGAAATTTGTTCCGACGACGACGAAACAAGCGACATCGAAGCAAATTTTTGCACCACTTCGACAACAGACTTAGAGACTTGAACAATACAGAACATAATTTTTTGCCATACATAAAGGTCCGTAATACTAAAAACGGTACCATTCTTAATATTTTAATAGATTCGGGTGCAAACAAAAATATTTTGCGTCCCGGAATATTGCAACACGTTAAGAAAATTAAACCAACCGTCACAAAAACTTTTGTGGAAGCAAAATCATTGCTTCTAAAGGAAAAGCTACCATTCTTGAGCAGACCTACCAGCAGTCTCAGTCTACGAACTAGACTTCCACCCATTTTTTCATGGAATTATAGGTTCCGAAACACTTTCTAAATTTAATGCTAATATAGACTATAACAATAAAACGTTGACAGTACTCGATAAAACAATCGGCTACCATAAATACTACATCCAACATAAGACGGGGCAGTTCAATCATATTATCACCCTACCAAGTGACAGAGACGGTGACTGGGTAGTCAATAAACCGTCTTTCCTTTGCCATAATATTTTAATAGAACCAGGCGTACACAATTCAAAAAATAATACCACAACTTTTCTTGTTAGAACCAACAAACAACAGTCCCCAAAAATACCTATTCAAAAATTGTCACTAAAAGTAAACAACTTTGAGATTCATAATTTCTTTTCTTCGAATTCAATTACTAAAACAAGGAAAATACCAATCGAAACGATTGAATCATTAATACGAACAGACCACTTGTCCGCCTTTGAAAAAGCAAAAACCATAGAGACCCTTTCCAACCACGATACAGTAATTCTCAAAGAAAATGAAAAATTGACATCAACCACTAAAATCAAACATAGAATAAACACCATCGACAACAACCCGGTGTATACAAAAACATACAGATATCCTCATGCACGTAAAATCACTGTTAAAGAGCAAATCGAAGACATGCTAGAAAATGGAATCATTACTCATTCAGAATCCCCATGGAATGCACCAATATGGGTCGTACCTAAAAAATCAGACGCCTCTGGAAAAAAGAAATTTCGTGTCGTCATAGATTGCAGAAAACTTAATGATAAGACAATTGATGACCGAAACCCAATTCCTCAAATAGAAGACATTTTGGATAATCTTGGACGATCATGTTACTTCACGACACTAGACCTTAAATCCGACTTTCATCAAATAGAGCTCGATGAAGACTCCAGACAAAAAACAGCTTTTAGCACTGACTTAGGACATTTCGAATTTTTAAGGATGCCATTCGGCTTAAAGAATGCACCTGCTACCTTCCAACGAGCGATGAACTCTATTTTAGGAGACCTCATCGGCAAAGTGTGCTACGTTTATTTAGACGATATAATTATATTTGGGAAAAACTTGCACGAACATTTGGAAAATTTAGGAAAAGTACTCGAAAAACTCGCATTATCTAATTTAAAAATTCAGTTAGACAAATGTGAATTCTTAAAAAGAGATTGTGAGTTTCTACGCCATATTATCACTGGAAACGGCATCAAACCAAACCCGGAAAAAATTAAAGAAATCCAAAAATGGAATTTACCAAAATCACAGAAGGAAATTAAACAATTTTTAGGCCTTCTAGGATACTAAAGAAAATTTATAAAAGATTACTCGAAATTAGCACAGCCAATGACAAAATATTTGAAAAAAGACAAAGAGCTTAACATAAACGACATACAATACATAGAAGCATTTGAAAAATGCAAGAAAATATTACCGACCGACCCAATACTAATCTACCCCGAATTTGAAAAGCCATTTGTGCTCACGACCGACGCATCTAATTTTGCTCTGGGAGCGGTTTTATCCCAGATTAACGACGGAAAAGATCACCCCGTGGCGTTTGCTTCAAGAACCCTAAACAAACACGAAGTAAACTATTCTACAACAGAGAAGGAAGCATTAGCAATAATGTTGGCTGTCGAGAAATTCAAACCGTACCTTTATGGAAATAGATTTACTCTGGTGACTGACCATAAACCACTCACCTTTATAAAAACTTCTACAAAAAATTTAAAAATACTTCGCTGGAGATTAGAACTAGAAAACTATGACTACACTGTAGAATACAAAACCGGAAAGACAAATGTTGTTGCAGACGCACTAAGTAGAAAGGTAGAAGTCAACGCTAATGAAACCGATAACCTTTCAAACGGTGATTCGTTAGAGAACAACGCATCAGAATCAGACGCGGACACAGTCCATTCCCCAGACACATCATCGGATTTTTTCATGCATTTCACTGAAAGAGCGATAAACTTTTACAAGAATCAATTAATATTTAGGCACACCACATTTAACTCCACAATTCAAGAAGCTGTATTTCCCCACCATAAACGCACCATAATTTGTAGCAATAATTTCGACAAACAATCGCTAACTAAACAAATAAAACGATTTCACAATGGCAAGCAAACTGCAATTTTAGCTCCGGAGGCAGGGTGCGAAAAATTCAAATTCAATAAGCAGTATCCCGTGAATTTATCCAACATCCATCTCGTCATTCACCGATTCGGTGCAAAACTGAATTTCAGAAGAGCCAAAATTCGGTGATAGCAAGAACACATTCAGTCAGAATGTTTGCGATTATTGTGTTTTGTGATGCTCTCCTTTGTTTGACTGATTGAACCGGAGATCTGTATAGAAAATGTGTCGGTAGCATACTGTGTGAATGAAGACACTCGGTGCGAGTCACCTTTTGAGGGACCGAATGCTTGTGTTCGTTCGTTCATTGCCTCTTCTTTATTAGTATCGTGTGTTCAGCAAAGACCAAAGAATTGAATACGTTGTTTCTCGCACTCATTTCGGCTGTCAATTTTTTCACACACTGTCCGGAGGACCTCTCCAACTTATTCAAGATGTATACCGCGAACATTTCTCAAGTTCATCCTCCCACTTCGTGATCACCCAAAATATGGTAGAAGACGTCATATCAGAAGAAAGACAAGATATTTTAGTAAAAAAAGAACACAATAGAGCCCACCGCGGCATACAAGAAGTTGAAAAACAATTGAAACGCTCATACTATTTCCCGAACATGGTTAGAAAGATTAAAGATTACAGCAATTCATTTAAAATATGCTTCCAACATAAATACGAGCGAAAGCCGTACAATATTAAGATTTCGGCGCGACCAATAGAAAAATCGCCATTCCAAAGAGTTCATATGGACATCTTCGGAATGGACAAAAACTATTATCTATCCCTTATATGTTCGTTTTCTAAACACCTCCAACTTATAAGAATCGAAACCAGAAACACAGTAGATATACAAAATGCTTTAACTACATACTTTGCAAACTTTGGAAACCCCCGAAAGATAGTATGCGATCACGAAGCATCATTTACAAGCATCCAACTCAAAGGGTTTCTAGCTAACCTAGGAATCCAAATAGAATTCGCTTCCTCTTCCGAATCTAACGGTCAGATTGAAAAAACCCATAGTACGATAATAGAACTTTTCAATAAAAATAAACACAAATATTCAGAACTATCCTCTCCAGAAATAATAAATATAATTACCGCACTTTACAATGAATCAGTTCATTCAGCTACCTCATACACACCGAACGAAATAGTATTCAATCAAAGGAATTTAGTAAACCCGGGAGAAATATCAGAAGCAGCACAAAACCTCTTTGATAAAGTTACAGTACACCTCAATAAAGCTAAGAAAAATATGCAAAAACATAACGACAGCAAGGAGAATCCACCAGAGATCGGGGTTGACAACGATGTCTATATAAAAAAAACTACTAGAAAGATAATAGACCCCCGATTCACCGCTACAAAATGCAAAGAAAATAACAATAAAACCATTACCATACCCAGGAACGTGAAACGAAATAAAAATAAAGTCAAACGATTGAGGAAATAAAATCCAAATTATACTAATATCATTTTTTTTCTCATTTCAGGTGATTTTGTTCTTACAACTGCAGTGAAAAAAAAAACCCCCCAATCCTTCACTTCCTCTTTTCTAGTTAAAGAAAACCCCATTTCAAAAAAAAACAAAATCACCCCGAAAGTTTTTTCTCTCGTTTTAGGAATCTTCCACGAAAGATGAATGACAGAGGTTAACGGAGACACTGAAAGACGCTCACCCATCAACAGACACTTACTTTCTCTTTTCAGTTATAAAAAAAAACACAAGAAAACGAAATTTTTAGTAATTAGCATAGGAAATCACTAACTCAAAGAGTTAGTTAGATAAGAAAGTTCTAATAATCGAATCTCAAGAAAAATGAAATTTTTATACTTATTATCTCTAATCTACTACATAGTTGACTCTAGCTACGGTCAAGAATTGCACATCCTTAATTTAAATGATCAACCCATACTAGTACTAAACAGCCACTCGTGCAAAATTCAAGTAGGAGACTTCCGTATAATCCATGAAATTAATATTACTGATTTAGACGCAACCATAAATTTGTTAACAAATATTGTATACAGTAAAATTAATAACTCGCTTTCAAACATTGTAAAACACAAGATCAAAAATTTATATTCTTATTTTAACCAAATTAAACCACAGCAGTTTCGCCATAGAAGGAGTTTCAACATTATTGGATCTACTTGGAAATGGATCGGTGGTAGCCCCGACGCGGAAGACCTTCACATCATCAACAACACTATGAATGACCTCATAGAAAGCATTAACGTACAGTACAAAGTTAACCAACAATTAGGACTGAGGATTAAAAACCTTACGCACGAGATGAGAAGACTCATAGAGAACAAGCAAACCAACGAACTCATTCTAAACGAAATCGACACCCTTACAACAATCATTAATATTGACGCAATTAACAAAATTCTGGAAGAAATTCAGGAAGCTATTTCGTTATCCAAAGCATCTTTAACCAGTACAAACATCCTTTCATTTCGAGAAGTTACAATGATTAAAACCATCTTAGAAGACCAAGGTGTCAAGATTGGATTACCCGACGAAGACGTGATGGCTTCACGACGTCACCCCCAAAATAGCAGTCAACAAGGAAACATTACTCTACATTTTACGAATCCCAGAGCTACAAAAAGAAGAATCGAAGGTAATTCAACTATTTCCACTAAACAATAACAACACAACCATTAAAAGTTGTCCATCATATCTAGTGAAGCACAAAGACACACTTTACAGTACTACTCAACCGAATTTATACGTCCAGAGTAGCTCATTTATTACAAAATTTTCGGACGATTGCATACACCCAATAATCATGGGCTCATCAAGTCACTGCATAACGCAACCCGATTACTCTACCTCAGCAGACTTTATTGCAGACGATTTACTTCTAATAAACAACGCCAAAGGACATCATCAAACTGCGGCCCAGATAACCGAACCACGCATGGAAACCTCTTGATTACCTTCTCAAACTGCAGCATAAAATTCATGAACCAGACATTCACATCCAAGGAAACCACCATGAAGACATCACTATTTCATGGAGCAACATACAACATCAAACTCAACCACCTACTTGAGGAAAACGATTTGGCATCTCTAGACAACAGGAGTCTGATAAACAGGAAACACATCCAACATGTTTACCTCGAACAATCTAGAAACAAAATTTGGAACTGGAGCCTACTGGGTGGAATCACCTTCTCCACCATCATTACCTTAACCTTAGTCCTGTTTGCTATTATAGCAGTAACATCTAAACTATAAACTATCCTATACAATCCTTTCTAAGAATATAGCCTTCCGTCATAAATTATCATTCATTCTAGGAAGTGTCTTTCATTTCTCTCTAGGTCACAGTTAAGACCTACCGCATTCCATTCGTACCAAAACTTAGCAACATGCGCGCAGCACATGTTGTCCAAACTTAAACGCTTTCCAAAATATCCATTTGTGTTGTACTTACGCAGCAAAGCAGAAGTGCGCCACAGATGTTTACTATTATCATTTTTACTGCCATACCTATCCTTCGCTTATTATGTAACCAATGTAAACTAGAGTTAAGCTAGAAGTAAGTTGGAAAATAAAGATTCATTGGTGTTAAGCCAACCAAGGCGTTAAGTTCAATTCGAATCCGAAGTCAACCCCCGGTTCCTAAACCCCGAACCGCGATCTGGCGTCCGTGACATAGTCACAAACGTGAACCGTAAAATCAAAAACTGCAAGTTGCAAGTGATTTCGTGCGAAAACTGTGATCGATTTTCTAGTGACTTTGTGCAAAGATTCGAAGCCAAAGCAAAAATGAGTTGGTTCGTGCCCGACATTAAAGTAACAAACAACTCAGTAAACGAAAACGAAATTCGTATAATCGCAGGAGCTGCGGCTGGTGGAGTGTTACTACTGCTAGCATTTTTGCTTCTTCGCGCCTACAGTAGGCACCAAAAGAAAGTAATGCAAAACGTGGTGCAACGAGAGGTCACGTTGAATAACGTGCGCAGTGTCTGAACTCAGTTAAGAGATGTACGAACCAAGTATAACAAAGTATACGAACAATCATACGAACACAGTGACCAAATAACCGTGAAAATCAATCACAACAAATCCCTCGACAAAGAGGAACAGTGCAAAAAAAAATTAACGGCGAGCAACGCAGCAGAACACATCTACGACGGTGTGTGAAAAAAAAAAGCAATTACCGCAACGAAGAGCATGATGTCTGACGAGAGATGCAGCGACGACAAAATTAAGCAGTCTTACAACATGCGGACGTACCAAAAAGGAGGAAAATCGTAAGTCAATTTGTATCAAGTAATCGCGTTTTTATTTTTATATATGGAAGCCGTGAATACAGATTTAGAACGATTAATTAGAATAGAATCCAATTTAAGAAAAGCACCTAAAAGAATTTATTCAAAAAATTTCTTAGTTTCTAAACTGATCGAAGCAAAATCAATAAAAGCCGAAATAGTAAATAAACTTGTTAATTTGGAAGATGTATTAAAGTCAAGTGTTATTGATCAAGCAAATCGAGAAGTGCTTGCTGTTTCGGGTAGAATTTTCCACTATTTGGAATTAAAAATTTCTACTGCCTGTAGTCCGCGATACACATTTAAAAATCTAAGTAGATTGGCAATTATTTGCAACAGGTTGAAGGCTAAAGACGATACAATGGCTGACAGTGTTGATATTAAAACCGCTACCGCTATAGTACAAATGTACGATGGGTGTAGCCAAAATTTGCAAACATTTGTCGATGGGGCTAGTCTCCTTAAAGAATTAACAAAACCAGCACACTTGGAAATGGCCGCGAAATTCCTGAGAACACGTTTGACTGGAAAAGCTAGGCAGGGATTACCAGACAATGCTAAAACCATAGACACAATTGTGTCAGACGTTGAAACCCGCTGTGCTGAAATAATATCTGCACAAAACATTTTAGCCAAGCTCAAAGCAAGTGGGCAAAACGGCAACATTGACAAATTCTGCACAGAGGTAGAGTCACTTACGACTCAACTCCAAAATGTATACATATCACAAAAAATCCCCGGGGATGTGGCAAAATCAATGGCCACTAAAGCTGGCGTTGATTCACTAATTAACGGTATAAAAGGTAACGAAACAAAAATTGTACTCAAGGCTAGTACCAGTGAAAGAAGCTATTCAGAAAATAAATGAAAATTCGGTGCGCGAAACCAACCAAATATTTCACTTGGTTGGACAACACTACAACCACCGAGGTAGAACTCGATTTGGTGACCAACGCGGTAACTATCGTGGAAGATACATGAATTTTCGAGGTGCGTACCGTGGACAGAATAACTACCACTATTATGCGAATAGACAAAACTCAAACTATCATGACCGAAACAACACTCAAGATGCTGGCAATAATCAGCGAAATAATGGCCAAGGTCGAATCAATTCTGAAAATCGTAACAATTTCAACAGGCGTGGTGGTTATGCCAACAACCAACGCAATGTTTCAAACCGAAACGTGTACTATTCGGAAAACGGAAACCGACCACCGACTCCACCCCAAGTCGGTGCGGAGGAAAATCAAGGGGAACAAATAGTACACCCAAGGAGGTAAACATTTTCAATATAGACATGCAATATTCGATATTTATAACAATCACGACAGAAATGTGTGCTAACCCGTGTACGTT